>OU343220.1:25555568-25870367 GCA_910596185.1 Chrysanthemum makinoi
GGCCACATCTTGGTGCCCCTGCCGTATTTTACGCTATGTCCAGGGACTTTGGACGCACACTTATATTATCATCTACCACTACTCTAGTTGGTTATAGGATGTCGATTGGGCGGGTTGCCTCTACACGGCGCTCAACGCCGTGTTATCGCGGTTTTTCCGGTGATAACTTATTATCTTGGTCCTCCAAGCCAGACACTCTCTCACGCTCTAGTGCCGCCTAATACCGAGGGGTTGCTAATGTTGTTGTTGAGCCTGCATGGATTCGTAATTTGCTCCGTGAGTTGCATTCTCTTTTATCATCCCGCTACGCTTGTTTATTGTGATAATGTCGCTAAGTATATATCTCTCTCGCTAACTCGTTTCAACATCAACGGACGAAACATATTGAGATAGACATACATTTCGTCCAGTGACATGGTTACGACCGTCGTTCGCGTTTCTACATGTGCCCTCTCGCTACAAGATGCCATATCTTCACCAAAGGGCTTCCATCAGCTTTGTTTGAGGAGTTTCGATCCCGCTTTGAGCGTCCGCCCTCCCGCCCTTAACCTGGGAGTATTAGTCGACATTTGTTCATTTAGTATATTAGGCCCATTGTTTATTATTGGCCTAGCCCATTATTTTTGTTTCTAGAATACTCTCATTTACACTATATATTGCCGTGTATTCTTTCATATGAATCAAGGAAATCTTAACCATTTTACAAAAGAACTTTAATAATTTGGATTTGTTGAACAACTTTTAGAGCAAAGAGGGTGGTGCCAAACTTGGTGCCAACGAAGTTTACGCGCGACGCAAGTTTTTATGCATCACCGTTCCTCTGTCAGCCAACAAAGCCTCGCGCCAAAACTAACACCCACTTTTTTTTTTAAATAGCCATTGCAAAAAATAGAAGTTGATTTCAAAGTTTCAGAGGTATTGAAGCCGTGGTTAAAACTACTAAACTCAAACTTTAGATTAACAAAAACATGAAATACATAATAACAACTACGGATGGATCCCTAAAACATACAAAACATAAAATACATAATAAAACTACTAAACACTTAAAAAAACGAATCATCCGAGTCCAAACCATCATCACTTGTTGGCGGAGAATAAAACTCCCCATTAATGTATCGACTCTCCATTATGGCGAAATAGTTTTCTTGGAGGTACTGAGCCCCTGCTTCTTGCTCACGCAGCGAGCCGCCTCTTCACTGCTCGCTTGCGATCTCCCGACGTTTTCATCTTGTTCAAACTGCCGAGGGAAGCTTCACTTAACCCGCTTGAGTGGTTTTGAAAATCCACTGTGGACCGCTCATGGTGGACTTGGAACAATTGGGAGGTACGGATGTTTTCAAACCCCACCGGAAGACATTTTCCGGTGGTGTTGAGTAAACTTCAAACTCGCGAGTTGGAAAGTTGGTTTCCGCAAGAGTGATCCGTGCCTAAAGCCGTTTCCGCAACTTCTCTGGCTGGGGAATTCGAAAAGTCTTTGCGAGACATTCTTTTTGTGTGTGAATTGTGTTATTTGTGTGTCAAACTAATGCTGGTATGATAGTATATATAGATAACTTAACCGTTTGAATTTGAATTTAAAATTTAAAATTTGAATTTAACCCGCCTAACAAGTTTTTGCTTTTAATTTTAACGCAATTTGAATTACCCCCTAACAAGACCGGTGCTTTTGAATTGAATTTAACGCTTAAATTTGAATTACCCCGCCTAACAAGATTCGTTTTGAATTGAATTTAACGCTTAAATTTGAATTACCCCTACCCAACAAGACTTAAGTTTTGAATTTAATTTAACGTTTAAATTTGAATTACCCCGCCTAACAGTAATCTCGGTTTTGAATCTAATTTAACGTTGAAAACCACCTTTATAAATAACATCAACCACCATTTTATTTCACATCTACATCAATCCAAAAAACACACACACAAATGTCTCAAAATTTGAAGTGGAACAAGTCTCAAAATCTTGTTTGCGCAAGTTTGGATACAAATTTCGCAAGCTATGGATATGCAAAATAACCGTTCCAAAATATTTTTGGAAATATGCATATGTTCAATAATCGACAACCATGACCATCGCACAAAAATTCAATCACGGGTAAATGGACGAGGATTAACGCCGATTGCAAAAAGTTCAACGCAATTTACAAACAGCCAGTGCAGGCCGGTGCTCAAAATGACCAATCTCATCTGAAAATGCGAAACTAAGCTTCCAAAGAACAATTTGGTAGAAATGAGTTCAAATATGTTCACGTTTGGGAGATTTTGAAAAATTGGCCAAATTGGGATGTCAAGATTAATTCCAAGAGTGTATGTTATGTTTTTTAAGTTTATTGTTTTTTTATTTCTTGTAATGTTTTTTTTTTATGAATAAAGTAATTTTAGGATATATTGTTTTTAAATTTTATAAAAAAAATAAAAAATAAAAATTGAGTTGCAAAACTTGAATGCCATTTGATACCTTGTGGTGCCAAACATTTCTGGTGCCAAACTCAAAAATGTTGACGTGGCGTTTGGCACAAGAACGGCACCACACTTTGGCACCATCATAATCTGCTCTTAGGAACTTTATAGAACAATAACAATTGTCCTGTACCCAAAGCATAATCCAATTCTCAACACACACGATTAGTATACACTTTAGTATATAAGCTACGAACCTTTTATGTCTTTAACCTATCTATGTGGGATACATATGTATGGTAAATATCAAAATAAATAAATTAATAAATTAATAAAAATAAGCAAGGGACCTAAATGTTTTAAAAATGCACTTTTAGCATTCTAATTCATACAAGTTATGTGTTTATTATTATAAATGGATTTGTAGATCCTTCTATGGACTATGGAGTACAATTCATATCATTGATATCATGTGGGTTCAATCCAAATTTTTCGTTCATCTATGTTTGGTTGTGGTCGTGGGGAAAATCGACGAGATTTAACACGCCTTTTTTCTTGAATTATATGCCATGAAGTCTAGTGTCGCCGGTACCGTAAACTATTTTTCAATAAACTTGATTCGAAGTAACTCACTGCTCTTTTTAAGTGGATCGTATGTTATGGTTACCGAAAATTGCTTGTTCGTCCGTGTGTATCATGATTTAAGCACAACTATTTTTTAGTTTATAGTTTTAGTTATGTCAAGAGAAAAATCATAGTTGAGACAATTACTTTCAGATCATCCAAAACATTGTGTTTTGGTAATGTCACCTAAAACTAAGAAATGCCACGCCGATAAAATGGGTGCAACATCCTCATGTAAAAGTTCATAGTTGCGAGATTTAACAAGTCAAGAATATGATCACTTGACGACTAGTTCAATCGTTCTTGCTTCTATTATTTCTGCACATAAAGAGAGTAGCCTCAAGAAAACTAAAAATGTACAACAAGAAAGGACACTCCCAAATTCGTCATTGCAAAACCGTAAAAAGCACTTAAAATATAATTAGAAGGTATTTTGAAGCACAAAAACTCTATCAACTAAACACGTGACATCGTTTTCAAGCAATTTAAGAATTTAACATGGACTAATTTTAAGACGAGTTTATATTATTGGACAAATGTGAGCCACAAAACGAAGTTTTGGATCTTGAACATCTTATATGATCTTTTATTCAATTTGAACATTTTAGAAAATTCCAATGAGAAAGGTTTTAGGCGGAATTCTTATCATAACTAGTTAAATGATATTTTTGGTCGTTAGTGTAGTTTCTATGGTGTCAAGTTGTAAGGTTTATAAACCTATTCCGTGTATTATGAATTAGTGTATCAAAGAGAGAGATTACTTTAGTTGAATTACAAAATTTCAAGATTTTCAAAATGAGGTTGTACGTGTGCATTACGGTGTTGTATCAGATGCATCGCGATTGTACGTTGACCCTAAAGAGGGTCCCTATAACACATCCCTCAAAATACATGTATTGCTATGGTAAGTGTGTTAAGATATTAAAGAATCTACCACAATATGTCAAAAACTCATACAAGTTCTTCAACATGATATTCGAACTTCAAAATACAATTAGCCCAAAAAGACAAAAATAAAAATAAAAAATAGAGTATTACTATTAGTTGTTCGGTACTAGAGGTGGCAAAATGTGCCCAAAATCAAAAAGATGGGCTAAATGGGCAAATTTTAAAAAGATTTTGGCACATTTAGCCCATCTTTTTTTAAAATGAGCACATATAACCCATTGAAAACTTAAATGGGCACCAACGGGCACACATTGTTTTTCTCAATTGTAGATCGTTTTAAAAATATTTTTTCTATAACATATTTAAGTTTTTAATATAAATAAGATATTACGTTTAGGAATTTATTTCACGTTTTAGGTTTTTATTGCGATTTGTATAACATGCGTTTGGCCGCCCACTGCCCTTTTGCCACCTCTATTCGGTAAGAATGAGAATCAGAGAATTATATTCCAATCCTTTGATCTCAATCATGCCCAACAACATAACACCAACCTCAAACTCAACAAAAGAGGTGTACAATATCATATATAGTTTCAAACATTTTTTTCAATATGTGGGATTAATAAAAATATTCCCAAAAACAAACGTTGAGCTCATGCCATTAACTTGGTTGAAACAATTATACATGAACAAGCATCATCATATATCCTTATTAGGGCTGAGCACAAAACCGACCGAACCGACCATTTTTTATTCGGTTTGTTCTATGTATTACCGTTGTCGGTTTTCGTTGGTCGGTTCGGTTTAGTTCGACCCAAAACCGACCAAATACACACATAAAGCATGTAAACTGGACCGAACCGATTGAACCGACACAAAACCAAACTTTAGGGGTGAAAACGAGCCGATCCGAGCCCGAGCCCAGCCCAGCCTCAGAGCTCGAGCTCAGCTTGTTTATATATAAAAGCTCGAGCTCGCTAAGCCTTACATTTTGAGCTCTAGCTCATTAATTACATTAGGTTCGAGCTCGTTTATTATTTTTAAGCTCGTTTATATATATAGAAAACATATATATGTATATATTTCTAGGGCTCGCTAGGCTCGCGAGCCTACTCAGAGTTTGTATAGAGCTCGAGCTCGAGCTCAATTATTAAATGAGCCCAAACTTAGGCTCGGGCTCGATTAGGCTCGGCTCGTTCGAGCTTTTTACCGATCCGATCCGGAGCTTTTTACGAGCAGCTCGGCTCATTTACACTATTCCATTCGGTTCGTTTCGGTTCATGTTTTTGTGAAATCGGTTTCGGTCGGCTCGCTTTTCCTCGGTTTGTGTCGGTTTCGGACCGATGCTCAACCCTAATCCTTATATATCTTAGATAAATATAATGGTGATTTATTAACTCACATTAAATATAACGGTGATTTATAAACATAATACCAACCTCAGCTTATTCATCCCCACGTAGCTCGAACATACCGCCTTATTTATAAAACACATACAAACATACTTTCATTCGACACACCCAAAAAAAACTACTAATAATAATAATTAAAAAATCAACAAATCCAACATCAAACCAAAATTGCTTTTGGTATGCATCAAACTCGGTCGTTTGAGCGACCCATTTATCTATTTTTCTCCCAACCGACCACCTCTAATAGGCTAATCGATAACCGACCGACAAGGATTGACCCACCCATTCGCCTTATTACATATAGTCTAAAATATTACGAAATGTGGTTCAATAGGAGTGAAGGAACAAGGATACCAATGCAAATCAACATTGTAAAATTTAAATGAAAATTCCAACTTACTCACGTGATAGATCACACTCTTGGTGCTGACAGATTCAACATTCAGGCTGGATCGCCCAATAAGCACCAATCAAACAGCCCCTAAACATCGTTCGAATATTACTGGCGTAACTCAATTCGAATAGAAATTAGGTTGCTAAAGATTATACAAAAACACATATTCGACTTTGTTTGTTTGCCAACTTAGTGGGTTATAAATGCATTTTGAGATTGTTTCATTACAATTTGTTTGCATCTAACAAAGCTTTTAGTATTCCAATTTACTTACATGACTTTTTGGTTAAAAGATGTCGATATTATTTAAACATCAAAACTAAAATCTTATTGCCATTTTTCACCTTTATCTCTCTTTATATTAGCTAGCTGCAATCAGTAAAACCTAAGTTTTTCATCCTAAAGTATTAAGGCAAATGTAATAGCGACACATAAGAAAGAAATTATCATAATTATATTCTCTCTTTGTAAATGAAAGTGAGGTGTCAAATATATTTGCAAAAATTTAATAGTATATATAAGTTTTTCAAATCAATATTGTATGTCCACTAAACGTATTATTATCGAGACATATCATGCCGGCGCTTTTAGGACATGCTACTCATATCCACCAAGAATTAGTATCAACTCATGCATTTCCACAAATCTAATGGCCGGGTTGATACTCATATCATCTGGTTGTAACTTTACTCCAAATAAACCCACATTTTTGTATGACTATATAAACACATGTTCGATTCACTTTTTTTTAGTGGTGCTTACTAAAAAGAAAATTTGAATTTTTATCGATATTTGAGCCTTGATGAAGATGTGGAAGAAACATATTCTTTTCAACGTCTACAACAATGCTCAACCATCTAATATCATCCAGTAGGACTACAATATATACATTATATTATAAAAAGTATCACAATTTCCTTTCATCGACCCATGTGGGATAATCAATCAAAACAACAGGAGGCAAGTCTAGAGGCCTTGTACATAACTCGAGTCAACTAATCAACGTTGACCCAATATCGCCTTCTTGGGGAGGTGAGATTTAGATAGGCTTACCTCTATCCGAAGGTAGAGAGGCTGCCTTCAAGACATCCGCCTTTTTGTTGGGATTGAGGATCGAACCTCAACCTCTCGTGGTCCAATGGAGAGACTGCTATTACGAGAGTGTTAGTATGTCTTCTTGAAATAGATCCAGTTCAGCTTGTTCCTATTAGCATGGCTTAAAGTGAACACAAGAAATCAAAATACCTCAAAATGCATGTATAAGTATATATCATTGCTTTGATAATTTTAATGTAGTTTATAATGTAAAATTCTATTGCTTGAATGAGTATGATTATGATTATAATGTTAAATGGAATGATTGGAATCCATGATGGTTCATGGTTGGGCGAATGTGCAAGCCATTACTAATCCCATATTGCATAATAATAAACGATTTCACCTTGGATAAAGGTTGATGCATGAACTTTGTTTATACCTATTTCAAACTTGCCGAAAACTTGCAAATCTTGCCGGAAATACTAAAAACTCGTCGTAAACTAGTTTTAATCACTTATAGTCGTTGTTTATACCTATTGCAAGATGTTTTTATGGAAAATCTTGTCAGAAATACCAAAACTCGCCAGATATACCCAAAACTTGCAGGAAATGCTAATCCGATTAATCACCACATATATTTCATGACTATGTTATGGCATATAAATAATAAGTACATAACTACATGTATAGTGTTTAGACGAGCTTATAGTTAATTACTTAAAACGCCAAAAATATACATAACATTAGAAGTTGTTTTCGTTGAATGGGGTATAAAATCATTTGTTTCAACACCTGTTATCCATCCGAGCTCAATATTAGCTTTTCCTTCATCTACAAAGCATAAATGATAAGCTAGATATCCATCTTAAACAAAAATTTTACTGCCAAGGTACATAGACATATGTTATCCATCATCCAAATACCCCTTTAACCCATATGTGAAGAGTAAGTTAATTTGTGTTACAAAAAGATAAGAGTTCCTATAAGTTTTAAAATTAATATCCTATACCACATAACTTAAAGAAAAAAAAAGTTTGACACTAACACTATGGTTCACACCAAATAAGTTTTTAAAATTTAGTTCATGTAGACGTAGACTTGAAACCATAATATTAACATCAACATCGCTTCAAGTGGGTTTAAACACTTGAACGAATAAGTAAAGCGAAACAATGAATCAAACGACTTGTATTATAAAACGTAGTTGGTTTTTCAATGTATTTGTACAATTATATATTTCTAACCAAAACTATCTAGGCCTAATTATACTAGTGTGAAGCGACACCATTGAAGCATCGCGGTTCCTTCCATCGAGCCTCGCAACCTTCTTCCAAACGTTGCTGATGTTTTGGTTTGTGTCGATTCACACAAATAACCGTTAACGCTTTTAGGTTTAATATAAACCTGTTTGGTCCTTGTGTTTTTCGCAATGTACATGTAGGCCCTTTTACTTCACTTTGGGACGAGATTAAGCCAACATCCACCCCCTAATCTCGTACCTAATCCTTTCAGATCTTTTACTTAATGACTCTTCATTTCGCGAACTTGGTCCTTGCCAATGCCTTGGTAAGTATGTCCGCCTTTTGTAAGTCTCCACTTATGTGCTCGACTTCGATCTGATTCTTTTCAACACATTCTCGATAAAGTGGTAGCGTATATCAATGTGTTTGCTTCCGCCATGAAACACGGGTTCTTCATAAGTGTTATAGCCGATTTGTTGTCGACTCTGATCGTAATCTTTTCTTCTTTCTAGCATGTTAATGCATTGAGTTATCTTTGTAGCCATAATGCTTGACAAGTCACGCCGTTGCCGCCATAAATTCTACTCACATGATGATAATGCAACAATAGGTTGTTTTTGAGAAGTCCAGCTTATGGGTGAGTTCCCAAACTAAAATACGATCCATGTTGTTCCTTTTCCTTCTTCTATGTTGATACCATAACTGCTGTCACTATATCCAAGTAACTTGCATCCTCCTTTCTTGTGGTAGATTATACCAAAGTTTGAAGTGCCTTTGATATAACGTAACATTTGTATAATTGCCTTCATGTGTTGCTCCCTTGGTTCTTGCATGAACCGCTTAATAAGCCAATGAGTAACCGAGGTCCGCCTTGTATGAAGTAAGTACCTCAAACATCCAATTATACTTCTATATTCTGTAGCATCAACTAGTTCCCCTCCTTCCATTTTTACTAGCTTTGTTCCTGGGTTCATGGGAATCTTGGTTTCATTGCAATCTTCCATTCTTGCGTCTTTAAGAATCTTGTTGGCATATCCTGATTGCTTTATTGAGATTTCATCCTCTGTTTGAATAACCTATATTCCTAAGTAGTAAGCTAATAAGCCTAAGTCACTCATCTCAAATTTTTCTTCCATTTGTGACTTAAACTCTTGAAGGTTTTTCTTGTTACTTCCAAAGAATTAGATCATCCACGTAAACTCCAACAAGCAACATAGAGTCGTTTCTTACTCTTGTGTAGATTGCTTGTTCTAAGTGCATTTCTTGAAACCTAGTGATTTCAGGGTTTGATCTAACTTCATGTTCCCACGCTGCTTGCTTCAATCCATAAAGTGCCTTATCAAGTTTATACACTTTATTTTCATTTCCTGGTTTCTTGAAACCTTTTGGTTGTGCAACATATACTTCTTCTTTAAGTTCTAATGTAATGCTGATTTCACATCTAAATGGTGAACTTCCCATCCATGATAAGTCGCTAATGCAAGAATTAACCTAATTGTTTCCATTCTTGCTATAGGAGCAAAGACTTCGTCGTAGTCTATTCCATGCTCTTGTACCTATCCTTTTGCCACTAAACGAGCCTTGTGTTTTATAATTCTTCCATCTGATCTCGCTTAGTCTTAAATACCCATTTCAGACAAATAGCCTTCTGGTTGTCTGGTAGGGTGGCTAGCTTCCATGTCTTGTTTTTATTTATTGAGTCAATTTCTGTCTGCATTGCCTCAATCCATTTCTTATTGCAGCCCTTATAATTTCTAGGTTCTTCCACTAATAGCACTAGTTCATCAGGTTTGCACTCTTCGTGCACCGATCATATATGTTAGATAGGTTTCTATATCCCTAACCGAGTATGATCATATGGTCTTAATGAACTTGTTTGAGATGATGTGTGTCTAGTAGATTCTTCGATTTTGGCTCAGGTATATGTTGAAGGTGTTGATGGATTGTCCATTTGTTCAATCTCATCATCAGATACACTATGAGTAGTATTATGTATGGGACTTGGAGCACTATCTTCATCGGCTCCCAATTTTGAGTGCTCTCTACATAAGTGATCCTTGATGTTTGGTTTTCACATATAATGAAATCCGTCCATTCTCGTTCATCCGATTGATACTATCCAAATAACCTTTCCAGTCCCATCCTTTATTCTCTTTGAACTTTACATCTTTACTTACAATCATAACCTTACTTACAGGATCAAATAATCGATAAGCCTTTGATCCTGGTCCACTTCCTAGGTAAACCAATTCCTTGCTTCTATCATCTAATTTCTTTAGATGTGGTTTGGTTACCTTTGCCTATGCTTTGCATCCAAAAACTCTAAGGTGTTTCTGTGTTTGGTTTTCTACCCTTTAACGTTTCATAAGGTGTAGAATCCTTCAGAGCTTTTGTAGGCACTCTATTTAAGATATATATTGCATACCTAATTGCTTCATCCCAAAAGTTTTGTGGCATATACATAGCCTTTAACATACTTCTTGTTGCATTACGCACCTATTCCTTCTCTCTACAATACCATTTTGTTGCGGAGAGTATGGTGCTGTAAGTTTCCTAAGTATGTCATTCTTCCTTGATAGCTTGTGAATTCACCTCCTCTATCTGTCCTAAAAGCCTTTAACTTTCTCCCGACCTCATTTTCCACCTTTAACTTAAATTCCTTAAAGGTCTCAAACGCCTCATCCTTTGACTTTAAGAAGTATACCCACATGTATCTAGTACAATCGTCTACTAGCAAAAACATGTACTTTTTTCCTGATTCAGTTTCTGGGGAAATAGGTCCACATAAATCTCCAAATACTAAGTTTAAAGGTTCTAAAGACTTAATATTTGTTTGGTTTGGAAACGAGCTCACTGCTTTCCTAGTAAGCATGCATTGCATACTTGACTCTTGTGATTAATCTTGGGTAACCCTTCCACTAATTTCTTCCAGTCATTTTTTGATTGAGTCGAAGTTCAAATGATCAACCTAGCATGACAAAGCCATGCTTGGTTTTCTAAATTAGCCAATAAACACATATGCATATCAACATTCAAGTTGATCTTGTAAAGTCGGTTTCTTGATCTCTCAACTCTCATAAGGAGTTTTGATCCCGACCATATAGCAATAGAATGTTGTTTTGCATAATGATCTTACAACCATTCTCTGTTAATTGTCCTAGGCTCAGTATATTGCTTTTAGACTGGGAATGTAATAAACACTAGGAATCACCTTTTGTTCCTTGTTTTTACATTCCAGCAATATGGAGCCTTTACCCTTAATCTCTACATATAGCCCATCACCAAAACGGACTCTTCCTGAAATTTTCTCATTTATTTCTTTAAAGTGTGTCCTAACTCCGGTCATATGGTTGCTAGCACCATTATTTAAGTACCATAAGCTTTTATCTTAACTTATGTACTTTTTGGGTTCTATCTCCTTTTCATTTAAGTAGATTTTCTCTCCCTTATCTCCTTTTCCTTCAATTGCCATCAAGAGTGTTGGTTCCACATCTTCTTGAACCAAATTGGATTGCTCTTGTCTCCTATTCTTTTCTTTGTAGTTTCTCTTAAAATGTCCAAGCTTGTTACAGTTGTAACACTTTACCTTACTTAAGTCCCTTTTTTGAAAATTATTTTTCTTGAACTTATGTGAAGTTTTCCTATCATTGTTGTATTGCTTGGGTTTTCCATCTTGTTTGTTATCTTTAGATGATCTAAACTTCTCTTGTCCACCATTCTTATGACTTGTACTCATCGTCATAATTTGTGAACGTAGTTTGTCTTGATTGTCACTAGGGTTTCCATCAAAGAGTTTTACTCTTTCCTCAAGGGTTTTTAGCCTTCCAATTGTCTCATCTACGGTTGTGTTTTCTAGATCAAAATTGTTCTATGGTCGCCACGATTTGTATAAACCTTTTGGGTACATAACTTAATAGTTTTCGTACTAAGGTTTGTTGATCAAAGGTTGATCCTAAGCCACTAGCCCTTGTAACAATACTATTGAGTTTTGCTGAGAAAACGTCAATACTATCATCTTCTTTCATTTTCAACATCTCAAATTCAGTTTTGAGAGTTTGTATCCGCGTGCTTTTTCACCCTATCTACACCTATGTGCCTAGTTTGTAGTGCTTCCCAAATTTCTTTCGCACTTTTACAACTAGCTGCTTGTAAAATCATATCCTCCGTAATGCCTCGGTACAAATATGCAGCTAGTCATATCTTTCTTTGTATCCAGTTGTGCATCACCCTCGTGTTCTATTAATTCCCACAACCCATTTGCTTTTAGTATGGTTTTATACAAGAGCTCATACTATATAATTTGTAGGTTTTAAAACGGGACATTGAAATTGGGAAAACGATGTAACCTCTTTGTGAATTACAATTTCCTTGTTTGTGTCTCCAAGTATTATGTCTAGAAACTATTCCTAACTCTAATAGGGAATTTAAAGTAGGAATCTAGGAAATCTTATAAATTCAACTATGAATCGAAGTTTATTTCTAATCTTATCTATGTATAATAAGACTAAAAATTAAAAAAATCCATATTTCAGTTTAGAATTTAATACCCGAATTTGATGATTCCTTTGCGATATGATTTTCGAATAGGAACACCAATGTGTTCTCTTCTTCCTTTGTACAATCAACCAAACACTCCCCTTGGTGCCTCTTCCTTTTTTCTTTGCTTCTTCAAACGTAAGGTATGTAAAAAACTTCTTCCTTTATTTTTTTCAAACAATAACACAACAAAAGTTCCTTCCTTCTCTTCTTTTTCGAACTAATGGAAACACCAAAACAGTTTTTTCTCACGACTTGTTCCTTCGAACTCACAACAAAAAAACACACTTTTTTTCGCCTTATTCTCTTCGCCAAGAAACTCTTGTTCCTTCTTTGTTTCTCGCTGAACCAAATAGCAAGATTGCTGCGCTTTTGGTTCCACCCGTTTATCCGCGAAACCTTGACCCCAACTTCTTCTTCCTTCCTTTCTTGATGAAACCGGAAGGTCGACGAAGCCAATTTGTTGCCCGGCGGTTAAAACAATGAATCAAATGACTTGTATTATAAAACGTATTTGATTTTTCAATGTATTTGTACAATTCTGATATATTCTAACCGAAACTATCTAGGCCTATTTATACTAGTGTGAAGCGACACCATTGAAGCATCGTGTCCCTTCCATCGAGCCTGCAACCTTCTTCCAAACGTTGTGATGTTTTGGTTTGTGTCGATTCACAAAAATAACCGCTTAACGGTTTTAGGTTTACTATAAACCTGTTTGGTCCTTGTGTTTTTCGCAATGTACATGTAGGCCCTTTTACTTCACTTTGGGACGAGATTAAGCCAACAAACACATGCAAACACTATGCACTGTGGTATATAACGTAGGAAAGTTTTGTCTCATTAAACTATGTGGGCCAAAGGTTGAGACAGTTTCATAAAAAATAATAAGTAATATTTCACTAATCAAATGGGTTGATTCTTTTATGAGCTTTATCATCTACAACTAAACATCATTTTAAACACCAAGTGACTAAACATCGTACTAAAAACCAAGTGACTAGTGTAGCTCACTCTGAATAAAACTTAGGTTGGCAAAGTTTATACACAAACACATATTCGTGTTTGTGCCAGCTTAGTGGGTTATAAATCCATTTGAAATTGTCTCTTTATAGTTCTTTTGCATCTAACAAAGCTTTTAGTATTGCTTACATGTTTTTTTTTTGTTTAAAAGATGTCTATATAGTTTAAACATCAATATTTAAAATCTTAATGCCCTAATTATTACCTCTATTACATATAAGATAGAGTCACACTTCACACTTCAGTATTAAAACTTGTTGGAAACTCGAGAGCCTTTTAGGCTTATACTTGATGAAGAGAGGAACACTTAGAGAACTTTTCAATTATAACTTTATTGCTTAACTTTGGTTCATGCTTACACCATCTCATATTTATACTAGTCTATGGAATAATCTAGACTCGGGATATTCCATGGACATTCTTACATCATCTAGATTATTCTTAACACATCATCATACTTATCTACACCTAATTCTAGATAATTTTTCCTAGATATTTCTATCACACCTTGCTACAATATTCTAGACACGTCTATGGATATTTTTTAGGATTATTCTTTGACGTTCTAGAAGCTTCTTCATCATGGGCTCATGTTTTTATGGATAGTCCAATTTTTATTAGACTAAATCAAGTTTACGATCCAACACCCCCCCCCTTTAAACTTGATTTACCGACTTCAAGCATCATTTGTTTTCTTGAGAAATTTTCTTGTTGAACGGCTTGGTGAAGATATCTCAACTTGTTTTTGGACCTCGATGTATCACTTGGACATCCTTCCTTCAATGCACTCGAATAAAGTGATAAAAAGTGTTGATATGCTTACTTCGATCATGGTAGAGTGGATTTTTAGCTAAGTCAATGGCCGACTTGTTATCCATGTAGATCTCAGTCGCATCTTCTTGCTCCATGTGTAGCTCCTTTAGCATACTTCTAAGCCAAATTGCGTGACATACACACGATGTTGCCTACGCACTCGCTTCACAACCGACAAGGTAAAATATTGAAAAGACCTAAAATGTGAAAAGGAATGATTTTAAGTAGTAATGGATATAAAATGTGTCGATTTAGGGCTTAAATGACCCTCTAAAAACGTATATTTTAAATCCTTATCAATGCATATTCGATACCCCAACTTTCAAATATTTACTTTTGGATCCTTGTCATAAGTAAAATATTGAAAATGGTTTGTTAAAGTCGTCCTTAGACTTGACAAACAAGCAAGTTCTGTTATGTATGGATATCACTTTTGTAAGTATAAGCCAAACGCTATCCTGAATAAGGTAGTTATAATAGCTATATTTCGAAGTGATGTGAAGCAGCATCCACAACACTTGTAGTCAATAAAGGATTTATTACTCCACTTGATATGTGCAGAAAGATACCATGGCTCTCCATTTAATTAGATAATTGTTTGGCCAAACCCAAAGAGTAATGCAAGATGATTCTTGATTACATTTGGTATATCTCAATTGAAATCTATAACGAGATTCTAAATGGTTAAACTATATGGAATGAGTTACGATCCATATTCATGGTTTAACAAGATCTATAAAAAGGATGATTAAAGCAAGACATTAATGACCATAACAGAAGATTTTATGAAACTATATCTCGAACACTTTTAGTTAAATAGCGAGTGAGAGCGCTGCTAGGCTTTTTGTCGTTGGTTTTGTGTTATTCGCTACTCCAACTCCCAAGTCTGAGCTGTGGATTATGGGAGTTGGTTAGTACGAAAACGACTAGAAGTGTTTGAGCCTATGTGGGCACACACGTTAAACAAGAGAATACTTTGTTACACGTTTACTACTTGAACTACTTGACCCGACATTTAAACCCGATCGAATATAGATCCAAACCAGTGCCGGTTCACATGTGGGGCGTTTGGATAAAGCTTATGGGCTAGGAGAATTATATTGGGATTAGGAAAGTGTTTTAACTTGGTACTCAAGTTTGAGCCCAAGGTTCCTAGGTTTTGGACATCTTACAATCAATTATAGCACTAGCGGTAGCTAAGAATCCTCTTTCAACTAACAATGGGCATGTAGGGTCACTAGCCATATCAAGAACATGAAAATCCACCAAAATAGTCAATTTTTCTATATGCACTATCATGTCCTTTATTATCCCTACCGGATATGCTAGACTCCCATCCGCTAAGCCAATTATTGCTTCTGTTTCTTCTAACTTCCCTAAGTTGAGACTTTTATAAAGAGGTAACGGAAGTAAGTTGATGCTTTATCCTAAGCCTGCTAATGTGTCGAAAGCTTTGGAGTCTCCAATGCTACAAGGTTGAAAAAAGAAGCCTAGATCGTTTAATTTCTTAGGTAGTTTATTTTGGATAAACGCGGACCCATTTTTACCCAACTTTAATCCTTCCTCATATTTATCCATTAAAGCATGTAAGGTGCATGAGTTAAGACATCAAAAACCGATTTCTCTTTGTAAATTTCTTTGAATTCATCTTCTATGGTTATTTTGGGTTTTTGATTAGTTGTTGTTTCAAGATTTTTGTTGACTGACACTTGATTTTCATTGTGTTCTTGGTTTTTCGGCACGTTTTGAGTTTGCTTGAAACATGTTTTAATAGTATTGACCGAGTGAAATTAGGGCTGGATGAATGCGATATGTGCCTTCCTTTGATGGACAAGAACCTTGAGTTGATGAAATCGCGTTAACCTTTGGGTGCTTGACGGTATCACTTGGGAGTGCTCCCATTATCCTGTCATTGAAAACCTTTAAAATGGTCTCAAGCTTATTTGTCATCTCACTTTGTTGTCGTTTGAAATCAACTTCAAAACATGAAAATTGAGCCTCTTGAGATGATATAAAATTAGACACAAATTCTTCAAGATTGTTGGAGTTAGTGGAAACGGAAGGATTGTTGTTAAAGGTACGGTTCGAGGATGAACCGCTTGGTTGAAACGATTAGGTGGAGTTGAATAATTGTTTTGAGACGGCTTTGGGTTTTGTTTCCACCAATGTTGCAAAAATCGTGAATCGTAGTCGGGCGTCGACCTCCCTGTAGTCTGTAATCGGTCTAGGCGGGATTAATCGGTGATTAATCGGATTGGCATTTTCGACAAGTTTTTAGTATTTTCGGTAAATTTTAGATATTTTCTACAAGTTTTAGGTATTTTCAAAGTAAACAATGACCATAAGTTATTCAAACAATTTTATGGGTAGTTTTAAGTATTTTCGGCAAGATATGAAGGTTTTCTACAAGTTGGAACACCATTAAACGTCATTGACCACCATTTACCACGGTTGACCGATGTTTGACTGATTTACATAAATCGGAAAGGTTGGTGTCCTGCAAAGACCTAATCGGCGATTAATCGGCCTTGTAGGCCTTGTTTTGCAACACTGGTTTCCACCTAAGGTTTGGGTGATTTCTCCAAGAGGGGTTGTATGAATCACCTAAGTTGTTTTGCTCGAGTTTGAAAGTGTACTACTTCTCTCCTCCACAAGACGCGAGGATGCTAGTCCGCAAAAGCTTGTCCGTGGAGTTCCGTGCAATCACGAGTGTCGTGAGGACCACTACATAACTCACACGAGGAAGTGATGTTGTTCACTTGGTGTGAAGGTCTAGAGCTTGTAGGAACTCATTAGATATTTGACTTGATCTTCAAGCTCAAGAATCCTACGATTGGAAGTATATAAGTCATTTGAAGGCAAGGATATTACCTTGACGGTTTTGCTCACCTCACGGGGGTCATTCCAATATTTGTTGTCATAGAGGGCAAGGTCCTCTATTATTCCCCATGATTCTTCCGCGGTTAGATCACGAAGCTTACCACCGGCCGCTTGGTCAATGGTTTGCCTTGTGGAGAGATTGACATGATCATAGAAAATTTGGATTTAAAGCCAAAGATCAATGCCATGGTGAGGGACTTTATGGAGTAAGTCCTTGAATCGAGTCCACGCTTCATAGAGAGTTTCACCTTGATGTTGTGGGAACATCAAAAGTCATTCCTAAGCTTAGTAGTCCTTCCCGGTGGAAAGAATTGAGCGAGGAAACGGGTAGTAAGATCATCCCAACAAGAGATAGATCATGCGGGTAGAAGCTCAAGCCAATTGCAATCTTGATCACGCATAAAGAATTGGAAGAGACGTAGTCGCGTTGTCTCCCGAGTAGCAACATGAAGGTCAATTGAATCGACAATTTTAAGGAAGTCCTTGAGATATTGATTTGGATCTTGAACGGTCCATGGAATGCACATCCGTTTTGCACCAACCGGATGGTGTCGGATCACAGGGCTATAGTTATAGCTTATTGTGGGAGCTCAATGGTGTTCCTATAGCCTTGATGGCTCGATATAGAGTATTGACCAAGAGTACGGGCTCTTGGTGGGTCTTGTTAATTGGGAACGGGTACGCCTTGTAGTGGTTGGTCGTGTTGTGGTGGTAGGTTTTGTTGTGGTAGTTGGTGAAAAGGCATCTCATTCACCATGGTGGCTAATGAGAAGTTTTTACGAACAAAGGGAACAAATAAAAAGATAGATTACTAGGAAGCTAATAAAATGAAAATAAAAGCTCACTTGATAGGAATCAAGTGAGTAGACCTAAAAGAAATAGAAAACGAACCTACACTATTCTCCCAGAGGCGCCAAAAACTTGATGATTCTTGAAAACCTCACACGAAGTTTTGCAATCCTCCCAGGCTGTACCTAACCGCTTGTAGTGTATTGTAGGTAAGACACGAGGGATTGATCGTTCTCTAGGGGAATAGTGTTGGGAAGGTCGAGATGTATGACAAATAGGTCTAAGGTGAGGGATGATTCTTTTTATCTTTTTTATATTTTATAAAAGCAATTAAAATATCGGTGTTTGATTGGGGGTTTGATTATCAACTTCTTAAAACTATTAATTAAACTAATTAAAACTAATAATTAAACTAAATGACAAACAAATTAAATAGGAGATTCAAATGATAGGTAAAGGCGTGTTCACTTAGATTTCACTACCCCCTAGTTATCTCTTATTGATTAGTCGAATTGTCACATCCTTGTTTAATTGGCGCATTGTATTCCTAAGGTCGTAGGAAGGTGCCAAATGCCCTATTTTTATGAATGTAATTGATAACAATCACAATTCACGCAATAAACACAACGAAAAGTCTACTAGTGCACTCTAGGACATGAATACGTTTTTTAGGACGTTTAAGATCACAACACTAACGGAAGAAGAAAATTTTCCCAACCTAAGCGGTAACAACCATTTAAATAAGAGACGACAATCAATAGTTAACAACTATGTTTCATTAGATCTAAGCAAACACTAAATTAAATTAGGTAGATATGAAAAAGATAATGAAACAGGTAATGATAATTGAACTTGAATTAAATATAATGATAGAAGTAGTTAAGAGACTTATCTCTTGTGAATGAGGGTTTTAAAACCCAGTTCATGAAAAAATCCTAAAAAATTCGTACACCAATTTTCTCTCCAAGTGTGCACACTTAATGATGAAAAATCTAAAACTATATATAGGATTACACTTGCGACGGCGTCACTTTATAATTGTGACGCCGTTAAGTCGCCGCGCCACTAGTCGTCTCATCCAAGTCAGCTTTGTGATGGGGTCGCTTATGCCTTTAGACGTCGTCCCCATTCTCCGACACCGTCCACTTATGATTTTCGACCGTCACCTTATAATTTTTACAGAGAATTCCAACTCCTTTAACAAGTGACGGCGTCCTTTGTTATTTCTTCATTTTTCCATCGAGCCATCTCTAGTAAAAATTTGCAGCTTTTGATACTTTTATTTGCAAGTGACGGCGTCACCTTGTAGGTTGTGACGCCGTCTGGTGCCTTTTTCCAGACTTTTCATGACTTGGTCGTTTTCTTCACATTTTCATCTCTTTTCATCCAAATATGCATGATTTCCAGCTTTTGCTTTGAAATTACATAAAAAGTGAAAAAGAACGAATTTAAGCAATATTTGATCATAAATACATTGATTTAGGGCTTAAATGACCCTTAAAACATACGTTTTAAATCCTTATCACATTTTCATCGTTATATTTTAGAATGTTTAAATAATTATTAATTAAAAGTCATGTAATTAACTCATTTATAGAGACACGCAACCGTGTACCTTCGCCTACCACACCACCACTATCTTCGATCATTAGCAGAACCGTTGTCATGTCACCACCGACCATATATAGTTGTTATTTCTTTTTCTTTATAATTATTGTAGGTTTTCATAAAATTAAATTTTCTTTGTATTTATGGAATTACATATATAGGTTTTATGGATTTAGAATTACATACGGTGGTGGTCAGCATCGCGAACGGATGTTCAGGTAGCAACGACACGCGGGGGTGGCGGGTATGGACCTTGTTGGTGTTGGCCGGATGTAGATCTAGTAATGGTGATGGTTTGACCGGATCTTGATCTCGTGCGAATTGTTAAATTTAAGTATTGAGGTAATTTAAGTTTATGTCATAGTAAATGGAGATGATATTAAATTTTATAAACTAAAGGGTTGAAGAAGATTATTTTAGTCATTTTGTTTTGAGGCATGGACAAAATGTGCCTCAAAATTTTATCACATAGACGGTATCCTAGCAAAAATTTAGGACGAAACATGCAATTTCATTAAAGCTCAGGGAAGATTTATGCAATTAACTTTTTATAAAATATGAACCAAGCCTATCTTTAAAAGAAATTCCCCTTCCCATTTATAACCAACTTCATGTAGACACTTTTCTTCACACTCCTTTTCTCGCGCTTTGTTAAGTTATTTGGACTTCGGTACTTCATTTGAAAAGAAAGAAATGCATGTGTGTTGGGTAATAATTTTTAAGTACTAATAAAATTGTTCAAGATATTCAACTCAAAAGCTTTCAAATGGATTGTGAGAAGATCAAACAAATATAAAGTGATAGATTGGCAACAATGGTTATAGGACACGGCTACAGTATCTCGGTTAAGTTGTGATTGTCAGTTTAGTGTCAGCTACAGTATTTTGGTCCGATAGTGTTTGTCTAGAGGATAGCTCATGGCTGCACATATCCCACTTAGGGAAGTGATTTGTACACTCTTTTAATTGATTGTTACACTCAAATTATAAGTGTTTTGACATTTATACCCTTACAGTGTGAAAATAAATAAAAATGATATGAGGGTATAAATGTCAAGACACTTATAATTTGAGTGTACCAATTAGTTATGTGAGTGTACAAATCACTTTCCCTTGTTTAAATGTTGTTTCATTTAGGATGTGGGACATGGTCATTTGGATGGGATTTCTTGGCATGTTTAGTGAGAGACACATCCTAGGTGTTTGGATCTTGTATTTATGTTCTTTTCTATTGTTTATTTGGGATGTAACTTGTAAGGAGTCTGTGCAAATTGTGTCTGACCTTTTCTTTTTTTTTTTCCGGGTTGTATGCACAACAGTTGTGCTATTTGTGTTTCCTGGGTTCCACCCTAATTGTATTGTTAAGGGGTGGGATGTCATTCTCTTTGTACTTGGCACCTTGTTTGTAGGGGTGTGAGTAGGGTCGGTTGACCGACCAACCCAATCCAACCGATAAGGTTTATCGGGTCGGGTTAAATCGGGTTAAAAATATTGCCAGGTTATTTTGACCCGAACCCGATAACCCGATAGAGTTATCGGGTCGAGTTAGGGTTAGATAATTAATGTTATCGGGTTATCAGGTCAACCCGATTAGACCTGAAAATCAAGTTATGCTACTGTAAAATTAGTGTTTATTAACAGAAACGAGCTCTCGTGTGTGTTAGGGTTGGCCATGGCAAAACTTTCATGCCCAATCAAATTTTCTTTATGTGACTACATATCATTGATAATATTTAAATACTTTGGCATGTAAATTTTGTAATTTGTAGCATTAGTGGGTCGAGTTAGTGTAATTATGCCCATTTAACTATGAGTTTTATTTATTCTTTCCTATTATTTCCGAATTAGTTATATGTAGTAATAACATATAGTTATATACAGTATGTTACAGTAATAACATGCCCAAACAATAAATCAAGTTACAATGATACATAGCTATTAACAAAATGATACTGTATATAACTAATCACTGTTATTTCATGCCCAAACAATATGTTACAAACTAACAACTGCTATGGCACAACTGCTAACTACAAATGGGAGATATGGCAGATAGGTCCCCAAATGGGAGATTATGCCCCTTGGTGTATTTTATTAATCAACTGCTATGGCAGATAGGTCCCCAAATGGGTGCTTACCAAATGAATACAAAAGACAAGATGTGATCTCCTTCAGAAGGACACCACAAAATCCTCACTACAAATACTCTCAATCACACAAACTAACAAGAACAAAGGTGTTTGATCTTGAATCAACTACCAGAATACACGAGTATGTGTAGAAAACTCTTGAGAGAGAAAATAACAGAGATACAAAACTGAAGATATGAACCCTAGATCTGGAAGAAACAATATATACTCAGGAAGTTTCCACTTTAGCCCTTCATAAAAGAGACCTTTGTTAATCAGCAACTTTTCTTCTTTTAAGGCATAAACAACTTCTGAATAAAGACATAACTAGCCCCTCAACTTATACATGAGCAGCTTGCACAAATAACTTCAACATTTAAGAAGAAAAACAATACAACATAATACAAACCAATTCCTAATTCAAACTAATACCAATTCCTATTGTTGTTGATGCCAAGATGCTAAACATAACTACTAAAAACTTGTCGGATTAGTTAACCAATACAAACCAATTCCTAATTCAAACCAATACCAATGCCCAAAGCCCACACACTGGCCCACATACTGTTCATGCAGTCCGGCCAACATGGGCCCATATTCTGCCCAATAGTGAATAAATGAAATAGTGCTAACAAATGAAATTAATACTAACCCCTTTAAATATTCCAATCGTATAGTCGAGCAATGCCGAAGTCAAACCAATCGACAAATAAATGACAATCTAAACAAATACGATGACCAAATAACGAAAATAAGCTTATCCCGCTTTTAGGAATTTATTCTTATACATTGACCATGCAACCATATTAATGTGAGTCTCATAGTAATAAGACCAAACCAAAACAACACCCCACACCGCCGCTTTTTCTCTCATAGACCAAATCAAGACTAAACCAAGACCAAACACTCGTAGTAAAAGAACCGCACTCACAACCAAAAGCATACCCCACAAAATTAAATAAAAGCAAAAAAATACACACATAAATCAAACAATTCATATTCGGTCCGTAGCGACCAAATGAATTGGGTATGGGGAGTGGGGACGCGTCCGGTAGTCCCCACTCCCAAGTAGAAGGGCACGCGTCTTCTAGTGTTTGGTTTGGGGTAGACCGAATGGGGGTAACATCCTTATTACATCCGGTCTCAAACAAATTGAATATTATTTTTTTTTTTTTTTATTTCATAGCTCAAATATATGTTAAAAAACTGAAAAATATATTAATCAAATTCAACTATGACAACACATTACAATTACAATTGTTTTATATAATAAAAACACTAAAACCTAATACCTAAATAAACATGCTTAAACAACATGCCAGCTATTGGCCTTATTAGCTAACAATACACAAGATTGATTAGAATAAGGTGCCTAACTTTTGTAACACAACCATGAATTGTCTAAATTATTATCCTTAGCAAGGTAGCTCAAACGTCAAACCTGTTTTTTTTTTTTTCATGTGATAACAACATAATTCCGTTTGTGAGAGAATTGCATATATACCCATTTAAACTTAAAACTTGCATATTTTCTCAAAATACAAGTTTTCAATGCATGATGTACAATGCAAGTTAAGCATGTTTTGGGTATATATGCAAATATGCAAGTTTTAGTGGGTATATATGCAATTGCCCCTTTAAAAAACTATGATATGTTGAACAATTTTAGGCTATGTGTAAGGAAGGCTGCACAATGGGAGAGGTGTGATTGGTTGACTGATCGGTTGACTAAAGTCGAACCTTTGTGGCTCATCAGTCGCCTTCAGTCAAGGGACGAAATTTTTGACGACTTGGTCGAGTTCTCGACCCACTTTCAAACACACAATTTCACTCTTTTGGTGACATACAAATAAAAATTAACAACAACAACAACAGCAGCAGCACCGTATAATGGTTCAATTTGTGTCTTGAAGTTAATATAATGGTTTCAAATTTGTGTCTTGATGCTTGTAAAAAATTTATAAGGGTAATTGTTCAAATTCTGAGAAAGTTATATGAACTGTTATGTTTTTTTGCAACAGAAACTGTTTATTTTTCTTTTACAAAGATAAAAGCAACTTATAAAATGAACATAAATAATGTTGATCACGCTAGAAAAGCTTCATGTGTCGTTCATATGATATAGAAAGGGTAATGTAAACATCTCCTATGTCATTCTAAGTGAGCAAACAAAGAGAACTTTATACGTTATCATTACTAATTGCACTTGGTACACACAACAGACAGAATTACAAAACAGATGGTAGATCAGTCAAAGAATATAATAACAAGTGTAACAGATGAAAAGCGAGACCATATGGTCACACCTAAAGAGGTTGCCATACATTCACAGAATAGCGTTTACCATCTTGAACGAGACCGATCCAAGTTTTGGCTTTCCACTAGCATTATCATGTTCAACAGTTAAGAGTAGGTTTATGCTTTAAGCAAATGTGACAAATCATATCCTCACAGACAACCAAGTCAAAGCCACACTTAGCGCACTTGAAGTCTTGAAGTCTTGAACTAGGTTAATGCTAGACAAACCATATATGCTCACACACAACAAAATGTCAAAATCAAACATTCACAAAAACATTACAAGTCGCCAAACAGAATTATTATTTACTTCAAATCAGACAGAGACCACATAGTTCAATCTTACACTTGCAAAGAGTAACGCACAACATTCACAAAGAAACATACACGAATAAGAAAAGAGCTTCAATTCAATTACCACCACAAAGACGTAGGACAAGGTGGAGAGTGGACTCCTTCTGAATGTAGTAATCAGCAAGGGTACGTCCCACTCGAGCTGATTTCCTGCTGTGCTGGTCCTGAAGGGATGCCTTGCTTATCCTGGATCGAGCCACATGTTCTATTGAGCAAACCAAATTAGTTTGCACTCAAGGTAACCAGTGAGTGTGTGAAGAAGGCTTTTCCAAGAAGTTGTTAGAGCCTCCCAATTTCCATTTTGAGGATTTTTCAATAAAACTTCTTTTAGCTGATCAGTCGTATTCCCTGCTTCCATCATCTTCCTAATCACCTGGTAAGAGGACCTTACATAACTCGGATGGCAAATCAAGAAAAATGCATCAAAGAATCGCGATTGCTCCCACGCCTGTTCATCTAAACATGTTTCAAGTACAAGTTGAACGTTCTCAACCGGAAACAAGACCCTGCTTCTGAGATCATCAACATCAATGTTGAAACGCTGCACTAGTGAATCAAGGTTATCACTTCTTATCTCGATGTCAAACTTGCTTGATGAATTGAGTGCTTCCCTAATCCTGAGAAAGTGGGAATGACCCAAAGTTTCGGATGAATTGAAAGTAAGCTTAACTTGCTTGGGAGGAGTGGTTCGAAAAGGAGACCGGTATTCTACCGGTATAGATGAAAGAAAGTAATTTTGAGCGTAAACGTGTAGATTGACCACCGGCCGGATAGGGTTAGGTGAACCACTTGAGGGAAGCACAATTGAAAACCATGTTTTTGAGCTCGGGGTGCTCAATTACGAGGGTCAAACTCTCGAGCACAGGAAACTTGGATTCGAGAGCGTGAAAAAAGGAATAGTCAAAAATGAGACCACCCTCAATACATAAATGGGTGACATAAGGAATCCATTTGAAAAGGTATAGGCTTGGAGGAAGCAAACAAATGGCGGTAACGAAAGGAGCAAAGACTTGGTACATTATTGATCTCCCAAAGATCGTGATCTTCTATTTGTTGAGTTTATGATATATTAATTAACTGAAAGTATGCGTAACGTACCTCTTGCGAATATCAAATCCCTCGAGCAAAGCAAAACAACCCTCGAGCAAAGCAAACCAAAGAAGTACTTATTGGTGTAAGAATAATGTCTTACAACCACGTTCTTGTACATACGAATTAACCAAACAAATCAAGCGATTGCTAGATCTAACACAAGTCCTCGTTTATAAAACAAACCAAACTCCCTTACTTGGGGTGTTCGCCGAATATAGGACAGAGAGGGAGAGGAAAGATCTAGGGTTAATTCAATGCACAAGTGTGTGAAACCCTATGACCTACCCCTCCTTATATACTAGTAGGTAAACTTAGAGAACAAGTTAGGGATTTAGGCCTTGGAGAGACCCCTATGGCCAGCCACTATGAAAGCCCAAAGCCCAACCCATAACTTTTCCAAGTTTTCCATTTCTAGTCCTTCTCTTTTCAATTTAATGGTCATTAGTCATTTTTCCGTTAAATACTTAACGATCGTTAACCGGACTTAATGTGTAATAATTAATCGTAAACATAAACATCAATTATTAACTTTAATTCTCATTCGCTAATGTGTGTATCCGGGTCACGAGTTCAATCCGACATTCACATGTTTGTAAATATATACATTTCCAGCCCCACTTGGATATGTTTACAAAACGTGAAATGACATTGGTTAGCGTCTAGCAACACGCCAATGCCCCGGTACAACTCGTGTATGGTTTTCTCGAGAAAAACCAAGTTTGATGATTCATCATCATATTCATCCTTTTGTTTCTAATACAATGTTAATAAGAATATGGATCTCACTCATTTCTTAATTAACTATTCTGTTTCTCGCTTTATATGTTTTATTAAGATTACCAATTCTCTAACAGAAGACCTTGGGTATGGCCATACAAACATCTTAACAATCCCTACGAGGGCCCAAGTATTATACTTCAAAATAAATTTGAAGGAAACAAATCCCATTTCACTACAAGCAGATTCATAAATTTCGCAACACTTCAAAAACAACCTTATAACTACCGCCATTTGTAGCGTTAGATTGCTTCACAAAAATGCACTACATCCATGACATATCTCTTGCATCTCAAGTCGAGGATAAATATCCATGATATACTTAATGACAAAGATCCATAAAGTATTATCATGCGGTGGGATAAGTCCTATATTCAATTCATTGAATATCATCTAATTAGTCATGCTACGCATCAATATACTTTCAAGTATATTCTAACTAATACTCTGATTTGTCTTAATTCAATATCATTCCCATGTTATTGATTGACAACGGACTATTTAGAATAACTTAAGTTATTCATGGATTAAACATGCAAATATAGGACAACATCATAATAAATGAATAATAAACATAACAAAAATACTTTATTTCATTTCAATAATAATGTTTACAATATCCTTTTATCTAAAATACTTAGTCACCGATGGGCATGAAACTACTAGCTAAACGAAGTCCAAACTTATCAGACAAATGATTAAGTTTTTCACCAGGCAAGGCCTTCGTTAACGGATCTGCTAGGTTATCATCTGTGTGAACTTTGAGCAACTCAATTTCACCTATCTCGACTTGCTCTCGAACATAGTGATATTGTCTAGGATAGTGTTTGGTGCCCTTCATGACCTGTGTTCATGGGCAAAAGTAATTGCAGTTGAATTGTCACAATATACTTTAATAGGATTTTCAATCGACGACATAACACCAAGCCCCAAACAAATTTCCTTATCCAAACGCCTTCCATGGCGCCTCGGACGCCGCTATGTACTCACTTTCTGTAGCGCATATCGCAAGTGTTGTCTATTTCTTACTCTTCCAATCCACAACACCTCCATTGATGACAAAAATGTAACCCGTTTGAGACTTCGTATCATCTTTGTCACACTTCTAGGATGCATCGCAGTAAACTGCAATGCATGCTCGCCGGATTTCCTCCATACACTATGAACATATCTCTTGTAGCCTAAGGTACTTGAGAATATGCTTAACAGCAGTCCAGTGAATTTCACCCAGATTCTATTGATACCGATGGTCAAGTTTTGAGCAAACGCCACATCAGCCTTGGCATCGCATCGCACATGATAGATCCTACGTACCGAAGCATAAGGAACTTTCTTATCACGCGCCACCTCTCAGGTGTTGAAGCACAGCCTTGGCTGCTCAAACCATGATTTACTTGCATTGGCAAAAATCCCTTTTTGGAATTTTGCATATTGAATCTCTTCAATATTTTGTCAATGTAAGCACTTTGGCTTAAACCAATTAGCCGCCTTGATCTATCCCGATAGATCTTGATTCCAAGGATATATGCTGCTTCCCCTAAGTCCTTCATCGAAAAACATTTACCAAGATAGGCTTTCACCTCCTTTAGACTTGGTATATGATTTCCCATGATTAATATGTCATCAACATACATAACAAGGAAAGTAACATGACTCCCACTAGCTTTGTGATATACACACGGCTCATCAAGACTGAAAATCCAAAACCTTTGATTTCTCCATCGAATCTTTTATTCCATCGCCTTGATGCTTGCTTCAGTCCATAAATGGATCTCTTAAGCTTGCATACACGGTTAGGAAATAATGGATTCACAAACCCTTCCTATGTGCCATATAGATGTCTTCATCTAGACGGCCATTCGAAAAGCGGTTTTGACATCCATTTGCCAAATCTCATAGTCATAGTGTGCACCTATAGCTATGAGAATCCTAATAGCTCTTATGTCCGCTACAGGAGAGAATGCCTCCTCGTAGTCAATGCCATAGGTTTGAGTAAAACCTTTAGCCACTAGACGAGCCTTGTAGGTGTGTACATTGCCATCCATGTGAGTTTTCTTTTTGAAGATCCACTTACTCCCAACGACCTTAGCCTTGGGAGGAAGGTCAACTTCAATCCAGACATCATTATCTTTCATGGATTGCATGTCCCCATTCATAGCAACCGCCATTTATCCTTTCGTGATCACCATGGCGCCTTATAGTTGGCGGGTTCATTAAGATCCCCAACCATATTTTCCTCCACCTCTACGTTTAAACATAGACGGTCGATGCACGATAGTCCTTTTCGCACCTACGAATGGGAACAACTTCCGGAGGAGCACCTAAGCTTTCAGGTTCTTCTTGAAGTTGGCTAGTATTTTCATAAGGTGTTGTATCTTCTTGATCATATTCCAGATCATATACTCTCCCACTGAGTTCTTGAGATATGAGATTCTTTTCAAGGAAATCTCCATACCTAGCCACTATGACTTTGTTCTCACCGGTAGTAAAATAGTAACCCATAGTTTCCTTAGGGTATCCTACAAAGATACACTTACAGATCTGGCTTGAGCTATCGTGTGTCACGCTTAACAAACGCTTCACATCCCAGCACCTTTAAGTAAGAAAAGTTGGGAGCTTTTCCTGTCCATATTTCATATGGAGTTTTAACAACCTTCTTAGTTGGAACCATATTCAAAATGCTAATAAAGTTTCAAGGGCATAATCCCAAAAGTAAAAGGTAGAGTCGTAAGTTCAAACATTGATCGTACCATGTCAAGTAAGGTACGATTTTCTTCAGATACACCATTTTCTGTGGAGTATGAGATGTGATTGGATAATTCCACACTCAGCTAAGTAATCTTTGAACTCTTGACTTATATACTCACCACCTCTATTGGATCGAAGAGCTTTAATCTTCTTACCGAGTTGTAATTCTACTTCACTTTTGAAAACCTTAAATGTTTCAAAGACTTCATGTTTATGTTTAAGTAAATAAACATAACCATAACGACCGAAATCATCGGTAAAGGTTAAGAAGTGACAGACCACGCTTTTGACACATGTCTAAGTGGACCACACACATCAATGTGTATCAATCCAAGTAGATCTGAAGCCCTTTCCACTTGTGGTGAAAAAGGTTTCCTTGTCATCTTCCCAGCAATGCAAGACTCGCATTTGTCAAATGATTTATCATTGACCGTTTGTAAAAGCCCATCGTGTTGCAGCTTTTCCATGCGTTTTTGCCAATATGGGCAAGGCGACAATGCCAAAGATAAGAAGAGTCACAGTTCGACTTGCTCTTCTTATTGCTAATGCTATACAACGAATTATTTCCATTGATATACAACCATCCATATCAATTTCAAACACACCAAGCATAGGAATTGCATTAAAGTAAAAACATTATTTAAAGAAACTGAAATTCCATAACTGGTAAAAGTGTGCACAAAACCAATATCTTTTAACAAAGAAACTGAAATGACACCCCTAACAATGGAGGGTGCATAATGACAATTATTTAGTTCTAAAATTAAACCCGAAGGCAACACTAAATCAAAAGTCCCTACGTTCGGCGTACTGCAGACGCTTTCCATTTCCAACATACAAGTATCTTTCTCCACAGGTCGCTTCTTTTCCCCTCTAAGTCCCTCGATGTATTACAGTGTGAGTACCACATCCGTATCATCCGTGATTTAACTTATGAGGAAAAGAAAATAATTCAAACATAAAATACCGATGAGCTAGGCACCATCTTATTTTATTCTCAAGGCACTCATTCAGATAAACTGCACAGCCTCCGCTCCAGTGACCCGGTGAGTTGCAATGGTGGCAAGACAAATCCTTCTTAGGATTCTCCTTTTTCTTTCCATGGTTCTTCTTAGGAGCTGGTGGGATGACAACTTGTTTCCCCTTTCCTTTTTCCTTTCTATTACTGCTATGCTTAGGCTTATTTACCCTACCACCCCTCAGACATGAGTACAGCAGGTGTAGGAGCCTTTTTTGGCAATCTCTTCTCGTAGTCTACAAGCATTGCATGTAACTCATTCACCGTTCTTCCCGTGCAATGCATGTTAAAATTGCGGACAAAATCACCAAATCGTTCCTGATTAGGGAATGATTGATGAGTCCGACACATACATCGTTCGAGTAACCACACCCGAGCTTCTCCAATTGGTCCAAGTGATGTTTCATCTCAAGGACGTGGTCGAAGACAGATTTGCCAACCTCCCGCCTGTAAATGTGAACCTTTTCAATTTGTTCATACAGCTTCGCCTTTAAGCCGGTGGCTTCTCAAACATACGTTTGAGTTCATCTAGCATGCTCATATGAAATTGTTTTGCATTCAACACGATATGCCTCCTTGTACAAGAGAATTGCCGTGGTTGAGGAGCTTCCGGCAGAGGTGTAGTCAAAATTTCAACCCTTTTGGCAACACGAAGGATGATCCTAAGTGAACGATTCCAATCATTGAAATTAGGCCAATAGCTTGTCCCTTCCAATCATATCTTTGAAATGCACTTAAGCTCATAGTGTTATCAGATTGAGCCTACAGAAAAAGTTCAAAACCATAATTAGTATTTTGATAATTTTCCTTTTCAATAAACAATTAAATACCCAAGGTTCATATTCATATAACCAATTAATATTTATTGAAAACTAGGATCCAAATTGTCATAATCTCATCACATCAGTTGATCTGTTAGTGATGAACCTTATACAGAATGGTAGAGCATTTGCTCAATTGCCAATTTCAATTGCAATTCCTAGATTTATGGGATTTACATATAGCCAATATCAATCGCCATGTAAATATGTTTTATCCCATCTGCCGAGTTGCAGTTCTCACCGCCTAACTCAATTAAGTTGTCCAACTTAAAAAACTGCAAAATCGTCCATGCCCGTTCTCACGACACGTGGACATTTTACCCTTCAGTTAAGATCTAAGTCACGCTTCACGCAAATAGAAAGTAATCTTAGGTGTTTCCGTTTCGTTGGATGGCATATAACTCAAATTAAAGGGTAATAGTTTTGATGTTAAATCAAATATGTACAAAGATGTCATGCATTCATCTTTGTAGCATAGTTTTATTAAAACATTTATATCTTGTTTTAATGTATAAGCTTTTCATCATCAAACTTTAATTGAGGTATTGGGTTCACCAATCAAGGAATTAGTGTTAATTATCATCCATTATACCGTACTTTTGCATAAGTGTAAACACTTAGTGTTTCGGATAATTACCACCTAAGTGGTGCATGGAATCAATACTATTTAACCTTAAGATGAGCTTGCACATTTAACGGCTTACTAAGTAGCTCCACTCGAACTTACAGGGGCAGAGGACTGTGCGTGCTAAAGCAAACTTAGACATCCATTCAAGTGGATCGCACTTCTTTAAACCCCTTTTATTAGTTCATTCTCATGGGTGAGCCGTTCAGTCATTTGTAAAAAAGTCATCAATCAATTAAACGATTATGATTACTAAGCTTAAAAATACATATTTCACCATTGTTTAGATCGCATTTATTTTTCTTGTAAAATACCCTTGTTACAAAACACAAAGAAGCAAGTATTTAAAAAAATAAACAAATAAACAATAAATGCATAACAAATAAAGTCATGCATATCAAATAGCCACATGCAAACGGTTTAGATAAATCCTATTAATTAACCAATTAATATATATATTGAGGTCTTCCCCAATTTTAGATCTATCAAAATTAGTGTATATCACTTAACCACAAAAGACATACATAAAAGCATCCATGATAAAACATGCATGTAATTATCATGGACATAAAATTACACTTAACAATTAATGCAATTAAATCAAAGTTACGCATATACACATAAAGTTGTATGCATCTTAGGGTTTCTAATCCAATTAAAACAATAGTTTACAAAACCTAATTAGGGCACAAAATAAAAACCCCCTCAAATTAGGGTTTAGGTTAAGCAAACCCTAGATCTAAGCATACAAATAATAACACATTCATGTTTATTTTAATTTTGTGTTTCAGTAATTAATTACTTGTTATACAAGGCTCGTGATGCCACTGTGAGTTTATGATATATAAAATACAATAAAACATAAAGACATCAAGAGTACACACCGGAAGACTTAAGATCATAACAAATAAATTAATTAACTGAAAGTATGCGTAACGTACCTCTTGCGAATATCAAATCTCTCGAGCAAAGCAAACCAAAGAAGTACTTATTGTTGTAAGAATAATCTTACAACCATCTTGTACACACGAATTAACCAAACGAATCAAGCGATTGCTAGATCTAACACAAGTCCTCGTTTAAGAAAATCGAAACCAAACTCCCCTTAGGGGTGTTCGGCCGAATATAGGACAAGAGAGGAGAGGAGAGATCTAGGGTTAATTCAATGCACAAGTGTGTGAAACCCTATGACCTACCCTCCTTATATAGTAGTAGTAAAGGGAACAAGGGATTTAGGCCTTGAGAGACCCCTATGGGCCACATGAGCCCAACCCAGTCCCTCTTCTTTCCGGTCGTTAAATTTCCTTCAACATCCGCGATCAACCACATGTGTAATCGTGAAACATAAACATCAATTATTAACTTTAATTCTCATTCGCTAATGTGTGCAATCCCGTGGTCACGAGTTCGAATCCGGACATTCACATGTTTGTAAATATATACATTTCCAACACTATTGAGGAAATGTCCAAGTCGGTAAGACGAAGAAGGTTTTTAACCTTGACATTGTTCAAGCCCCCGCACCACGTAAATTTAATCTTCTCAAGCAAGTTTACAAGTAGACAAGAGGTTGTTACACACGTCTTGATTAATAAAGACGCATTCCAAGTCCAATACACGAAGAAACACGTTTGACATTGGTGGAACAAATAAGAAGACGGGGTTGGTGATCACTATCAGCTATATGCTGCGTGACATGAATTCACGTAGGCCTTGGCTAGAGAATAACTCATCATGGCAAAGAGACCGGTCATCATCATCAAGAAGCCTGATATCAGTGAGAGGTCTCGAGACAAGTGTTGGAAACTACAAGGCGTATCCAATTTTGGACGTCCTCTAGGCTCAAGTTGTTGTTTTTAATGATGCTTAACCTAAGATGAAAAGATTGGATGGTGTGTTGTCTATGTGGTATCTTTGCAAAGTGGAATGAATGAGCTTGTTGTACTTTGTTTCGTTTTCGTGGGTTGAAAACAACTTATTAGGTTCTTCGGGAGGGATTAATTTGGGTGGGGAGGGTATACCAAGCGTAGCCATGATTTTGACAAGATGCGCCTTCTTTAGGCAACAACGATTGAATATGATTAATCAACTCCACAGGAACAACATCATCTCCATTGCTAATTCTCGCTTTTCACACATAATAATCCCCAAATCAAACCTTAAATTATTACTAATAAAAATATATATATATAAAATCACTCTTACCTTGAAATCGAATCGATCTCTGCTAATTCTCTCTTGAATTGTTTTTTTTACTTAGTATCCGTATTTGGGCTCTTTTTATAATACCAACACCGACTCTCAATTTCCTTATCAAAACTTGCATCCATCTATCCAAAACGCTCCCTCACACTTTTCTTTCTTTCTTTCTTTCACATACATACAAAATTTACATATTTCTATGTCTAACTCTTATTATCCATTTTATATATCTATGTCTATACTTTTATATAAAGTGTTTAGGACATTCTAAATATAGAAGTCTTAAAAATTCTAAGACCAAAAAACATTTCTAATAAAAGTAACCCGCTAAACTTGTAACCAAAAGTACGATTAATATAGCACTTGATACAAAACAATAATACATAAATCATCTAACTTGTAACATTCGGATATAATAATGCCATAATTATTAATATTATTAAAATACTCTCACTAACAATTACAATTAATATAGCACTTGGTACAAAACAATTATGCATAAATCATCTAATTTTTCTTTTTTATTAAAACACTTACTAAATGAAATTTACAAATCATTAATAATATAATTAAAATACCCCATCACTCAAAAGCACAATTAATATATTAGATGATACAAAACAATAATGTATAAATCATTTTATCATTTTTATCTTTAAAACACCCACTAAATGAATTTTACAATTTATTAATGATATTATTAAAATACTTCTTCACTCAAAAGTACAATTAAGTATAACACATGATACAAAATAATAGTGCATAAATCTATTTCTTCTTTCTTTTTGAAACACCCACTAAATAAAATTTACAAATCATTAAGCGAATCATAGAAACCAATCTTTTATGTAGTGACTTTCGACACCACCTTTTTGACCATAACGTATCACCATTTACCACCACAACTTAGCAATATACACACCACTAGATGGTGCCAGAATCGCTATTTTAAATAATCATTTATGTTTAAACGATATATAATATTACACGTCCAAAACGACTACCAATATCGTTGATCATCGCTTTGATCGCCGTTGCATAGTGATGTATTCCGCCATTTTAAAACAATATTGTGCGGTAAAGTTGTTCCGTTAAGCTATTGCCATTTGTTAAATTAGCATCATGAAAAACATATAATCGGTAACCCGATATAAAACCTTTTTATTTTATTACTAATCACGTAAATAAGAAAACAAACTAATTTCCAATTAATAACCTCTGTTCAAATTCTTTTTCCTTCTTTAAAAGCAATGCATCGAAAAACCTTATTATCGCAAAAAAATAATATCGGTACCCGCCACGTTAACGCTACCGATACCCGCTAGTATATTATACATGTGTCAACCACGATATCGATCAAACTTTTTGTAGTTGTCTGATATGATAAGATGATTGTGAACATAATAATTAGAGTTAATTACATAAATCGTCCTTGTGGTTTGGTAGAAATTACGGATCTTGTCCCCATGATTTGTTTTAGCTGGTTCCCCGTGGTTTACAATTTTACGATCTTGTCCCCATGTCTCGACCCGATCTCAAAAAGGACCTCCCTTGTAGTTACTCCCTAACGTGAGGGCTAACATTATATTTTAGTTTTAACGATCGTTATACAAACCAACAATTTGTGTAATTTACTCTTTAAAAATATAGTTTTTTTTTTTTTTTTTTTTATTATTATTCGAAATTTTTATATTACGATTAAATTTTTTAATAAAAACTTTTTAATTTAATTTTAATTTTATTATAATAAATTAAAAACAATTTTAATTTTATTATAATAAATTAAAAAACTATTTTTAATTTTTTTTAATTTAAAAAAAAATCAAAAAAATTATAATAAAATTAAAAAAATAATAATAATAATAACAATTTTATTATAAAACGGATCAAGGCGTATAAAAACGCTTTTTATACGGTTTAGTCTGTTTTATACGTTTCATTCGTTTATACGGTTTTCGTTCATTTTTGTATGAAAATTTATGAAAACAACGGCAAAATGAATGAAAACGATAAAAAAGATGAAAGAATACCACAACTTGTTATTTCATCGTTTTATACGTTTTCATACATTTTTGTACGTTGTTTTCATACAAAAACGGATGAAAACGTAAAAAACGAACGAAACCGTATAAAACGGATGAACATTGTTGTACGTTTTCATACATTTTTGTACGTTGTTTTCATACATTTTTGTACGTTGTATTCATACATTTTCATACAAAAACGAACGAAACCGTATAGAAACGAATGAAACGTATAAAACGGACGAAACCGTATAAAAACGCTATTTATACGTTTCTACGCTTTATAATAAAATTAAAAAAAAAAAAAATTTTGTTTTATTTTAATTTTATTTTATTTTTTGATTTTTTTTAAATTTTTAATTATTATAATAAAATTAAAATTTGTTTTTTTTTTAAATTTATTATAATAAAATAAAAATTAAATTTAAAAATTTATTAAAAATTTCATCGCAATGAAATTAAAAAAAATTTGAATAATAAAATTAAAAAGAAAAAACTTTATTTTTTTTAAGAGTAAATTACATAAAGGCAATTTCATATCCTTTTAGTTAAATTTCATATATACCCAAACATGCATTAAAAACATTGTACATTATGCATTCAATACTTGCACTTTGGGTATATATGAAATTAATCATGAAAGTAGGGTGATATATGAAATTAATCCTTACATAAATCGTCCATGTGGTTTGTATAACGATCGTTAAAACCAAAATACAATATTAGCCCTCACGTTAGAGTAAGCAAGCGGGAGGTCCTTTTTAGATCGGATCGACATGGAGATAAGATCCAAAAATTGTAAACCACAGGGACGCGAGACCCGCTAAAAAAATCATGACAAGATCCGTAATTTCTACCAAACCACAAGGACGATTTATGTAATTAACTCTAATAATTATATTGAAGACAAATGATGCTGTTTTCATTCTAGTATAATAAGTACCAAAGGGCTTGTGTCCCAATGGTACCTCATGTGTGAATGCTCCTAACCAAGGTTGTGGGTTCAAGTCCTCGCTAGCACATGTGAAATTGATTTATTATGAGATAGTAGTTGCCTTTCAAAAAAAAATATAAATAAAAAATAAAAAAAATTCTAGTATATTAAGTAGTAGCAATGTTTCTTATGTTTTATTTGGGATACATAAAGTAGTCATATTATACATAAGATTCAAAGGCACATACACGTTTTAACGATTTCCTAATGACCATGCTATTTGATATAAAGATATGTCATTTGTCTATAGTCTATCACCTGCAACACAACAACATCATTTGTAGTCAAGTTATCGATTTGAAGTGAAATCATTATTTGCTTAAATCAGTGTTGTCGATTTGTGATGAATAAATCATTGACGATGGAAAGTATGCTGTTGAAGATCAATCTGATTATGATTATGATTATGATGTCATATCCAAAGGTACTTGAAATATGTATTGGTTCTTTTTCGCGGTTGTCATGGTGTTGTGTATTCATGGGCGGAGTTTGGTGTTTTCAGTTTACCTGGTGTGTCTTTTAAATGGGAGATATGTGTTTTGCTTTCTGGTGCATATTAGTGTTGTATAATACAGTCATGGCACACATATGTATCAAATATACCTGATTACAAATGACAAGTACACACAAGAATAATGGCTCGATCGAGTATTGGAGATGATATATCTATTAAAATGCACCAAGAGAACTTGATCATTCTTTACACGACTTTTCTTTTAATTAAAAAAGAAGTTTGATTAAATAAATTACGAGTTAGCACGCAAGCACACATTTTTACCTTTTTATTTTTGTGTGGTTTTTCATTCCGCAAGGATTGTGTCTGTGACTTTCAATAGTATTCACTTGCTGAACAACTTTAGATTTGAGAGTTGTTCAAGCTATACTACATATAATAGAAAAATAGTCAAACCTTGAAAAGTGAAATATTGAAAGTCAAATGTGAGAGAAATGTATGTTGTAATTAATACTCTTATTAAAACATCTCATTACTTAAAAGTACAATAATTTATTCACATTGTACAACCAACTAAAAGCACATCTACCAAATTAAAAACAACCAATTAAAACACCCCTTACTATAAAGTACAATAAAATTTTCACAATATACAATTTAAACAATATACAACATAATTCAAAACAAAAAATAATTAAACATACTAATTAATGTTATTTTAAAACACCTTAGAATGAAAAGTACATGTTATTATACACATTATACAAATTAATAAAACATATAAAGCTTCATACAAGCTCACAAGTTGATGGTACATATAGTTTTGAAAATCGGACCGGACCAACAGGTTCAACCGGGAACCGTGTCGCCTCGGTTCAATAACCAATAAAATCCATCCGAAAATGAACCGAGAGGATCCGCTAAAACCGATAAAACCGGTGAATCGGTCTCATCGAGATCTATTTCTTCGGTTAATCGCCATCGCGAGACCAATTTATTCGGTTAATCGTCACAGATACCGCCACGCAACGCCGCATTCTCGCTATACTATATAAAGGAAAACCCAAAAGTTGAAACTAAAAAAGGAAATGGTGAAAACATATATTTCAAAAGCAAAATATGAATACATATCGAAACCCGGTTTAAATTTGACCCGTTTTTTACCCAACCCGTCGATTGACTCCGGTAAATCGCCCTTTTGACCAAACGGTTCAACTCAAGCCACCCGGTCAAACCGGTTTCAAAACATTCTATTTAATCTCTAATTCTTCAAACTTTAAATATTTTTCGTTTATATCCCATATTTTTTTAACACAAAATGATCTTACACTATAAAATCCGTTGTTATGCTCGGGTTCCCGTCTAGTTTGAATAATGAAGAAAATTCGTTCATTGAGAAAGGTTTTGAGGCTACAATCTTATCATGACCAGTTAAAGAGGTATATATTTTCGGTCGTTAGTATTTTGTCAAGTCTTATGGTGTTTTAGATTCAAGAAACGAATTGGGGCCGTCACATATCATGTCTCTATACAATAGGTATTTAATGTTAGGAATAATACAACAACGTGATTGAGGCTTGCAGCGGTGTCCTTAAACGAAATTCGTCCTATCTAGTACGAACTATTTAGAGGATACAACAATCAATCCAAGTATATAAACTTGAATCTAGCGAATTTGATATGTTATTGTGATGGAGATTGATGAGGTTTATGTGTTTTTGATGATTCCAAAGTGGCAAATTCGTCATCTATTTATAGGCACATGGTGCCCCTTCAAAACAGTCACAATACCCCTTCAAATGGCCTTAGAGACACTTCTATTCGTAATAGGCACAACGGTTCACAAAAATCTGCATAGTGACGACTCGGCGACAGAATAACCGTCGCTAATTGAAACGGATGCAAACAGTCGCGATGGTTCACCCATAGAAGCCTTTTTAATAGATATTACCGCCACAATTGCGAATAGTGTCTTTATCAAATGATGTCATTAGACGACTTTGTGACAGAAAACTGTCACTAATTTGATCAGTCACTATAAAATACAAGAAATTTTATTAGTGATGTTCCAACATTTAATAGTGTAGTTTTATAGTGTAAAGTCTAAGGTTTTCAGACTGATTCACATGCTATTTTAATTTTGATGCTATCAAAGAAAGATAATCATTTGACTCAATTACAAAATTTCATGATTTTGAGCGAATAATACTACCAAATCAAATGTATGTGGAAGTTATATCTTTGTTAATTATGCAAAAACATTTACACACATATAAAGAATATAGCACAATATGTCAAGTTAAAATAAAAGTTCTTCAACATGATATTCTAGCATCGAGAATCATGATATTTGAGCATCAAACAACAATTAGCATATCACACCATTTTAAAAAGTTTATATAAAAAATATTGAAATTATATTAGTTTTTGACTTAGAAGAAAGAGAAGAAACATGTTTTCATCTCTTTGCAACAAGGACCAATAACAATAGTACTCAAACAAACTGTTTTATAAAATACAAAGGTTTCATTGACCTAAGGATCATAAATCAATACAACCATTCTAAAACGCAACCCCGCTTCAATAACTTGGTTGAAACTACTAAACATGAACAAGCATCGTGACACCATATAAAAATAAAATAAAATAAATTGATGATTAATTTATTAACCTCAAGTATTAAAATATTACAAAGTGTGAATCAATGGAAGGAAGGAACATATACCAGGTTCAACAAAAAGAGAAAAAAGAGTAAGGATACCAACATAAATCGAAGCACATTGTAAAATTTATTGAAACAACTATACTAGCTGCCCAATTATCATCAATTTGTTGGCAAAAAAACACAAGAATAACCGTATCTTAGCTCGTTAACTTGTTAGTACATCCATATGTATTCTTCTTCCTATTAACTTAAATCAAAAGAGGTCCTTCATCAAGTTTGGGTGTTTTTAAAACCCTATTGTCGGCAACTAGTAACTAAAAGTTAAGGAATTGTATAAACTTTCCAAGTAGAGGGTCAAAGTCACTAGACTTGTTGATTTAGTGGAACGATCAGTCCACTTGAAACATTATACCTTACTGATACATATGATTTGAATGCACGTATAGAACTAGCACTATCGCTCTTTTTTAACCTATGTGGGAATATAATGTGCAAAATTGGTAAGTATTGCGCAAGAAATGTTTTACCTCTTGAATGTGGGTTTTTATGATGCTGCATTTGTGTTGTGAATTTTTGATGGGCAAAATCCAAATGATGTAAATTAACGATTTTTAGTATTGATTCAATTTTATCAAAGATCTTTCATATATGTATACCATCACTTTGCAAAACAAGACATGCTCAAAACAACATCTGATTTGCTTTTTGAATCTACTAACTATGGTGGACCTTTTATTTGAGTCCACTTAAAAATGAAGCTTAATCTATTTTTGAGAAAGGATTTGAAGTGAAAACATTATTATGGATTTGTGGTTGATACTTCTAAATATCTGAACAAAAAGAAATTGCCAAATTATATAAATTTTATGGGACTATAGTTGAGCTAAACTTTTATTTCAGGAGTGGAGTTATTTTATAACTGACAAACTTAATGTTTGTTTATTTTGTGGTGGTAAATATCTTTCATGACGCCTCAAGCACCTGTTTGTTTTGACTGCTATGTGCGTATGTTAAACACATACTGCCTCAGTTTATTGTATGTTTAATATTGGATATAGATTGTAATCCATTTACACTTCATTGTATTAAGGCGCAAGTCTAGTAATGAACATCAATCTTTGCTATCGTAATCTGCATAATTTATGCCCAAATATACTTTGTATTTTATTTTTATTTTTCAAAATATCTTATTGTAATCAAACCACTTTAAAACTGCTTTATTCCTTCTTAAATATCTATAAATGTGATCTTGTTTCGGTCATAAACACCAATGGTGGGAATATAATTATTACTACAAAATATTAGTAATTGTACAATCTGTAACACATTCATTTGATGCATGCATGATGAGCTCAAACATCTAGTTTATTGAGGCAACGCTAGTGTTGTTAAAGATTTTAGTGTGTAATTAAAAGATTTGATAAATATTAACACGCTAGAGATGCGGAGGCACACCCGCTTTGTTTGAGTCAATGATTACCACTTGTGATTAAGTGATTATAATCATATGATTCGACCATATGAGTTGCAATATCAGTTATAGATACAAATAACTTTTATAAAGATTATTAAACCTTGGTGCTAATGTTATTAACCTTGGTTAATACCGTCAACTAAGGTTTTGATGTCATTAAGTGTATTGTAACAGCGGGTGATACTGTGTTACAAATAAGGACTTGAAACGTTTTGTGTGTCACGACAAGTATGAAACAAAAGGAGCAAAGTCAGGATAGACTAGTCTTGTCTTTCTTTCCCCAAAGCAAGTAAAGTCGATTTAAGAATTATCTCGGTGATGCTCGATTAATATAAGGAATTATCCCCTATAATCAATATTTATTTAATTATTTCACACGAAAAAATACAGAAAAGCAAAAGATCAAGTTTCTTTTCTCATATCACTTTAGCATTTGCAATGACACTTTTAAGTTTTTCTTCTGCAATGGCCAATTGCTAGTTACCAAGCAGCTTGTTTCTACTACAAAAATCAGAACAATGTTTTTGATCTTGTGCATTAGCTGGATCACAGCTATCCATGTCAATTTCATGACAACAAAACACCGCCTCAACCGATGTCCATCTTGGTGCTGCATGCAATAAAAAGTATTTGCATATTAATATAAGTAATATGGGTTGATTAAATTGTGGGCATGCGTTATACTACATGAAGTTAGGAACTTGATTATGCCAAAGGAACTGATTAACTAACCGATACAAAGAACAGCGACAAGCAAGACGAGAAGGTAAGCATTTCTCTGTTGAGCCATTTATAATGTGCATTGATTTTTCTTCTTTACGATAAGGTTGGTGTTCAAATTCCGAATGACTATAACTCAAGGCCATGTTGGGTATATATGTTGGTTCCTTAACACTTAACTAAGGAAATACAATCCATGCAAAAACTTAGAACATATTATAATTAAATTGCAATATAATGCATAAAAGAAAAGATCTCTATATGTTCTAAAAGTATAATATATTCATTAATAAGGTTGTCAATTACAGTATATGTTGTATTTATTTCTAAATCAACCAATTAACTATTTTCCTTGTACCCCACACGTTCACGTATCCTTTGCCAAATTAAACAAAGAATTCCATTTTTTATTTTTATTTTGTATTCTCATTTGAAATGGCAAAGATCGCCTAGCTAACAAACGTACATAAACTAAGGACCGAATCAATAATATATATTCTAGTAAACAAGAGTTTTCATACAACTTAAAGCAACCGCTAGCAATAATATATGATGTGTCTTGAGTTTGAAGGTATTTCGTTGGTCATTTCCAACCCACTCACGCACGGGCGGCAATTTTTGACCGACATGAAACCCCACTTGAAACCTATTTAACGTAAATTGTGTTCGGGTTGAGTCTAAATATATTTCGGGGTCGCTATTCCAACCATCTAACTCGTTAACCTGAACCCCATTTAACCTATTCAACCCGTGTAACTTATTGACCCGCCAACCCAAGTATATATACAGGTTAAATGGGTCATGTTCGGTTATGTGTAAACATGTTAGTTAACATAGTGACATGATGATTTAAATGAGTCGTTTGTTGAGGTTTTTCGACCGCCAACCCAAATTAACACCCCCGAGTCCCGCATACAAAACTTCTTCGTAATCCATCTATTCAACCAATCAAAAAAATCTAATCGGTTACAATTGTACATTGATAACATATGGTTTCATATTTATGGCTTTGATTCCAACAATGAATCAAAAACCCTAATTTATCGCTTGTACAACAGTTGGTGTCGATATTGTAAGTTTGGAAATGATAACGTAATGCATGTGGAAGTGTATTTTCTGTTTATATCATAAAATTGTAAGTTTTCTTTTTTGTGATTTGGTTACTATTATTTTATTAAAATTCTATGATTTTTATACAAAAGTTGTGATTACATTTGAAGTAGTTACCTATCAGTATTGATATAATATATTTGATTTCAGTAACTATAATTACGAAATCATCTTACTTTGCTATTATGTATCAATAATGAATTTAATTGTCTGCTCAATAGATTATTAATTTGATATTCTTATTAAACCAAACCACTTTTAAAAGTGCCTATTAATCAAGACTTATTTGCTCCATCTACGATGTAGTATACGAGCAAATAACATTTCAATACTTTAAGCAAGGATGTATATAAGCAAAGTACAACGATTTAAATTTTATTCTTTTATGCTTAAGATGATCTTGACAGCCTAACAAATACTCATATGGTATATACTATTTGTAACTAGAATTCCATTAGATCCAAAATGCATAAACATTACTGTAGAGTTATTGTTTTAGATTTTTAGTCACCTAATGTAACACTCTATATGTAACTTTTAAATCTATTGTTTCACCCCCAAAACTATTAATAGATAATTAATTTTAACTTACAAAGCATTTCACAACTAAAAGTTTAGAATTCATGTTAATTACTTAGTATTTTTTTTAAAGTGTTTCAGAATCATATCAATTTCGTGATAGTTAACAATCTCAGTAAATTTTTATTTGCGGTTGATAATACCATTAATCAAAATTATGATAGTAATCCAAAACGAAAGTGAAAACATATACTTTATGGTATAATAACAAGCAACATTTATTTTCTTTTTTCTATGCAGGATTGAAGGATTGAAATGGCTTTTATCAAAGTTGCTTAGATTTTACTTTTTTTTCTTTCCATTTTTTTTTTTTTTGGGTTTTGAGTATCCCATCTATTAATTAATATCAACGGTGCTCACCATAGACCGTGTACAATTCAAAGCTACTATAATAATTGATATTACATTCGAATACTATTATTAAAGGAACTGTTGCAATTGGATTCATATATTCTACAAGATATACTCCACATCATTTGCAAGTCCACAATACATTTCTTCATTCCACACGATAACGTAATCTTTCTACAAATGGATGAGAATAAACTTGCCGCAAACTAAAACGAATCTTTGTAAAACAAGTGCTCTGAAATCCAAAATATACTAGCTATGACGGAAATAGTTTCATTTAAAAGATTAACGTAATCATGGAACAACATTTTAGCTTATATATTCTCATATAACTTTTATTTGTGTAAGTTAATATAAGTAACTCAAGGGTCCGGTTGTTCTGCGCTTTTAGTTATTTGATATGTTTATTGTTTCCATTGAAGTTAGCTCGAATTTGTTTTGTGTGTAACCATGTATCGCGAGTTTGACGCTTGGATGAAAACATATATCGAAACCTTAGACTAACTGATAAAAAGAAGGTAAATAAGAATGTATTTAATCCATTGCTTATTCACTTGAGGTGATCTATTTCGAATTTCTTATAATGTGTTTTTGACATTGTCGCCCAGCTTTTTATCCATTATTTACCCACATATAGAAGAGATAATTTTCTCATCGTTTTTGTTATAGAATTGATCATTAATTCATCTTAGTTTCAAAATTAGTTACCGTACTAATTATGTACCCCATAAAGACATAGATTAGCAATCTTTGAAAATAAAATATCTGGGGTTCACATAATTAAAAAAGTTTTGAAGTTATATGCATTTACAAATTGTGATTCTAGCGTGACTAAATCTTATGTTTTAGACCTCTCGAAGCACAATTTGTAAACATTATACTAGTTCACAAACATATAAGCCATATACACTTTGGTATATTAACCACTAAATTGTATTTCTTAAACCAATGTGGGACTAAATGTTCAAATGGTTTTTATAGGAAAAAGTCAGAAGGTAGCTGATTTAGCTACCCGTACAATCTTATTAATTCAACTTGTACCATATACATGGCCATCACAGACCATTTATCTTCCAAAGTTACTCGAGCGACTCATATTTGTTTGTGTTCATATGAAGTGTTAATATCTTTTTTACATGACGTCATCCCTTTGTTTTAACATTAATAATGAAACAAACTCAAATTTGTCAATTTATTATCTATGGTGTTATAAAATAACATAAGATCTTATACAACTTAACCAACTTGAAACTATGCGGAATCGCTCAAGGGTTTGTTTCGATCAACAGTTCCGTGGGCTAATGTCTAATGATAACATGTTATGAAATACTACGTATGTATGTTTGGATCTAAAATAATCATTGGAGGCGGTTTTATTTCATAGAGTATTGAACGTTGAAATAAAGAAATTTTACCATTGTCATTCTCATCTTTTATTTCCTCTTCAACTTGTAAGTGTGTGTGTTTTCTGGTTGTCTATTTTATGGTGACCCTTTTATGTGGCCGACTAGAAAGGTCACCGTGACTCACCTATTCCCTAATCCCATGGCATCGCCTCTCATGACGATGTTATAAAAGACTCGCTCTCTTTTGGGAAACACTACGTAGTTTCCATAACTTCTTGGGCACCAAACTCATGTAATATTTCCTCTTTAATTTCCTTGTTTGGTTCTATTACATAGCTATTAAGTACTTGTTTTTATTTTACACTACGAAAGTAAGTGAGTAACCCATGTGTGTTCTTCGTGAATACAGATTTGTATATGCGCTAATGTAAAGTTGGAAATGATGGGATCTTTGTCATAGGAGGAAAGGAACTAAACTTAAACATGTTGTATACTTGTATGGTGTCACCGAAGAGGCGGTTTTGACAAGGTTTGGTGACAACTAAAAAATGGAGGGAGCTGAATACAATTTTCAGATTTTCATAAATTATAACGAGTGGCTTCTTATGCTCAATGAAAGTGTTACTTAAGAAAGTTGTATCAGTATGAAAACACTTTTTTTTAAGATCGACTCTCGAAAGCAGCTCTAACTATACATGCTATACTTGTATTAAAAAGGTAATTTGTTTATAAATATAGTATACATCATTGCAAAGATAGGCATACGTACAAATTAACATATATTATGTTCCTTTCATCGGTTGTTCATCATTTGAAGTTATTGGGATAATTGAAACAATGTTCGACTATGGTTATTTTGTGAGAATGAAAGTAGATTCCAGGATTCTACATGGAGAACTCTATCATCCGCAACATAGTGACATTGTTCCAATTGTTGTGGACTCGACTAGCTAGGTCTAGGAGGAAAAGGAAGAGAAAAAAAGAGGGATGACCCGCTGCACCTGAAAATGAATAGAAGTGGCTACAAATTCTTCTTTGAGGAAAAAACATGTGGAACTAAAGTTCAGGTATCCTGAGAGAGAAAGAGATAAAAAAGATGATCAGTGAGTCATCGAACAACCTTTCTCTCGAGGATAAAATTGTAAGAAAAGACGTGCTATACAATTCCCTGCATTTAATTTGATGTCGTTGTTAGTTTATATTGGAAGTAATTATATGCAAAAACAGGTTATGATTTCAAATTAATTTTCGACAGTGTTCAATAAGCTGTTAAAATTTCCATTTAACAGCTTATATGATACATGCGAAAACATGATTTTGATCTTAACACAATGATCAATATACACTATGGTATATCAGCTATCAACAATCATCTTCTTTTTCCTATGTGGGATAGAATGGCCGAAATAGCTTTTTATCAAGAAGTGCTTACATTTACCCTTTGACTCATGCATAGCTAGTAAATTCAACATGTACCATATACATGCCATCATAGACCATTTATCTTCCAAAGTTACTCGAATGACTCATATTTGTTTGTGTTCATATGAAGTGTTAATAGTTTTTTTTTGGGCAAATTGCGTAAAAAGGTACTCATCTTAGGTCCAATTTTAATTAAAGGTACTACTCTTTTTTTGTCTTAATTTAAGGTACCCGACTTTTTATTTTTTTGCCGATTTAGGTTTTTTTCTAACGTCCGTTAACCACTTTGTTAGTAAATTACATGTTTGGTCCTTGAGTTTGTATCGGCATTTCATGTTTGGTCAATTTTTGTCCGTTTGCATACGTTGCCTCTGCTTTTATATTTCGTCCGCTTTTACACGCTTTTGTCCGCTTTTACACGCGTTTTCCCGCTTTTGCTTTCGTCTGCTTTTTACACGCTGGTCGGTTTTACATCGTCTTTTTGCACGCCGTTTGTTGTTTTTGCATGTTTTTTGTTTTTACATTTCTTATCTGTTTACACCTTTTTTGTCCGTTTGCACGCTTTCATCCGTTTTTACCTTTCGTCCTTTTTGCACACGTTTTATGATTTTACAAGCTACACGCTTTTACATGTTTCGCCAAACATTTTTACATGTTTTCGTCCATTTTTGCACGGTTCTATCCATTTTTACACGTTTTCATCTATTTTCGTACATTTCCGTCTGTTTTTGCACGTTTCCGTCTATTTTTACATGTTTTCGTCCGCTTTTACACGTTTCGGTCCGTTTTTACCCATTTTCGTCTGTTTTTTACTCTTTTACACATTTTTATACACACATTTATACACGAGAATAAAAAGTGTAAAAATGGACGAAAACATGTAAAAACAAACAAAAACGTGTAAAAACGGACGGAAACGTGAAAAAAAGGATGGAAACATGAAAAAAAAGACAAAAACGTGCAAAAACGGATCAATCATGCAAAGAACACCGAAAATATTCAAAAACGGCCGAAAACATGCAAAAACATACGGAAATATGTAAAATGGACCGAAACTGCAAAAATGGACGAAAACATGTTAAAACAGACGAAAACGTGCAAAAACATACGAAAATGTGCAAAAACAGACGGAAACGTGTAAAAACGGATGGAAACCTGTATAAACGGACGAAAACGTGCAAAAACGGACGAAAACGCGTTAAACGAACGAAGGTGTAAAACAGACAAAAACATGTAAAAACGGATGAAAACGTGTAAAAACGGACAAAAACGTATGCAGAACATATGAAAACGGACGAAAATGGACCAAACAATAAATGGCTATACAAACTCAAGGACCAAACATGTAATTTACTAATGAAATGGTTAACGGAAGTTAGAAAAAAAACTAAATCGGCAACAAAAAAAAATCAGGTGCCTTAAATTGAGGGAAAAAAAAGTAGCACCTTTAATTGAAATTGAACCTAAGATGGGTACCTTTTTTATACAATTTGCCCTATTTTTTTACATGACGTCATACCTTTGTTTTAACATTAATAATGAAACAAACTCAAATTTGTCAATTTATCATCTATGGTGTTATAAAAATAACTTAAGATCTTATACAACTTAACCAACTAGAAACTATGCGGAATCGCTCAAGGGTTTGTTTCGATCACTGAGTTTTGCGGGCTAATGATAATCTATTATGAAATACTTTGTATGTATGTTTGGATCTAAAATAATCATTTATTTTATAGAGTATTTGTTAATACAAATAAGCCGTAAAACGTTTATTTATATTTTACGATCTTCAAATGTTTTGTCGATAACAAACGTAAAATCATTTTAACGAAACAAATAAAATACGTAAACGATTTGAGCCAATAGTTTACTAACACACTTACATTTTCACATAAAACACTAAAACAAGTATAAGTGATTTTATGATTTAGTAATACATATGTACAACAACTAGTGTTTACATATTGGGAAAATATATACATAACTAGTATGTACTATAAATGGGTAAAAACTACAACCCATGGTATTGACCCATAACCCATGGTATTGATCCATACCCACTTGACAAGATACATTGCACTCATTAGATACATTGTATCTAAAGAGATACCCATGGATCAATCGATAACCCATGACCATAACCCATAACCAAAATACCTATGGGCAAAGAGGAGCGTCCCACGGATTCCTAGATTTACACTAGACGGATCCCTTGTGGGAGGAATCCGTGGGATCCGGGGAACAATAAGCATTTCTCCTCTATAAATAGTGAGCCATTTCTTCCTCTTTGCTTGCCACTCTCACACATACTTACCCAAAGTATTGTAACTCTCTAACCACTGATCCTAAGGGATCTTTCTATGTAGTTTGCCTTTTGTTTTTGTGTGATTCTCTAGGTTCTTCTTAAAGGTGAGATCACCTCTTTTTGAAGTAGAGCAAGCTCAAGTCCATGAGTTGCCTTGCTTCGTCATCATCAAGACTACTAAGGTTCTCTTGTTGATAGTTCTTTCTTCCTCCGTAGATATGTTGTATCGAAGGCATTAGTGAAGGATGCCGAAAGAGTCAAGACGAAAGCATTAGTGAAAGGTGCTTAACGTCCGTGTCAATAGCATTAGTGGAGAATGCTAAAGGTGTTAAGACGAAGGCATTATTGAAAGGTGCCAAGCGTTGTGTCAAAGGAATTGGTTAAGAATGCCTAAGAATCAATTCAAGTGGCATTAGTGAAGAAATCAAGGTCGATAATCGATGAGATGCATCTATACATATAGTACTAGTTTGTTTCAAGGATGGTGATATCCTTGATGGTGTTGTAATAAGGAGTGGGTCTCCTTTGGGATTAGGAGTTGTGCTGTGCTGGGTAGTAGTTCCTCCATTGTAATCGAACTAGGTACTTAGCCTAGTACCTGATAAAGGGTAGGCAATGTTTTGGTAGGTGTGGTTCACCTTGGTGTGAAAGAACCTGGTGGTTAGCCTAGTACCGGATAAAGAGTAGGCGACGCTAGAAGGCTTCTCTACCATAAGGAGTTGGTATCGTAGTGATTACTAACTCTCGAGTAGGTGACTCGGGAGTGGAGTAGGGCAAGGAAGGTGTCCTTGTAGCCGAACCACTATAAATAGTCGTGGTCGTGGTTATGTGCTTCTTACTCTTTATCTTTCATTACACTTTTATATATCTATCTATCAACGTCCAACATACACATCTAAATAGATTGACATAAGTTGATCTAAATATCTAAAAGGAAGTTTTAAATTGGTAAAACTATTCAACCCCCCTTCTAGTTTTTCACAATTGGCATCAGAGCTTCGTTACCAAGTTTCTTAGAGTATGTTGTACTTTAAAAACTTGATACGATCCGTGTATGTATGAAAACTACAAAGAAGGAAATATTTCAAAAAACTTATTTTTTTTCTCTCTTTCATGTTGTACATTGATAGATCATTCAAACATATTTGTTTCAAGAAATCCTCATACTAGGATCTCTTCAAAACCTTCATTTCTATTCAAAGAATAATGAAGTCGACCTTCAAGAAAGGATCTAAAAGTAATCACAACCTACTTACTCTAAGTACAAAGGATTACTTTAAGAGCTCATGAAATATTTTTGGTATTATGTTTTCACAAGCCAAACCAAGAAGCATAAAGGTATGTTTACTTTTTCATTAGCTAGCTTACATGATTATGTTGATATCATAGTTCTTGTTTGTTTAATAATTGCTAGTCTCTTAAAAGTCTCTCTTTCGTCACTTTCCCGACTTACTCATCATCGGGAATAGTATTCCTCTTGATTTCGTCGAACTAACGCCATCGTCACAAATGGATCCTTGATAATTAACTTATCAAATCCCATCGACCAAAACATCTTTTTATTTGAAACCTCTAAACTATTTTTGTTCTGTAAGCTAGTTTATAGCTTACTACAAAAATAATGCGAAACAACCCTTTTTCTATCCACAGTAGCCGGATCCCTCTAGTTGTACTAGCCGGATCCTAAATAAAAGGGATCCGGGGGAACCGTGGGACAGAACACAGCTATACACATTTGAAAACCATCACTGATCATTATCCCTCTGCCCACATAACACATAATTAATGACTCAAGAACTGATTTCATCCTCATAGGACTCCATACCCTCAAGTATTCTTCTCTAGAACACCATTGTAAGTAATTACACTAACTTGCTCTAATTTTCATCATCCTCATCCTAGGGTTTATGGTTTCACAATTTGTAATCAATTAATTCAATTAGGGTTTTCAAAATTAATCATTAAAAGGGGCTTTTAACACAATTAGGATTACATTGTGTTCACAACATTGTTAATACAAATCAAAACCATAAACCCATCTCAACTAATTTTACCTAAATGGAATATTTGTGTTTCTAGGACCAACCATGCCTAAAGCCACTCAATAATACCATCATGATACCATCCATTACCTCACCTATTACTATCGAAAAGATGGATTATGAAAAACCGACCGAAAAATCTTCAAAAGACTCAAAAAACGACTTATCCACGAAGGTCGTGTAGTCAAGGAATGTTTCCTTGAAAATACCGACATTCGTCAAGTCTTCTTGGCAATCAACTTTGATTGTTTTCTTGACATAGATGAACAAATTTTTCCGGTTTTCATTTTTGAATTTTACAAAAGCATTAGGATCATTCGAAACACCGATGAAAGGATTTCAATCGCCTTCATCATCAACAAACAAAACTTCGCGCTACCTCTCAACATATTCGCCAAAATTCTTCGCATTCCTTATGAAGGAATTTGTTTGTACTCTCAAGATTGTTTGATATCTTGTCAATCCTTTGCTCTTGATCCCAACCCAATATACCATACTCCTGTCGATGAACCCGAAACCGTCCGAGACACCATGTTCAAAGTAAGAGCCGACCAATCCCGTCTCAACCGAAACAAGAAGCTCATTCACCGTGATCCCTTTCAAATGGAACTTTTCAAAATGCACCCCATGTTTAGAAAATGGGAAGAAATTCTTAGGGAAAACATCATTAGCTTAGTTGGTAACAAGGATCATCCAAATGCATGTCTCGTGCAAATGATCTATTGTCTTATCCACCAAAAGCTATTTAATCTCGCCTATTACAGGGTGACGAGAATGGCCGGGGTATTCAAAGTTTCCAACATGGTACTTCCATATGGTATGCTCCTAACACGACTTTGTAAGTATGCTAGTGCATTGCAACCATATCCTATCAACGATGATCATTTCTTTGCCGATCACGTCATGGTACCTCTTACCAAACAACCCCCTAAACAGTTCACGGTCAATGGAAGAAAACCTAAAGCTCTCTCGGATTCCTCGGATGGTGAAGAAGAAGAAGATGCAGAAGAAGAAGATGTTGACCCCATAGCTAACATCGAATTGGAACCCTTTGATTACTATCGACAACTTCCAACTATTCCAAACGAAACCGCGGAATTCAAACAATTGAAGGGTATGATTCAAAACCTAGCTTATCACTTCACAAAGTCGGGAAAGAGGAAAAGAAAGGATTGACGAAAGAGACTATAGGACTATGTTTAATTTGAGACATTTTATTAATATGTGAATGACTATGTTTTAGCACTCTTGTTTGTGTTAACTTGGAAATTGTTATTTCTACCATTATCTATGAGATGTTTTATGTGATGACATGTTTATATCGTTGTTTAGTTTAATGGTTATTAGTGAATATTGCTAGGTTCAAAATCTACACCTGATTCTGTGATGTTTCTGATCTGCAGATGCCGGATCCCTAGGATTAGCCTAGACGGATCCCTCCCGTGAGGGAACCGTGGGATTTGTGACAACAGACAAGAACACAAGTATCCTATACATCAAAATAGCTCACTAGATCACTTTACACTAGCTAAACATAAGATTATAGAACTCAACTAAGTCTTCTTCAAGAATGAGAAAGTCTTAAACCCACTCATTGCTTACATAAGATCTTATTCAAAGTACCTTTTGATTTATCAACTCATCAAAACTCACCATATTTCCGCTTCAATATTCACAAATTGCTTTTCATTTTTCAAAACATTTAGATGGACATATTGAACAATTTTAGGAAATTGTTTCTAGTCATCTTTATCTCAAAACGGGCCAAAAATTAGTTTTTCAATTATTTTGATTTTTGAAGATTTTTCAAACTCCATCTTAAGCTAACATCAGATCTCTAGAATCATTTATTATGACTTGACACCATCAAAACTCTTAGTGTCATCCTTGAACATCCATTGGTAGTCATTTAGTCTCATTTTTCTTCCATAAAAAGCAATCATTAGTTATATCACTCATTGCTCTTAATAATTCAAGTACACCCTCGTTTAAGATACTTAGGAGGACTGAAACACTCAAGATGATATAGATCTTAGACCTTAGAAACATCATTTTTATCCTTTCATAGCTGCTGAGAGTCGGATCCTTAGGATTAGCCTAGACGAATCCCTCAAAGCAGGGAACCGTGGGATCCAGGTGACAGATTATGTCAACTCTAGCCAAAACAATCACTTCAAGCTCATCTTGCTAACTTGAATACTCCACCTCATCTTTATTAAGTCCCTGGATCAGTGAAACTCTGAACTTGAATCTTGTGCATGTTAATCATCACATTTCCATGAATCTTAATGGATTAAGTCTTAAATGCACTTGCCAAATTCCTCCCTTTATAAGTCATCTTGCTAGAACTCCTTAGTCATCAAACACAACATAATTCTCAGGAATTAGAAACATCCTCCTTATTCATTTCATCATGAGAAAAGCTCCTAGTGCTAACTCATCCACCCAAGAACAACCCAAGAAACTTGCCAGGGTCATACACAAAGTTTCCTCAACCGAATCATCTCCGGTTAAGTCCACCAATGCTAGGATTTCCCCTACACCAAATAAACCAATCAAACTAATTCCCAAGAGGATTGTTCCCACAAGGATATCATCACCAAACTCTACTAAACCAAACACACCCTTTTCAACCCAACCAACATCATTGGTGCCTAGAACCACATCAATTAACACCTCACAATCATCTCCACCTTCTCACAACTTAGAGGACTTACCCCCACGGCCATGCCATCCTCCACCATTACCAACAAATTCACTAGATAAGGTTGTACAACAAAACCAAAGTGTTGAATCAACACTTGCACCAATGTCAACTTCTCCATTTTCCCCCAATAGTCCATTTTGGATTATTAGGAGACATCAAAGTCAACCACCCGACCACATGGAAGTTGACACTTCTCTACCTCCACCCTCAAACATTGTTGAGCCAACACTTAATGAGCCTCTACCAATTCCTCCTTTATTTGAGGATCCTCAACCCACTTCACTTGAACCTCCGCTTCAAGAAGCTCAAAACCATGACAAGGATTGTGATAAGGTTTTAAAAGGTACCATTTTGAGGGGTTGTTTTAGCCCTTATTTGATCACTTTTGTATCCGTTATTGCTTAATATCGTTCTTTTCACTTTTTAGGTCTCTTGAAGGCAAAATGCTGGAATGACACTTATTTGGATGAAAAGGCGCGAATATATGAAGAAAATGGCCAAAGTCAAAATCGAGACACTCAAAGCTGCTGAAAACAGAAGGCGACGGCGTCACTGCTTAACTGCGACGCCGTCGTAGGATTTTGTGACGGGTCAGAAGACAAAACTCGTATTTTCAAGAGACGGCGTCGGGCTTTAAAGGAGTAGACCGTCACAACTCAGAAGGCCTAGATGTGATCCAGACGGCGTCAGAAGCTGAAGAGGACGGCGTCACATACATAAGGTGACACCGTCGCAAGGTTAACGTGGCCAAGACGAAACCCTAATGACGGCGACACGAAACATAAGGTGACGCCGTCGCATATGTAATCTTATATATAGAATCCGAATTTTTCAGTTTTAGAGAGAGTCTTTTGGAGTAAAAACCTAAAACCGAACCAAGGGTGTCTTGTACAGTATTTTAGGGTTCTAAACCCTATTTTACATCAAGATAAGTATTTACTTCATCAATTCAATTATGTCTTTGATTATTTGTGTGTATGCTTGCATGTTCTCCATGTTCGGCTAATTTATTTGTGTGTTTGCTTAGGAAGTATGAAACTTAATTATTGAATATTGATTGGTTGTTTCTTATCTTAGTTGACTAATGATCTAGTAATGCGATAGGTCATTCGTTGTGTACTTAATGCTTGATTCATCTTTGTGAACCTTAGAATATAATTACCTGAGTAGTTGTAGGCTAAACCATCCAAAGAGTGCCTTAGAGTAAGAATTTATCATCCCTAGTGGGTTTTGTAGACGAGACCCTTTGGTAAGTTCAAAGAGTTAGGAGAAACGCATACCCTACAACTTTAGACACACAACGCAACTAAGAATAAGGACGTGACAACTCAACCATCAATAGGAGATAATTAAGGAGTAGTAAAACCTAAGTAAACACATCTTTAAACTATCATACGAGCACACATTAATTAGACATAGACTCCCACCACCTTAGTTTAGATAATTAGATAATAGTAGAGTAATCGGTAGAAATACCAACCACCCCCCAAATCCAATACCCGAGATTCGTACCTTTCAATTTCATAAAATATAAAAAAATACAAAAATAATCTTCCTCAACCTCAACCTTAGCGTAGTAACTTCTCACTTGCATTCCTATTCCCCTAGAGAACGATATCAATACCCGTGGCTTACCCTAATTACTACACTACAATGATTAGGTTCACTGCCTAGGGTGTTATAAAACTTGCTCAAAGAAAAGGAAGTTTCCTTGACCCGAACGCGCGTGTAAGCGTATCAAGTTTTTGGCGCCGCTGCCGGGGAATAGAATAGTTAGTTAGTAGTCCACCTCGTTTAGGTTCTTTGCTTGATTCTTATCAAGTAATTTTTTCTCATTTTTAGCTTTCTCTTAGTCTATCCCCCTTCTTCGTGACCTTTGTTCGTAACACCCATCACTTTTCATCATGGAAGGTGATAACCAACCACCACTCATCAACCCACCACCAAATGACCCGCCAAGAGCCCGTACTCTTGGTGAATACTCAAGACCAAGCCACCTAGGCTATAGGAACACCATTGAGCTTCCCGACCAAGCCCAAACTTCGGCCCTGCGATCCGACACCATCCGGTTGGTGCAAAATGGATGTGCATTCCATGGACTTCGTTCCGAAGATCCAAATCAGCATCTGAGGGATTTCCTCAAAATTGTCGATTCCATCGACCTTGATGCTACTACTCGGGAGACCACGCGCCTGCGTCTCTTCCAATTCTCTCTACGGGACCAAGCTAGTAATTGGCTTGAGCGACTTCCCGCCGGCTCCATCTCAAGTTGGGATGATCTTACCTCTCGCTTCCTTACTCAATTTTTCCCACCAGGGAGAACCACCAAACTTAGGCGAGACATCTTGACATTTCAGCAACTCCAAGGTGAGTCTCTTTACAAAGCGTGGACTCGATTTAAGGAACTACTCCGTAGACTCCCCCACCATGGCATTGATCTTTGGCTTCAAATCCAAATCTTCTATGATCATACCGATTTCATCACTCGACGATCCCTTGATCGAGCCGTCGGTGGAAGGCTCAGCGACTTTAACGCAGAGAAATCGTGGGATATTATAGAGGAACTTGCCGATCAAAGCTACGAAGATTGGAATGAATCTCCGAAACCCGATTAATGTGGTTAATGCCGTATCCACTCTTTCCAATCCTCCGATACACTCGAGGAGCAATTGAGTGCCATTGAGAGAGGAATTGATTATCTTATGGAAAGGCAGAAAAGAGCTCCCGTACAAATTCGTCGAGAAGCTGTCAAATCCGCCAACTCCACCAACCGCCCCACACCTTCTTCGGAGTCCCCAAGTCATGAGCAAAACCCAAGTTCCGAAAGGCGCTTCCGTTCTACTTCCCCAATACCACTTTCACAAAGCTTCAAGGATCAAATGAGGGAGTACATGGCAGCTCATACGGAGAGATTAGCCAGATTTGAAGAGGAGGTTTATAGGCGGAGAGAGGAAATGCAAGCAAAAATGACAGAAATGATGAATTTGGTAATTGAATTTACCAAAACAAAGGTTCCCGAAAAGGTGCTCATAAGAAGCAACGATTGCCCTCCCACTTCATTTGTTAACGCCGTTTCCATTATGCCTGAGAATGCAAGGGTTGAGATGTGGAAAACTGAGGAAAGCACGAAGGAGGAGTCTATGCCTAATGATGAACCTGAGACCATCGAGTACTACCTTAAGCATGAAATTAACAAGAAAACCATTGCAAACCAAGTAAACAACTTTAGGTACAATGAAGTTCTTAGGGAAGCTCTTGAAGGGAAAATGATGGAAGAAGAATATGACGCCTTACCTATGGAACCTCTGTATGAGTTGGTTATAAAAAAACCATTGACAAGAAACGAGACACCACAGGAATTTCGTGATACCAGTTAGCATCGGTGACATGGATAATATAAATGCCTTGGCCGATAAAGGGACCGATGTGAACATAATGCCATTGTCAATCTATAATAAGTTAACTAAGGAGAAACCAGCCAAGACCGACCTTAGACTTTCCTTAGCTAATCATACTTATGTCCACCCCGTAGGAATCACTGTAGATGTTCTAATTGAGGTGGCTAACATCGTTTATCCAGTGGATTTCGTGATCATTGATGTTGAGGAAGATAAAAACGTACCCCTCATTCTTGGGACACTGCTCCGCCACCGCCAAGGCAACCATCAAATGCGGAGAAGGCATCATGATACTCAAAAGCGGGAAAGGGTACGCTAGGATACCCATCATCCCAAGATACCCTCTTAAGATCATGGAAATGATTACGGGTGGAAATCGAAAAACCCCGGGCAACAATGTTAAGAAGAAGATGAATGACTGGGAAAAAGGGCTTAGAGACTTTATGGTTCAAGGATTGTATGCGACGTTGTGGAAACCGATAAAAGTTAGGAAGCAATCCCACCTCGATACCTAAGGCACAAAAGGACCCTAAGGAATTTCTAAAGGGAGAAAAAGTGCTTTTGTATAGATCTCGAATAAGGGCATTACGAGGAAGAAACAAACCAAGATGGTTTGGGCCTTTCACAGTTAAGGAGACCAATTTAAAAGATAAAACCGTCACTATAATTGACAGCGTTGGCAATGAATCCACGGTGAGCATACATACACACTTTCGATGAAGGGAAAACAAAAGGTGAAGAGGGTGGTAGTGAAGCAACGTAGGAGTACGACTACGAGTCTAGCTACAAGACTCTTAAATAAAGAAAAGCGCTTCGTGGGAGGCAACCCATGCTTAATTGTTTGCTTGTTAGTGTCATATATCTTTTATTAATTGTTTATCCTCATGTTTAAATTTGTAAAAATGCTTTATTTTGTTTTTAACCTCGTCTTAATTGCATATAAAGGTATTTTACATAAGGGATAAGTGTAGGGAGGATTACACACGTTTTCAAAAGAAACGTAAACATGAGAATAACAATTAACTAAAAGATATATATGTTTGTTTGTTCAAGTCAAATGCTTGTATCGAGTCATAATGGATGTTTTTGCAGAAATTTTTCCAGATTCTAAAGATGTAAATTTTCCAGAATTTTTTCCTTAAAATCGCAGACCAGCTTTTTTTTCAGATAACCTGACGGCCAGAAGGAGTAAAACATCGATCACTTTTTCTCATTTTCTGAGCTACTTATAAATTTTTGGAATTTTCCAGGTCTTAATTTTCTTAGAAATTCTGTAAACATCCATTCCACAAGCATTATATCCTAGTTTAAATCGAGTCTTATATATAGTATTACCGACGATTTTACGCGAAGGTTTCATTTGTTTTCATCAAGTGTGCAGGTTTAGTTTGTTAAGAAGAAGTTACACAAGATTGGAAGGAGCTTTTCACGCAATAATTCTTCTTGGAAAGGATTTAACCACCACTTTACACGGATCCTACCGAGCTAATCAGGGGAGTATTAGTTTCTTTTGTTTTTAATTACCTTCCATTATCATAACTTTGATACTTTCGGGAACATTGGGGACAATGTTCAGTTTAAGTGTAGGGAGGGAAAATAAAACGGGAACTTTGAAACTATGCTTATCCTTGATTATTTGCTTTGTCCAATTGTGATTGTGTAATAAACCATGAGAAAATGTCGGTTAGGGTAATTTTGGCACCAAATTTAAAATTTTTCATGACATATAGGAGTGGGCCATTAGTCTTAACAAAAGCGTCTCACGGATAGGAAGTTGCATGACTAGCACAAAAACCCTTTACCACCTAAATTCCACCCAAAATGTGAGGATCGCCCTTAGATTAGTAGGAATTAAACCATTCATCTTCAATGCTTAGAGTGTGAACCGGTAGTATATTAGATTCTAGAACTTGTTTTGTGATGCATTCCGAGATCGCAAGTGAGGCTACACTTGTGTAGTTAGGAATAACTAAATGATAAGAGGCATTAGGATAACCCTTGTTTGATACCCGTAATATAATTACTTCTTCCACATCGGTTGAGTAATTCCCCCACACCCTTTGCGTTGTACTCATCTTTAGTACACGATACCCCTAGTTAACCCCTCAGAGCCTATCCTTTTCGCGGTTCTCGTGATGTTTCGGTTTTTCCGAAATATCAATGAAGAGCATTGTTTACACCCCACCCCCAAATATACACCCAAATCGCCTTAGCCTACCCCTTATGCACTCACTTTTAGTGCATTATTGTTATCACCCTAAACCCTTAGTTCAATTATCTGGTTGCTTGCATGAGTTGCTAAGTCGAGTCATATCCTTTGTATACAGTTTTGGGACGATTGGGATTCATGGGAAAAGTTAAAGTTTATGAAATGACGGGAAGGGAATGTAAAATTCAAATTCCCTTTGTTTGCATAATAATGTACCCCAAGTGTTTTGATCTTTTCAATTCGGGTCAAATTAGTGTTAGAGTAATAAAAACTCAAGTGTAGGGATGTGCCTATAAATCCCTATCATTTTGATGTTACCGTAGAGGATGGTAGAGTAAAAGTGTATGAAAAAAAAATTGAAAAAAAAAATAGAAAAAGAGAAAAAGAAAAAAAAATAGAGTGTTAAAAAAAAAAAAAAAAAAAAACATACGGGCTACCATCCTGCATCTACCTTTTAAATTTATGTTTGTTTATTTCCGTTACCTAGAGTTTTAGAGTGTCGAGTCTTGGCTTAGCAACGCCATTCTTCGTATGCATTTAACATAGAGATTTTTGACTTGCCACCACTAAATAGCCTATCCCACCAAACCCTTATTTCCCTACCGTAAGCCTAACATTACAACCCTTTAAAAGACCTCTTTGATAGTCTTTCCTAGGTGCTTACGCCAAAGCGATGGAGGTTTGATCTATTCTCAAGCCTATGGTAATCTATGTACTAGGACCGGTTAATGAGTGTTTATCTTCCATTTCCTATTTGTTATATTTCATATATACACCCGAGAGAGATGTGAGTATCCAAACACCCCATGTGAGGTGCTAGTATGTAATTTCCGTGCTTGTTATGATTTTTGCGGGGCTTATATGTGTTGTGGACCATTTTGAATCAATGCTTCATGACCCCTAACTTATAAATTAATTGGCTAAAAGCACATTTGCTTGAGGACAAGCAAATACCAAGTGTAGGGATATTTGATAAGGTTTTAAAAGGTACCATTTTGAGGGGTCGTTTTAGCCCTTATTTGATCACTTTTGTATCTGTTATTGCTTAATATCGTTCCTTTTCACTTTTTAGGTATCTTGAAGGCAAAATGCTGGAATGGCACTTATTTGGACGAAAAGGCGCGAATATACGAAGAAAATGGCCAAAGTCAGAATCGAGACACTCAAAGCTGCTGAAAATAGAAGGCGACGGCGTCACTGCTTAACTGCGACGCCGTCGTAGGATTTTGTGACGGGACAGAAGCCAAAACTCGTATTTTCAAGAGACGGCGTCGGGCTTTAAAGGAGTAGACCGTCGCAACTCAGACGGCCTAGATGCGACCCAGACGGCGTCAGAAGCTGAAGAGGACGGCGTCACAGACATAAGGTGACGCCGTCGCAAGGTTAACGTGGCCAAGACGAAACCCTAATGACGGCGACACGACGGCGTCACGAAACATAAGGTGACGCCGTCGCATATGTAATCTTATATATAGAATCCGAATTTTTCAGTTTTAGAGAGAGTCTTTTGGAGTAAAAACCTAAAACCGAACCAAGGGTGTCTTGTACAGTATTTTAGGGTTCTAAACCCTATTTTACATCAAGATAAGTATTTACTTCATCAATTCAATTATGTCTTTGATTATTTGTGTGTATGCTTGCATGTTCTCCATGTTCGGCTAATTTATTTGTGTGTTTGCTTAGGAAGTATGAAACTTAATTATTGAATATTGATTGGTTGTTTCTTATCTTAGTTGACTAATGATCTAGTAATGCGATAGGTCATTCGTTGTGTACTTAATGCTTGATTCATCTTTGTGAACCTTAGAATATAATTACCTGAGTAGTTGTAGGCTAAACCATCCAAAGAGTGCCTTAGAGTAAGAGTTTATCATCCCTAGTGGGTTTTGTAGACGAGACCCTTTGGTAAGTTCAAAGAGTTAGGGAGAAACGCATACCCTACAACTTTAGACACACAACGCAACTAAGAATAAGGACGTGACAACTCAACCATCAATAGGAGATAATTAAGGAGTAGTAAAACCTAAGTAAACACATCTTTAAACTATCATACGAGCACACATTAATTAGACATAGACTCCCACCACCTTAGTTTAGATAATTAGATAATAGTAGAGTAATCGGTAGAAATACCAACCCCCAATCCAATACCCGAGATTCGTACCTTTCAATTTCATAAAATATAAAAAAATACAAAAATAATCTTCTTCAACCTCAACCTTAGCGTAGTAACTTCTCACTAGCATTCCTATTCCCCTAGAGAACGATATCAATACCCGTGGCTTACCCTAATTACTACACTACAACGATTAGGTTCACTGCCTAGGGTGTTATAAAACTTGCTCGAAGAAAAGGAAGTTTCCTTGACCCCGAACGCGCTGTGTAAGCGTATCAAGTTTTTGGCGCCGCTTCCGGGGAATTGAATAGCTAGTTAGTAGTCCACCTCGTTTAGGTTCTTTGCTTGATTCCTATCAAGTAAATTTTTCTCATTTTTAGCTTTCTCTTAGTCTATCCCCCTTCTTCGTGACCTTTGTTCGTAACACCCATCACTTTTCATCATGGAAGGTGATAACCAACCACCACTCATCAACCCACCACCAAATGACCCGCCAAGAGCCCGTACTCTTGGTGAATACTCAAGACCATGCCACCTAGGCTATAGGAACACCATTGAGCTTCCCGACCAAGCCCAAACTACGGCCCTGCGATCCGACACCATCCGGTTGGTGCAAAATGGATGTGCATTCCATGGACTTCGTTCTGAAGATCCAAATCAGCATCTGAAGGATTTCCTCAAAATTGTCGATTCCATCGACCTTGATGCTACTACTCGGGAGACCACGCGCCTGCGTCTCAAAATTTCGAAGTGGTCAACAAACCTAAACAACCATGAGTCTAAAACGGTGTCCTAGTCTTAAGCTCAACTTAGAACGTTGATGTGCTACGATTGGTGCAAGTTTTAAAAATTTATAAACACGATTTAACCGTCTAACCTATTAACACATACGAGCAAGTATACTCATCTGTGATAGAAAAGTTTGGTAAGTCGAGATCGTCCCAAGGGATTTTGTGTTTGAAACTATTTTGTATGAAAAGATTCCAACAAGAAAGCTTGTCAAGGCTTCCTCAAATAGTTATGTTATAGTGTAATTCAATAATAAGAAATATATATACTTGTGTGTAGTCTATAATCAATCATAAATAGTATTCATGAGGTTTTGGCGTATACTCTTGATGTGATGCACAAATCATAAGCAAATGATCCCCAACCATGGTATATGTTTGTAAAAATCATTCTAAGAACAAAAACATGTAGGTAATCCTTTCGGTCCTTATCCTAATGATTATCCTTTAGAAATTCCATTTATTTGCAACATGTTCTTATTAAATTTGTTCTTACGAATCTTTCGACCCTTTCGTGATGAAAATGTTTCTAGTATTGTTTTAATAAGCAAACATGGTGGTTGTCAATCACCATATCCCCATACTAGTTTGTCACTTCAATTTTTGGAATAAAACACAAGAGAAATCCTTTCGGTCCTTTTTCTTAAAACATGTTTTATCAACAAATCAAACCAAGACTAGTATTTTTCCAACAAACTCAATTAAACAAGATCATATATACATGCATCACATTTTGAGAACACTAATATGATTAACCACATCCCAACACACAAGTATATCCCAAAACTACTCCATGATAATAACAATAACTAAACATAAATCATAACAAAGTAATTCCAACAATTCAAGAGAATAGAATTCCATAACAAAGTTCAAAGAATACCTAAACTTTTGTGATTACAATAATTAGAATTCGTGGATTGTAGCAACCACGCGCCTCCAATCACCTAGATTCACAGTATAACTCCAAACTATCAAAACTATGGATGAGAATTGTTCCCTCCTTGCTCTGGGCGTTTTCAGTAAGAACTAAGCTTTTGGGCTGAATAATATGGTTGGTATTAGTTTAGGTGTAAACTAATACAATTTTGGTTGTGTCACCCCTAGTAAACTAGGACTGGGTTCATTATATAGCCAAATATGCTTGCTCAACTGACCAAAAACGTTTCCAACAAGTTAATATTAAGAAATGATCGGCCTCCAATGATTATGGGGAGTTAAGGCAACAATAAATGCAACTTTGTGTAATGCGTGCATGCAACGGATCGGTTACGATGGCAACCGGATCGGTTGCGTTTTGACCAAATGCCCAGCCGGATCCGGTTACGGGTTATGATCGATCGGCTGGGTATTGCTGATTTGACTTTTTGTTGACTTTCTGCTTATACGCTTCATTCTTTGCTCTCGCTGATGATTTCCAAGGCAAAACTTGATTTTTCCTTGCTGTAGATACTTAGAAATCATTGTGCTTCCCAATCATTGAATCCAAAAGCTTCCTAGCTTGACTTCCTTCCTCGAGAATCTTCCAAATGTGCATAAAAACTTCATTTCTTCATTATTTGTGATACCTGGCTACATATACATACACAATACACATCTTTTGCCTTTTTGCAACAGTTATGAGTAAATATAGTCGATTATCATGCACAAAACCAACAATAACGCTACTAAAAACATGTTCATTTTAGGCGTTATCAAATTCCCCCACACTTAAGCTCTACTCGCCCTCGAGAAGGTCTGACATTTGCAAAGATTGTTTTCAATGGTATTGACACCATGGTTCCAAAAATGTAACAATTATCCCAAAAGAGATAATTATTGATTTGCTTTTAATGTGTGAAAACTTTTAAAAATGAACCAAACACTTTAAATAACATAACTAGAACACCTCACAAATGATTTTAAGAATTCACTCAACACTCGTATATTGGTGGGTATATGTAAATCACTCAATGCCTAGTCATGATCAATGCTTTTTACCATAAGCTTGTTCAAGTATCAAAACAAAGAAAATAAATTCATCAAAGAGGGCTTTTATTCGGGTTATATCGTTAAGGCTAAGGGTTCATAAAAGGTATGGATAAGGCATGGGATGGTTTATGAAATTGGTGTTAAAAGAAAAATAAAGTCAAGTCTAAACCTCCATGTTGCTAGCCATCATACAAACCACAATCCCGTAAATGATTATTTCACCTCTTCAAATATCGATCTCCGCAAAATATGTATAACTCAATTTAGCTCATTGGCTAATCAATATCCTTCATATAGCTCATTGGCTATAACCATTTTTTTTTCAACACAACAAAGTTCCCCCACACTTAGTGTAAGCATACACCACAAAAAAAATCTAGAAAGACGTCTCTTTCATCTATGATGGAGAATGGTACACACTATAAACAAAGTGCAGCTTCTTCACAATCATCAAAAACAATCTAACATTCCAAAAAACTAGCAACAAACCAATAGACATGACAAGGGTTAGCTAAAGTTTAAAGTGTAAAATCTTTTTGTATTTTTCTGGATGTAACAAATGAAAAGATTGGCTCAAGAGGGTGTAACTAAGGGTATCTAGTGCTAAAGATGAGCACTAACTGTGAAAATTTAAATTTTTGAGGAGACTAAACGTTCAATTTTTACGCGAGATTCAAATTTTGGTTTAACTGTGAAAATTTTGGTCAAAAATTCAAAATTTTGGGCCTAAAAATTCAAATTTTTCGGGTCAAATTTGGCGTCAAAATTGTCATAACTCAAATTTTTCATACGACCTTAGAATTGATTTTTATAGTGAATTTCAAATTTTGGGCAAAATTTTTTTAAGAACCTAATGTTACGAGTACGACTGTCAGAAAAACTTGAACCGAGCTTAATCTTCATCAACCACAACTCCTTTATCGTTGAATCGATCCTACATCAACTTTATCAGATCATACCTTCATCAATGGCAACTCAACAAGACATTCATGCAGCCGGTGCCGAAAACCGACCTCCTATGTTGGCAAAAGGTGGTTATCTTCAATGGACAAGTCGAATGCTCCGCTACATCAAGACCAATCCTAATGGGAAACTCATGATTAAATCCATTCAGGATGGACCCTTCAAGCCTCGACAAGTTCATGTACCTGGAAATGCTGATGCAACACCTCCCATCCCACCATCCTCTCATCTTCAAACTGAATCAGAATGCACTAAAGAGGATCAGAAACAAGTCGATGCAGATGACATGGCAATTCATATTGTCCAACTGGGTTTACCAATAGACATCTTTGCTGCGGTAGAGAGTTGTGAAACTGCTTTCGATATGTGGGAACGTGTTAGACGGCTATGTTATGGAACAGAAATTGGTAAACAAGACATGGAGAACAAGCTGCTAACTGAATGGGAGAAGTTTACTTCCACTCTAGGAGAATCCATTGAATCCTACTATAGAAGGTTTTGCACTTTGATGAATGAGCTTATCAGAAACAAGTTGGCACCCAGAACAATCGTTCAAAACATCAAGTTCCTGAATAATCTTCTAGAAGAATGGGGACGATATGTCACTATTGTCAACCAAACAAAAGACTTACATCAAGTAAACTTTGATCAACTGACGATTTTCTAAACAAAACCAAGTTTGAAGCGAATGAAGTCAGGAAAGAAAGATTGGCAAAGAATCATGATCCATTGACACTTATTTCTAAGACTCAAACTACAATGAATACACAACAACAAGCTTCATCATCTTCCAACAACAACAACTTGCAGAATACATTCCACAACCACAACAACAATTCTATCCGGATCAACAATACCAGAACAAGGAATCACCGATCCGAAATTGACCCGAAGCGTTTACCTTGCAACAGATATTTTCTTTATTGGATAAAGCATTTAACGGTCGCATCGGTAATCGCGGTTCCATATCGTGGTAATCGGTCGGGTCGAGATGTTGGAAATCGATGGGACAGAATGTTGGGAATAGAGCATGGATAATCGAATGGCAATGTTGCAGCTCCTGTCGTTGGGAATTATGGAAATGTGAATCAGGGGAATCAGATGCTATATGCAGAGCAGTTTGATGGACATCAAGGGGTCAGATTGTGAATCAGAATATGGGATATCAAAATGGGAATAACTGTTTTATGACTTCTGTTCAGAATGCTACCTCCGAACCTCAAAGACAAGATTCAGGATCTAGTGTCAACCGACTTACGAAGCTTGAAAAGATCCAGTACATGTTGATGTTAGCAGAAAAAGAAGAGTTGGGAATTGAGTTGACTGCTGAGGAAATTGTTGGGATATGAAAGTGCTGAAGATATCAAAGTACTGAAGATATGAAAGTACTGTAAGCTGCAAAGTACTGGAAGAAGTCAAAGAGTCAAAGTACTGCTAAAAGACAGAGTCAAAGTACTGCAAGATGAAGTCAAAGTACTGCTAGAACAAACAAACTGTTATATTCGTTTATGGAAAGTATTGTATTCCATGTTTAGATTACTTGTCGTACAAGGTTATCTATTGTAAACCGACTAGGATATCCTTGAGCCTATAAAAGGACTCCTAGATTGGCTTTAGAGGTACGATTTCAGAAAAAGAGTTTTAGAGTTTATGAATTAAGAGTTTAGAGAAAAGTTCGATTATCTTAGAGTTGTATTAGAGTATCTGCATAATAAGCAGATTTAGAGTTTATTAATAAAGTTTTTCTTCTTAGCTTTGTTAAGTAAATTCCGCGTACTTGATAAAGATTGCTCAGTGTTTCTTTGTTAATAACTTAGGATTTATCCGTGGTTATTAAACCTTAACAAGCTAGTTTAGTTTGATTAAAGTATATCGATCCAACAAGTGGTATCAGAGCTTGTGTGGAAACTCTGACTAGGAAGAAACCCTACAATATCCAAGATGTCGACTGAAGCTGTTCCACAACCCTCAATCACCTCACTCAGAATTCCAATTATCAAAAAGGGAGAATATGATCTCTGTGCATGAAGATGAGGCAAGTATATTGCCATTACGGACCATGCTCGTGGAATGTAATTGTGAATGGGAATGAAGTTCCTCAAGAACCCATTCAAGTTGCTGGACAACCTATAGCACCAAAGGCGGCTTTTACCAAAGCAACCCTAAGGAATCAAGAGAAGGCTCTTAACATTCTCTTGTCTTGCCATTCCAGATGGTCATCTTCTCAAATTTCATGATGCTAAAGATGCTAAGCAACTCTGGGCTGCTCTCAAGACCAGATTTGGAGGGAATGATGCTTCTAAGAAGATGCACGAAACTTCTTTGAAACAACAGTTTGAAACTTTCACAGTTGGAGAAAGAGAGAGTCTTGATGCTGCATATGATAGGTTTCAGAATCTCCTCAACATGTTGGAATTGTACAAGGCACAAGTATCAGTTGAGGATGCTAATTTGAAGTTTCTAAGGAGTTTGCCATCTACATGGCATGTGATTGCTACTATGATCAGAGGACAACAAGGATTGGATGTTATGGACTTTGATGATCTCTATCATCAATTGAAGGTGTATGAACATGAGATGAGTGGTCAACCCAATTCTAAATCTCACAGTATTGCTTTTCTATCATCTGAAAAGAAGAGCAGTACTTTCAAAAGTACTGCTTCGCCTCAAAGTACTGTTTCTCAAAGTACTGCTGTTTACAATCCCCCATCATATGCTCAGCAGGCCCCACCATCTACCACTTTGAACTCAGATGAAGTTGTGTGCTCCTTCTTTGCACAACAAGCAAGCTTACCTGTCACTTATGAAGAGGATCTAGCACAGATTGAAGAAGATGCACTTGAAGAAATTGATATCAGGTGGCAAGTTGCTTTGATCACTGCAAGAATAAAAAAGTACATGAAAAAGACAGGCAAAAACATTGATTTCAAACCAAAACAAGGAATAACTTTTGACAAATCTAAAATTGAGTGCTTCAATTGTCAAAAGACTGGTCACTTTGCAAGGGAGTGCAGGTTTGCGAAGTATCAAGCAAATAGAGCATCTGAGAAGCCTAAACTTGAGCTCAAGGAAATTCCAATAACTGAAACAAAAGCTTTGGTTGCTCAAGAGAAGTTATCAGAAGTGGACTGGAGTGAAGAGTTTGATGATGAACCGGTGACTTACTGTATGGTAGCAGTGGAAGATGCAGTTAAAGACACAGTGGAAGCATTGGACTGGAGCACTGCTTTTGATGACGAATCTGAACATGCTGCTTTGGAATCTGATGATGGCTTTGGAGGATTCGATTGGAGCAAAGAAAGTGAAGATGATCCTGTTCTTCTAGCTATGGTGGCTACTTCACCAACTCAGTCTCCTATCTCTGAGGTATGCTCAAACTGTTATGAGTTTTATCAAAAATTGCTTAACAGTTATGTGATTGAAAGAGATAATTGTATTAGGGCTAGGTCTGAGGTAGCAGGTTACCAAATCACTTTAGAGTCTATAGAAGCTAAAATCATAACACATGAAAATAATGAAATGGCTTGGGCTGAAAAGTATGAACAATAGGACTATCAGTTAAAACTCAGTGAATGGAAACTAAACTGTAAAATTGCTGAAATTGAGAAATTAACTAAGGAAAGAGATGATTTGTTAGCTAAGTTTGCTGCTTGGGGAGAGTCTGGCTTGTCCCATGTTGCTTATGTTGAAAAACAGAGAAGGGCTTACATTAGAACAGGCTTAGGATTTGGAATGGACTTTAGTAATGTAGATGAAAACCAATCTAGTGATCAGGATGATGGTGTTTTTGAGGACATAAACACTAGTGATGATGAGCTCATTAACTATGTAGATTCATCTAGTAATGAGGGCTCAATAAGTGAACCTCCTCCTGAATATAAGAAAGACAATGGTTATCATGCTGTTCCTCATCCCATTAGTCATCACCCCTCTAGGCCTGATGTTTCTCGTTATGGTGTTGACAGTCTAGAGTTTAGGAAGAAGCTTGTTGCTCAATCTAGGTCTGAGAAACCCAAAGAAACTGTTGAAAACAATGTTCAAAATCCAGCAGTACCTTTAAATCAAAGTACTGCTCAACAAGCAGTACCTTCTTCAAAACCTTTTCAAAACAAGATCGCTAAACCTTTTTGGGATAATTTTGGTCAAAACAGATTTTATCAGTCATCAAGAAGGCAAAATAATTTTGGGCATAGACATAGAAGAAATCATTTTGGTCATATGGGTCAAAAACTGTGTTTTGTGTGTTATAGTCCTACTCACTTAATCAAAGATTGTGACAAACACTCAGAATATCTAAGCAAGTTTCCAAGGAATAAGTCTAACAATCAGAGACCTAGAGAGCACAAACCAATGTGGACTAATTCAAATAGGGTTAATCACAGAAACTTCACACCAGATCATAGATACCCACATCAGAGAAAAACTTCAGTATCTCACAGTACTTTCCAAAGTACTGCTCAGAGACAAGGTACTGAAAACCATACTTAGGATAGAAATTCTAGGAGATCTCACTATCAACCTAGAAGTTATCACAGTTCATATAGGGGATCTAGATCACAAGAACCACCTGTTAAAACTGAATGGGTTAAAAGGGAAAGAACTGCTGAGAGACATACAGTACGTTCAACAAAAAGTGAATCAGATGTTTTTGTGTCAAAAGAAACTGCTAATAATCTGGTGAAAGAAATTTATGTTGAAAAACCAGAGAGTTTTGAAAATCCACATGCTAAACATCAAAAGATAATTTTGGATCATAATCTGAAAGATAGTGAGAATTACATACTCAAAGAATTTGAGTTTGTAACTTCTCAAGGGGAACACAAGTCAGTAATGGCTTGGGTTTCTAAAAGTTTCTAACTCTTTTCTTTGTGTGCAGGGCAACCCAGAAGAGGAGCTTAAAGATCATCTTATTGTGGATAGTGGTTGCTCTGGAAGTATGACAGGCGATAAAGAGATCCTATCTGATTTTAAAAGTATTAGTGGAGGAAAAGTTGCATTTGGGAATGATCCCAATGGAGGAAGGATTACAGGGAAAGGAACAATTAAAGCTGGGAGAATTGATTTTGAGAATGTCAGATATGTGAAGGAGCTAAAGTTCAACTTGTTGTCAGTCTCTCAAATTTGTGATAAAAAGCATCCTGTGTTATTCACTGACACAGAATGTCTTATCCTTTCTTCTGATTTCAAACCTGTTGATGATGACTTGGTAGTACTAAGGGTACCAAGGACAAATGATGTGTATAGTTTAGACATGAAGAGTCTACATTCTTATGAAAGAGCCACATGTTTGGTGGCTAAAGCAACATCTGAAGAGGCACATCAATGGCATAGAAGATTGGGCCATGTGAATTTCAAGAACATCAACAAACTGGTCAAAGGCAATTTAGTTAGAGGTTTACCTTCAAAGACTTACAAGAATGATCAATCATGTTTGGCATGCAAGAAGGGTAAACAACACAAAGCTTCCTGCAAGAAGCTTGATGAAAGAAATATTAGAGAACCATTGGAGCTATTACACATGGATTTATTTGGACCTGTCTCTGTGGCAAGTTTAAATAAGAAGAAGTACTGTTTGGTTGTTACTGATGATTGTAGTAGATTCAGTTGGGTTTTCTTTTTGGGCTTTAAGGATGATACCTTTGATGCTATTCAAACTCTTATAATAGCGCTTGAAAACCAATTAAGACTCAAGGTTAGAGGTATTAGATGTGACAATGGAACTGAATTCAAGAACAAGCCTATGGATGACTTTTGTGCAAATAAAGGCATAAAAAGGGAGTTTAGTATTGCTAGAACACCACAGCAAAATGGTGTTGCAGAGAGGAAAAATAGAACCTTGATTGAAGCTGCAAGGACCATGTTAGCTGATTCTCATCTCCCTATTCAATTTTGGGCAGAAGCTGTAAGTACTGCATGCTATGTACTCAACAGGGTTTCTGTCACAAACCACAGATGAAGACACCTTATGAATTGCTGATGGGCAATAAACCCAACATTCGTTTTATGAAGCCTTTTGGATGCCCTCTTACTATTTTGAACACCATTGATAATCTAGGGAAGTTTGATGGCAAGTCTGAAGAAGGTTACTTATTTGGATATTGCACTAACAGTAAAGGATTTAGAGTCTACAACAGAGTTACTAAGAAGATTCAAGATTGTCTTCATCTTGAGTTTTTAGAGGATCAAGACAATGAGAAAGGGAAGGGTCCTGATTGGATGTTTGACCTTGAGATTTTATCTCCTTCAATGAATTATGTACCTGTTAGAGAAGAAAATCAACCTTTGCATAATGAAGAAGATATTCAATATGTTGTTCATGATATTCATCTTAGACCTGATGCTGTTCCTGATAAAGATCCTATGAGTCCAAAACAAAGTACTGATGTTCCTAAGCAAAGTACTGATTCTCCAAAACAAAGTACTATTGCACCACAATCCTCATTATCTGTTGAGGATCAATCTATTCAAGAGGAACTTAATCAGATGCTTCTTCAAGATGTATTAGCATATTCTTACACTGATGAACAAAGGAGAGCTTATGAAGAGGCAAAGAAGACGAACAAGACTGCAGAGTACTCTTACAGTACTTTGGACAGTACTTTCAACCAAAGTACTGCTGCACATCTTGACAGTACTTTAGATGATTTGGATGATCCTACCATGCCTGGGCTAGAAGAAACTGATGATGAGCTTGAAGATGAAGGTATTTTCACAAATTCCAATGAAGGTGCTGATTATACTAACTTGGATGATGCATATGAAGTTCCACAGTCTCCAATCTTACGAATTCATAAGAATCATCCAACTGATCAAATCATTGGTCCTTCTACTTCTGGAGTTATGACAAGACACAAAGCTAAGGGTTTCACAAAACCTCACAATGCTTTACTTAGCTTTGTGTATAAACAAAACAGGCTAAATCATAAGGACCATCAAACCTGCTTATTTACTTGTTTCATCTCTCAAGAGGAACCCAAGAATATTGCTCAAGCTTTGACTAAAGAAAGCTGGGTTGAAGCTATGCAGGAAGAACTTCTTCAATTTAAACTTCAAGAAGTTTGGGTTTTATGTGATCTTCCTGATGGGAAGAGAGTTATTGGAACCAGATGGGTTTTTAGAGTCAAAAGAGATGAAAGAGGCAATGTTATCAAAAACAAGGCAAGATTAGTTGCTCAAGGTTATAGACAGGAGGAAGGGGTAGATTATGATGAGGTATTTGCTCCTGTGGCAAGGATTGAAGCAATCAAAATCTTTCTTGCTTTTGCTTCTTATATGGGTTTTCAAGTCTATCAGATGGATGTCAAGAGTGCCTTTCTTTATGGCACTATTACAGAAGAGGTGTATGTGAAACAACCTCCAGGTTTTGAAGATCCTAAGCATCCTAACAAAGTCTATAAGGTAGTTAAGGCTCTATATGGTCTTCATCAGGCACCTAGAGCTTGGTATGAGAGGCTCTCTACATTCTTATTACAACATGGATACAGGAGGGGAGCTATAGACAAGACTTTGTTTATCAAGAGAGACAAGAAGGATATCATGTTAGTGCAAGTGTATGTTGATGATATTATCTTTGGGGCTACCAAACAGTCCATGGTTAAGGAATTTGAGCAGCTGATGCAGAAGGAATTTCAAATGAGTTCAATGGGAGAGTTAACATTCTTTTTAGGACTTCAGGTTAAGCAGTCCAAGGAAGGGATTTTTATTAGCCAAGACAAGTATGTTACAGATATACTTAAGAAGTTTAATTTTGATGATATGAAGGCTGTTACTACACCTATTAAATCTATCAATTCATTGGGAAAAGATGAAGATGGACAGCCTGTTGAAGTCAAGTTATACAGATCTATGATTGGCTCTCTTATGTATCTTACTGCATCAAGGCCTGATATCATGTTTGCAGTTTGTTTATGTGCCAGATATCAAGTTTCACCAAAGATCTCTCATCTGAATGCTGTCAAGAGAATTTTCTGTTATTTGAAACAACAACCTAAGTTGGGGTTGTGGTATCCTAAAGAGTCACCTTTTCACTTAGAAGCTTTTTCAGATAGTGACTATGCAGGTGATAATTATGATAGAAGATCCACAACTGGTGGATGCCAATATCTTGGAAGAAGGTTAGTCTCCTGGCAATGCAAGAAGCAGACAAGTGCAGCAACATCATCTCTTGAATATGTAGCTGCTGCAAGTTGTTGTGGTCAAGTTTTGTGGATGCAGAATCAACTCTTGGATTATGGGTTCAACTTTAAGAATACTCCTATCAATATTGATAATGAGAGTACTATTTGTATTGTGAAGAATCCTGTGTATCATTCCAAGACAAAGCATATTCAGATTAGGCATCACTTTATCAGAGACTGTTATGAGCATAGGCTTATTAATGTGGTTAAAGTTCACACGGATGATAATGTAGCTGATTTACTCACCAAAGGTTTTGATGTGTCACGATTCAATCACTTGGTCGTGAGCATTGGAATGATTAACTACTAAGCTATGTTTAAGGGGAGGACTATAAGATGTTAGGTATAGTCCTGTGTATTGCTTGAGGGGAGGATGTTAGTTTATACTTAGTTTATATGAAGGTTTTTGGCAAAGTACTGTATTTCCTGAAAGTACTGCTTGGGAAAGTACTGCTTATGTGGAAAGTACTGTTTGTCGTATTAAAGTACTGTTCCAACGGTAATATTGAAGGGTAATTGGTAGTAACGGTAACTTTGTTATTTAGGCTGTGATTTTTCAAATCTCACCTATAAATAACTTCTTTCCGATTTTCCCTCTCATATTATTACTTCACATCTTTTCCATACTTATCTTCCAATTACCATCTCTTTATTATTCGATACAATCTTTCTATTGTGCTCACTCTTTCAACAATGGTGAATCGTTTAACTGTTTCGAAGCACAATATGGTGGCTAATTTGGACAAGACTGAGGCGAACGTGGCTTTCTATGATATCATTGATTATCTAATTGGGTCACCTATTAGTTATGCTCTTTTAGTTGAGCCAGATATAATTGAACCATGGATTCAAGAATTTTGGGCTAATGCTAGAGAGAATATGGAGGAGGATCAATATTATATTAGATCCTCAGTTGCTGGAAAGACTATTAAGATTACAGAAGCCTCTATTCGAGCAGATTTATTATTTGAAGATGAAGCTGGGGCTATTCGTTTCGACAAACAATTGATTTGGGATACTTTTAGCAATCTGGGTTATGAAGGTTCTTTGACTGAACAAACTTTTAAGAAGGCCTTATTCTGTCCTCAATGGAAGTTTTTGATTCATGTTTTGCTCCATTGCATAAGTTCTAAAAGCACTTCTTGGGAGCAGTTTGGGTCGAATATTGCATCTGCAGTGGTTGGCTTAGCTACAGACAGAGTGTTTAACTTTTCACGGCTTATTTTGGATGGAATGCTCTCTCATATATCATCTGGGGCAACTTGGTTGATGTATCCAAGGTTTATACAGGTTTTCTTGAACAAGCAATTGGCTGATGTTCCAAAACCTGCTACTTTACTACCTGTTATTGTGCAACAAGCTAAAATCTATACATTCATGGCTAAAAGAAGTAACTTGTTCAGAGGTGGAGATATTCCATTAACAACATCCATGATGGAAGTTGTACAAGCTGTCCGTGATGCAGCTGGAGAGGATGAAGAAACTGAAGGTACTGATACTGACCAAAGTACTGCTTCACATAGTACTGCTTCAAAAAGTACTGCTTCACAAGGTACTGCATCTGCAAGTACTGCTTCTCGTGAAGGTACTGCATCGTTTCAAGGTGATGTTTCTTCAGGTCCTGAGGTTCAAGTAGAGATTGAGCGAACACCTACTCCCTCTCCACAACGTTCTGTTTCTGAGGCTCAAGGTGCTGATTCAACTATTCCTCGTGAAGGTTTAACTATGGATAACTATGCTTTGACAAAGGCGCTAGCTAGGTTGAACAAGACTGTTGAGCGTCAAGCTAAAACTATTAGGAAATTGAAGCGTAACTATTTCTGGTTGAGAAATTTTGTTAAACCCTATATTCAAGGTTTCAACTTATGGGTTAAGGAGGAAAACAAACGTCGAAAAGCACTTCGTAAGGAATTGAAAAGAAAGAAGGTTCCTAAATCATCTTCTGTCAATTTGGGGAGGAATTTAGAAAAAGAAAATTTGAAAGAAGATGTTATGAAGACAAAAGAATCTGAAGAAGATGTTTTGAAGAAGAAAGAAGATTTTTCTGAGGAACAAGAAGAAGAAGTACAAGTTCAAGGTACTGATAATCAAGGTACTGATGTTCAAGGTACTGATGATCAAAGTACTGAACATCAAAGTACTGAGTTTCATGATACATCTAGGCCAGAAGTTATAACACCAATAACTCCAAGGGTTTTGAATTTTGAAGAAGAAGCTGGTCCTTCTACTACTGTTATAGAGGAAGAGGAGGAAGCTACATTCAAACCTATTCATTCAGCAAGTGATGATGAAGTAATTGCTACAATGTTGGATTTGTCACAACCAAGAGGAGGAGTTACTATTAGAGATGTACAAGAAGAAGAACAACCAAGAACTGATCAACCTGCAATTGATCCAAAAGACAAAGGGAAAGGTATTCTGGTTGAAGTTAAGAAAAAGAAACTCACTTTGGCAGAACTTAGAGCATTTGAAGTTGCAAGGAATGAAGCTGCAGCTAGAAAAGTTCAAGAAGAGATAGATGCTAAAGATAGAGAAGAACAAGAAGCTCAAGAAGCTCTAAATAGAGAAGCAGCTCAAAAGGTGCAAGATGAATTGGATGCTGAAACTGTTGAACCTTTACAGTCTCCAACACCTGTTCGATTTATGTCAAGAATACCTAATTTAGCTAAAGAAAGGAATGCAATGATGGCATATCTAAAAGGCAGAAGATTTAAAGGATTGCAAAAGCTAAATTATGTGGATATGAAAAGATTATATGATGCTGAGAGAGAAGCTTATAAGAAAGATGTTGCAGGCATTAAAGACTTTAGAGAAGAAGCTTATTGGACTGAAGCTGAAAGGAAGAAAAGCTTAAAGAGGAAAAGAAAAACTGATGCTACAGATGTTCAGTTTTCAAAGAAAGAGAATGTTGAATTAAGATCTGAGACTAGTGATGAATTGAAGAATTATCTCAGAGTGGTAGATTTTGATTATACCAAGGAAGATAATGACATGAAGATGAACAGATCAAAGATCAGTGTTTTCAAAGTTGAGAAATCTAAGAATGGAGATTACATGGTTTTTCACAAAGAAGATAAAAGTTTCAAAGTTTTTAAAAGGCTATGGGATTTGCTGCATATCATAAACAGAGTAGATCTATTTTACTTATATCATGTAGTGAAGACTTATTTTGAAGATAATCCTTTAGAAGGGATTGGATTGGTTTTACATGGGGTTCTCATAACTATGTGGGAAACTGATGAAGAAAGCACTGATGATATTTGGAAGGATCAAGAAAACTGGGAAATAGTTTGCTGGAGATTCTTTGAAGAATCTGGAGATCATGTCTTGGAGCTAGAAAATGGAACAATGATTCACATGTTTGCAGAAAGAAGATATCCTCTTACAGTTGATCTAATGAGAAGAATGCTAGAGCATGGATTGGAAGTAGAAGAGGCTGATGAAACTGCTTGCATGGTGATCAATTTGTTTATAGACTGGACTACCATTGCTGAGAATGATCTTTAACTGGTATGAATTTTATTTGAATAAATACTTTTTGATATATCAGTACTTTTATTCAAAGTACTGCTTATCAGACAGTACTTTCATCAAAGTACTGTTTGCTGTATTAAACCAGTTAAATGATTTTTAGAAGAAACCTTTTTGCTAAGCAATAAATATTTTTGAAATAAAGGTTGAATAAATGGTTTTTGTGATGATAACATCAATAGGTTATCAATCCACCATGGTTACAAAAGGATTGACTAATCCATGAGCAAACGGCTCTGGTAAAGATATATCAAATCCGTTTTTAGTTGACAACTTGCTAATAAGTTGGATGGTCATCAACTCACCATATCAGTAAATGTGAAGAGTTGGCTAGCCCACAAGAAATGGCTTGTGGTAAAGGCAGTGGAAAAACCATTATTGGTAATTAGTTCACCATTAGATAAAAGAACTAACTAGTCCAGAAGGGTACAACTTTTGGTAAAGACAAAACAAATCTGTTGATAGCTGGTGGTTTGCTAAAAATCATATGGTTATCAATGTACCATGGTCTTACACACCAAAACATTTGGCTACTCCAGAGATAATGGCTTTGGTAAAGAGTTCTAAATCCATTAAATTTTCAATGATTCACTTAGATGTGATGAGAATAGTATGCAACTTAAATTGAATTATTGTACACATTGTCATATGTTGCTGTGTTGCTGAAAAGATAGAGATTGCTGGATGCTGCTGTGAAGAAAACAATTCTAAGAGATACTTTGACAAAGCACAGATTCTACAGAGATATAATCTAAAGACTGAAGAACAATCCATTTTTATAGATGAAGCTGTTAAAGATATATTCACAAAAGAACTTGAAGTCAAGCAAGTAGAATTCAAGTTAGGGGAGGATTGTTGGGATATGAAAGTGCTGAAGATATCAAAGTACTGAAGATATGAAAGTACTGTAAGCTGCAAAGTACTGGAAGAAGTCAAAGAGTCAAAGTACTGCTAAAAGACAGAGTCAAAGTACTGCAAGATGAAGTCAAAGTACTGCTAGAACAAACAAACTGTTATATTCGTTTATGGAAAGTATTGTATTCCATGTTTAGATTACTTGTCGTACAAGGTTATCTATTGTAAACCGACTAGGATATCCTTGAGCCTATAAAAGGACTCCTAGATTGGCTTTAGAGGTACGATTTCAGAAAAAGAGTTATAGAGTTTATGAATTAAGAGTTTAGAGAAAAGTTCGATTATCTTAGAGTTGTATTAGAGTATCTGCATAATAAGCAGATTTAGAGTTTATTAATAAAGTTTTTCTTCTTAGCTTTGTTAAGTAAATTCCGCGTACTTGATAAAGATTGCTCAGTGTTTCTTTGTTAATAACTTAGGATTTATCCGAGGTTATTAAACCTTAACAAGCTAGTTTAGTTTGATTAAAGTATATCGATCCAACAGAAATCAAATTCAGGTACCCAAAATGGGAAGATAAAGCAAACGATAATGCAACCTCCAGTCATACAATCAATCAACAGGACACAACATCAAGCGGTACTTATGACACAACTCCTGTCTACGACACATATTCACTCAATGAGGTACCAAATTCGTTTACTCATGAGAAGCCACATTCTGTGTCTCCCGAACCTTATTATGACACATATGTGGGAGAGCAAGTTAATAGCAATGTTAACTCTGAAACTCCATATATGGATCCTAATGGAGGTCAAGTGATACAGAATGGTGCTAATGATGAGGAAACACGTGCTTATTTTGAATCATTAATCAATCAATGTGGCATTGAAGTTGAGAAAGTTAGAACGGTCAATCGCGAAGTTAAGGCCGCGAATGCTAAATTGACCGCTGAGCTTGAGAGTTACAAGGAGCACGCCAAAGCCTTTGAATTTCATACAAACAAACTTTCTGAATTAGAAATTGGTTATCGAGATTCTGTTTTAAGAGAAAAACAATTGCAACTCAAGTATGACACACTTGATGTGAATCTGAACTTGAAAATCAAATCTTTAAACAAGGAAATTTATGATCTAAATGACCAACTTTCTAAACAAAAAGCACTGTTTTCTGATCTTGAAAAAGAGAAGAAACAGTTGATTGCTGATTTTTCAAAACGAGAAGATTCTCTTCTTGATGAAATTCTGGATAAAAATGAAACTATAAAGAAATTGGATAATTTGCTTCTTACAACGGGTCATTCCGCTAAATCAAACAAGATGCTTTCTAATCAAGTAAATCCGATTTTTCACACTTCACATAAAATGGCTCTTGGTAACAACCCTTCTTCGTTTCTCAAGAAAGCTCAGAAATCTCAGAATGTGTTGAATAATGGACAACCATTGCATGAACCCATAATTGTTCGTGATTCTCTTGAAATGTTAGAACTATCTGAGGAGAGTAGATTAAAAATGAAACAAAAGAATCCAGATCTTAAACCGATTGATTATAACAAATGGAACAAAATTAATGGAATTACTTTTGTTAATAAAAAAGAACAATCAACGTTTTCCACCACACCAAGTGTTTCAAACAAAGTGTCAACACCAGTTTCAAAACCAGTTGTAGTTTCCAAATCTCTTTCGAAAATCGAACAAATGTCTTCAAACAATCCTTTTAACACAAGTGATACTAGAAGCATTTTAGATGACGTTAAAACTAGAATTGGGTATCTTCAAGAGACTGTCAAGTCTAAAACCAATATTACAACTAACATCTGGTTTACTCGTCATGATGACGAAACAAAAGAGTTTTTTAAAACCCAAATTGCCCCTCCGTTAACTGCCATCAGTGCGAGGGTAATTCATATTGAACAAGCACTTTTGAAAGAAACAACTGACTTTGTCAAGGACCATAAATCCCTGGTAAAGCAAGCTAATGAAAGTTTTGAACACATCAAAGTTTTGGAAAATCTAAATGATTCTCTCTTCGAAGATGTTATGACTACCGATATCATGTCCATTATTTTACAAACATATTCTGTTGAAGATCATGAAAGACTCCAGGATGAGACCTCCGAAATTGTTTCAAAATATGAAAAAGCTCTTATGAAACTTGAAAAAGAAAACGTGTCCTATTTTAAACAGCTTGATCGAAAAACAGAGGAATGCAAGTATGACAAACTGTCGTATGAGCGTGCCTACAAGGACATGCAAGAGCAAAATGATCTTTTGAGAGCTCAACTGGGATGTCTAAAACGAAAGGCAGTGGATACTGTGATTACAAAACCATTGACTGAGGAGAATACAAATGTTCCAAAATCGGTTTTCAAACCAAAAATGTCTGTTTCTTTGCCTCCTCCAAAAGTCAATGAGAAAAATGTTTCGTCAAAACCAGTCACTCCACAGACTTTGCCTATCAAAAAACGAATTATCCAAGGTTTTGAAAAACCTGTTTTTGAGAAAGAAAAAGTGATTACACCTGGCATTTCTAGGACTAGTACAAGGAATGTGACCAAAAATCCAGTTAAAGAATCTGTTGGTTCTAACAACATGGTCAACAATCACTATCTAGAAGAAGCTAGGAAAAAGGCACAGACTCGAAAAGATGGAATTCTTGGTGCAACATCTAGGGTGATAAATTCTACAAGATTTCAAGGCACTGCTAGTAGTAGTAAACCATTACCTAGGAACTCTCTACAAAAGACTAGGGATTGACTTGCATCTAAGAGTAGTTGCGCAAAAGAAAATGCTATGCCCTTAGAAAACAACACTAGGAATTCTAAGTCTTTTTCGAACAAGAATCAACTTCCAAAAGACTGTAGTGACAAAGTTAAAGCTGCTGTTTTAAACAAGAATATTGAATTTGTCTGTACTACATGTAAAAAATGTATCTTTTCAGCTAATCATGAAGCATGTGCCTTACAATATCTCAAGAAAGAAAATCCTCATGCCCAGGCACAATCCACTAAGACACCAAATAGAAACAAGCCCGTTGATAAAGTGTCAAACAAAAAGAAACCTAATAGGTGGATCTCTTCAGGACGTAGTTTCTCCAAAAATGAGCCTTCCGCTGCATCTGATAAGAAAACAACTCCTCGATCTTACCTTAGGTGGATTCCCACGGGCAAAGTTTTCAACAAAATAGGTCTTAGATGGATTCCCACAGGAAAGATTTTTGATACTTGCTCCAACACAGATAATAGTGAAAATCATTCGGATAAGGAAGTCAGATCCACTACAACCGTTGATAGTGATCACCCTCACCGTGAGGAAACATATACTTCTAACACTGTTATTTGTGAACATTATTCTTCTGTGGATGCAGGTACTTGTAAAAGTGCTGAAGATTCTTATACCCCGTGTGGTAAAGAAGAATTTTATGCCAATTTCGCATGTGGAAATCCTTTTCTAGTTCCACTCTTAACTCCACTTTTACATGACATGACTTAATCTTCTTTCTTCAAATCTTCTTTGTAAATATTTTCAGAAAACCAAATACAAAATTTGAAAATCCATCAAAAAGCAAAATACAAAAATAGAAAACTTTCAAAAAAAAAAATACAAAAACAATATAAAATCAAAAATCCAAAAATATTCTTCTACGACATGTCTCTTGTATAATCGATATTCTGTACGTTTCTAGAAATGTCATTCAACAATGATACGGGCATGTACAGATGCTTGAGCGAGAGTTCTTTAATATGTTTTCTAAAACATGTCATTTCTCAAAATTTCTTAAATAATGGCTTCTGGACACATCAGTTCAGGACCCGCGCTTCAAAGAAAGGAAAGTGCTTATCAAAATCAAAATGTTTTAAATATTTTTCAAAGCACTATTCCTAAAAACACAATGGCTTGCAGTTACTTCAGATTGCAACCCGATCTTTAAAGAAAGGAAAGTGCTACGCAAAATCGATTTTCATAAATATCGAGCACTTATCCTAAAACAAATGAAGATAATTTTTCTTCAATATCTTCAAAAGATTTTTTTTAAATCTTCATCTTGTGTACCACTTATTCGAAACTTTTCAAAAAGATTTTTCAAAATCTCTCTCATTTGGTACCAAGATAACTCCCTCTAAACCCTTAATTGATTCCAAATTTTCTGTAAGAAAAATATGCTTTCGTTAAAGGGGAGTATAAAAACAAAATTGTTCCAAAATTCATGCTAAATCAGTTTCTCTCCAAATGCTTTTCGAAAAACATATCTTTTAATCATTTTGTTTCAAAAACATCATTGATATGCTATTTTTGAGGGGGAGAAACGTGATTAAAATGTGATCAAAAATGTTAATGATCGTTGTTTGAATCTCAAAAGAGCTCGACTCAGTTGAAACCAATGAATTGACGAGGAATCAAAGTCAGTAAATGTACCATCTCGAGAAACTTTCTATGGACTTGACCAGGACGGGTAATAATTTCAAGCTAGTTCTCTAGTGATGTAAACGTGTCTCGAATCGGTCTTGTTCATTTAAAGTCGATCAATTCAAAAAGTGCGAACTCTACCCTCTATGTGCAGATTTCTGTCAAAACATATAAGCACATGTGAAGGGGGAGTGTTTCTGAAAATATAAAACTCACGGAATGTTTCAAACATGTTTTCTATCATAAACACTCTGAGAGATTTTCAAGAAAAATGGTTTTATGGCAACAATAGGACAGTCATGGAGCTATAAGGTGACTAAGGATAGGAAATTCGTCCTATGATCCGCCAGAGCCGGAGGGATCTACCCAAGGACACCACAAATAGTTAGTATTAGAAGTCCTTAGGTATGATTGAAAAAAGGAGTAATGTGAAAAAGGAGAAAGAAGGGGTTGAAGAATTAAAAAGAAATGTAAAAGAAAGGGTGAAAAGAAATAGCCCTCCATATTCAACCTTAGGGCAGAAACCGGGTTCAATTCATCTGCTACTGGTTGTCACTAAGATGACACTGGTATTGAAGACAAAGACGTCATGGACCTAGTGACGCACTGCACTAAACCTTCTAGCCACTCAATTCCTCTTAAAAGGATTTGTTTCATTCTCACTGGGAACCCTACATAATCTATTGACTTTCTCTTTGAGATCGTTGGTATTGAAGAAGGAGACCCTCTCCCTAGTCTCCGCTCAGGAAAACCAAAATGCACTAATTGAGTCTAGATCCACGAGATTCATAAAAAGATCTCATAGGAACACTTGACATGACATCGCTTGTTGTTCATCAATAAGGGCACAAGTGATATATTATAGAGTCCTACGCAAATCTTAGCAATCTGCCAGAACATTTATGAGGGGAGTTACAACTGTAATCTTCAATGATTGAATGGAAATTCCTGCCAGGGTCAACATCAAGCAGCCCTGACAGCAGGTCACTTCGGTAATTCTGTGGATTACGCTTAGTGTGTCTCAAACGGTCTACAGTCGTGAAGTGATGCTTCGGTGTACTTCAGCGACTCATCTGAACTGTAGGTATACTTCGTTATATCGTGTTATCTCACTTGTGGGACTCCAGTTCCGGAACGGCCTCTGTGAGAATTAGAGACGTGTTTTCACACTATGCTGTTAACACCCTCGAAATTCAAACTTGTAAGTGCCGGAATCCGCTTATTACTAACCTGTTTTATGTTTTCTTCTTATGGAAGCTCCGGAGCGGATGGATCGTGCAGACTCGCCACATGCTCATACCAACAACACATGAAAGTTCTCATCAAAATCAAAGGCAACTCAAAGTTAAAGATGATTCTTCGTCTATGTCAAAGAATCTACAAAGTGTAAAGACTCGAGAACTTCATCATTGGAAACTCAAAGTCAAATAGAAGTGTGAGCATGGTGGAAAAAGACGTGGAGACACCTAACCAACGAAGTTGACAACGGCAGACAACCACATTATCTGATCACAAAGCATGAAGGAACAAAGAATCAAGACTATTCGTTATCTACACGCAAAGTTCAAGCTCAAGTAAAGTAAAAAACCTAATCAAGTGGAGCATCATTTGAATGACCACCCCTTAGGGGGAGATTGTTAGCCTTATAGTTTTTATTAGAAGTGATGGTCATTCACATTTAGGAACTTTGTAACGTGTGTTAGATATCGTGCTAGAATAGTCAAAGGGCTCGTGGATTGGCTAAGCTAATTGGGCATTCGTTAAGATAAGCTAGCCTTGTATAATTTAGAATCCAACCCAATCCATGTCCAAGCCCACACGAGGCCCATGGCCAAGCCTTAGGGCATCATCTCTCTTACCTATATATACCCCTCAAGTATGTCATTTGAGGGGTGTGCTTGTGTGTGTGTGTGTGTGTTTTCCTTTGAAGCAATATAACATCTTATTGTTTCATCTTTCTTATCTCTACCTCTCTAAACATACATACGAATTTATACATCAAGTTACCAAGTTCTATTCTTAATCTTTCTTTGTTTCTTATATGCATAACTGTTTGTTATACGTGGGTGTTTGTGTGGTAAAGGTTGCTATTTGTGATAAGGTATAAGTGATAAAGGGGTATAACAAGATGTGTTTTATACAAAAAGAAACCTCACAATTGCGTGGAAAAAGGCTACTATGCATGCTAGAAAATGCTATCGAATCCAAAATGAATTACTTCAGTAATTTGGTTCAAATCCAAAAAAATTTCAAAAACCTCATTTTACCATTAAAATTCCCAAGTTATTTTTTTTAAATATTTATCAATAATGCGTGAAAACAACTAGACCATCAAGGGCAAATTCCTTCTAATCACTTGCATCCAAAAGTTATCTAAAAATTAAAAAAAAAAAAAAAAAACGTATCATTTTTCCTATTTTCTTCCCTCCCCCAGAGTTAAGTTTTGCATTGTCCTCAATATAATAAAAATGAACTTCAAAGTAAAGAAAATGCGAAAAGAAATAGTTAAAAGATACCACAGGATAGAATATGCAATACGCATATTGGGTCATAAGAAAGCATGTGAGTTATCCAACTCCAAACATTTGACCATCAATAATCTTCCGACACACCCATCCTGCAAACAAAAACTGCAACACACAATACACAAAACAAAACAATCCAAATGCAAATGCTACTAAAAACAAGATAAAACCACACAAAATATGTTAATCATCCTAAAGAAATAGTTAAAGAGATAGAAATAATATTGTTTAACACATCATAACCATTGTCTTTGAAACCATAAACCACGAATGATCCACGATCACTCCTCGTCCTCGCTCATGTCATCCCCTTCTTCATCATCATACTCATCATCATCATCACTTTTGGTTACGTAGTTTTCGTCCACAATCTCCGAACGAACTCTCCTCATCTTCTTCTTTCCTCCAACTCCTGATGACGATCCTCCAACATCATAGCTTGCTCCACCAACCTCAGGTAATCGACCATATGGGGGCACTGGATCAGGAAATGGTGCGTACCCAGGATATGGATACGGATACGGATAGGGTCCAGGATAAGAAGTGTAAGGGAAAGGATATGGTGGAACATTGGGTGGATTGTAGGGTGGCAACTCGTAATCGGCTTCACGAGCCATGTGTTGAAAGATAGGCATTGAATAATCATTGATGTAGTTGTTTCTCAACATCATCGAGTCTCTCCACACATCCCTACATTGAATCTCATCGAAATGTTGGTTCCACTCTCCCCAACCTGAATCAAAACTACTAGACGTACCCGTTTGCACGTTCTCCATTGGTATACTCCCCTGCTGTTGTGGTGGTTGTTGTTGTTGTTGTTGTTGTTGTGGTTCAATCCATAACCCCAAGGTTTTCAATCTCATATTCAAAGCGTTTCCAAAACCTTGTGTAGTCCACATCTCACTATACTTTGGCTCTCCACACTTAGCCAATTCCTCATCAACATAATACCCAAAATGTCCTCCACAAATGTGGCTATTGCTCTTGATTCCCGGGGCCCTCCTAGACAAATACTCGGCTATCTGCCAAACTGCATTACCGTCCTTAGTTTCTTCTAGCAACATCATAACCCATAAGTCCGGTTTCTGACATTTGTCCCTGCTTCCATACCTATTAAACGGCCCGGTCACTATCAACTTGTGAAGTATCCTCATTAATGGATTCCTGATGGTCGAGGCATTCCTCCTAGCGCAAGAAGGATCTCCCACTTGATTCCAATAAGCGGGAATACTAGGATAGTCTTTTTCAAACCTCCGAAGCCTCGAAAAGTGAGCTTCAAATAACCGATGATTAACCTCATGTGGCTCATACAAACCAAGAGCCACGCCAAAAGCCAGCAAAGTGTAGGCATGATCCCTTCCACAAAGCCTAAAGCAAACACAAACTTCCTTCAACAAGTTCCGAACATTCACCTTTATTTCAAAATACATGGTTGAAAAGAACTCCATACACCATTCTCGATAGACCTCTTCATCGACGCTAAATGCTCTTTCCTATGACAAATCATTGAATGAATCTCCATCCCCTGGATACACATAAGATGTCCGCATCATTCCTCTTAACTCATCTTCACAATCATACTCCGCAAGCAAATCCCAATCAATCACCCTCGGAACCAAACATTTCCTATTTTGCAATTTCGATAACCTTTCCCGAAAATCATGTTTCTCCCCGTCGGTGAGATCTTTGAACTTTAAGTTGGCATTTGCTTCCGTCTTCAAGCTATACTTGACTTTCTTCTTCTCGTTCCTTTGACAAAACTTCGTAACAAGCGGGTTCATTGGAACCGCCTCCTCACTTGAGCTACCTACAACAATTCTCTGTAGAAATCATAAATATAAGACCATATAAGAGTTTTAGAACAAACAAGAAAGTTCATGGAACCCTCTAAGATCCACTTCAAAATTTCAAAAATTTTCAACACAGAAACCGTAACCGGATTCAGTTTCAGAGAAACCGAATCGGTTACTCAATTGGCCAAATCCAACCGTTCGGTTGCAATGCGCAACTGGATCGGTTATGCAATCTGCATAAGGCTTTTGCCTTTTAAACCCTCTTCCACTCGAATTTTCTAAGTCCAATCCACTCCTAGATCGCATTATATCATCCTCAATGATTTCCACATCCTTGAATTACTCTAAATTCGCTTTTCAAACCTCAAATCATCACACATTCATCATCTTAGAACTCAACTTGATAAAACCTATATCCTTCAATCATTAGTTCTAATCAATAATGTGGCATCTATTACTCCTAAAAACACATCATCTATCATTAGGTATAACCAATTGCAACTTATCATGATTCACTAGCACAACCCAATCAAATCCGAAAATTCAATCATCTAGTATTCATTCCATGGTGAATCAATCAATACAATTCTTTTTGCAATGCAATCCTATATCAATTACCCACTCAATCCAAAAATATTACAACTTAATTCGAATTATAACAAAAACCCCCAAATTGGTGACCTAATATTCAATTCGAATCAAATACTCTAATTAAAACTTAATTGAGTTAATTGAATGTAGATACTTACTTGTTTGGGTGCCATGATGTTTTCCTACAACTTAAACAATCTTCAATTAGCTTTTCTTGGACGAATTTTGCAAAACCCAGCTGGAGAATTAGTGTGTGTGTGTGTTTTTTTCTGGAAAAGTGAATTTTTTGTTTATATACTTGTATGCAACCGGTTCAGTCATGGACACAACCATTTCGGTATGCATTTTGCCAAATTTTGCATTTTTTTTTCATGTTACTTAGGCATTTACCTTCCAAGCAATAAATTTTTTACTCAAAAATCTTGTAAAAGATTCACACAACATTCATACACCATTTGGAAATTTCAACAATCATCCAATCTTAAAAACTCAAATCATCATACTAATGAACTAAACCAAACTTCAACTCAAAACTCATAGTCATAATGCATTAACCAAATTACCTCAATCATAAAACTAAAAATGATAATAAAAATGAGAAACAAAAATCCTAAATGCATCAAATCAAAAAGAAATAGTTCATGAAATTCAAGCAAATAATTGCTTGTTTATTACGGTCCCTTGTCTTCTCCTTAGAATTCCTCGAAATACTCTTATCTTAGGATGTCCTCACTTTGAAATTTTCCGGTCAACTCACGGAACGTTTCAAAAGTTTTGAACTTTCTCATGAATCTTCTTCCGTCCGGACATAGTATATCGAACTTAACATGCCATTCTCCATCTCCACTTTGTCTCTTGTAAGTCCCCGACCCCTCGGGTCTCCACTCCAAATTCTTAAGTTGCACCGGTAAAGAACCTAAAAAGTCGGTCAAAACTTGATCTTTCCTTGCTTTAGATACTTAGAAATCATTGTGCTTCCCAATCATTGAATCCAAAAGCTTCCTAGCTCGACTTCCTTCCTCGAGAATCTTCCAAATGTGCATAAAAACTTCATTTCTTCATCATTCGTGATACCTTGCTACATATACAAACACAATACGCATCTTTTGCCTTTTTGAAATAGTTATGAGTAAATATAGCCGATTATCATGCACAAAACCAACATTAATGCTACTAAAAATATGTTCATTTTAGGCGTTATCAAACGTTTAGGAATCCCATTTCATGATTGATCATCCTTAAGCACGTTGTTGCTTCTTAAGTTTATGTCACTCATTAGTATTAAGTGGAATATGTATTACATGGCTAAATCATTCTCTTAGTTTTAGAGATTTCTTGATTATCTCTTTGTTTATTGAATGATAACTTATTTGCCATATTGCCTTGAGTATATGTTTGTTGTTTGTATACATATCTCATTTCCATATTTAGCATTGTTTGATATACCACCATTGCTAAAAATATGTCACCAGACAGACGGATCCCAGAAAATAGCCTAGACGGATCCCACAAAAGAGGGAACCGTGGGATCCGCGGTACAGAAGAACAATTTTCTACTAACTTGAGTCTTATTTGCAGGAAATTATGCACTATACTCTTGTTTTCTAACCTCTATTTAGTAGATTTTCAAAATACACATGAAGAACTTGACACTCTAAGCTAGAGTAGCTTTGTGTCAAACGACACATTGCAAAACCATTTTGCAACTTAATCCTTATTTGGATTACACTTCATGACACCCCATTGCAAAGTTGCAATCTTCAAGGGGGAGCATCTTCGTCACAAGGACGAAACCATTTGCAAACAAAATTGCAATTCGTTAGCTTATTAGTTTATTGATACGCTTACGCAGCGCGTTCGGGGTCAAAGGAACTTCCTTTTTCGTCGAGCAAGTTTTTCAACACCCTAGGCAGTGAACCTAATCGTTGTAGTGTAGTATTAGGGTAAGCCACGGGTATTGATATCGTTCTCTAGGGGAATAGGAATGCTAGTGAGAAGTTACTACGCTAAGGTTGAGGTTGAGGAAGATTATTTTTTTTATCTTTTTTATGTTTTTTAGGAAATTGAAAGGTACGAATCTCGGGTATTGGATTTGGGGGTTTTGGTATTTCTACCGATTACTCTACTATTATTTAATTATCTAAACTAAGGTGGTGGTAGTATATGTCTAATTAATGTGTGCTCGTATGACAGTTTAAAGATGTGTTTACTTAGGTTTTACTACTCCTTAATTAACCCCTATTGATGGTTGAATTGTCATGTCCTTATTCTTAGTTGCGTTGTATGTCTAAAGTTGTAGGGTAGGCGTTTCTCCCTAACTCTTTGAACTTACCAAAGGGTCTCATCTACCAAACCCACTAGGGATAATAAACTCTTACTCTAAGGCACTCTTTGGATGGTTTAGCCTACAACTACTCAGGTAATTATATTCTAAGGTTCACAAAGATGAATCAAGCGTTAAGTACACAACGAATGACCTATCGCATTACTAGATCATTAATCAACTAAGATAAGAAACAACCAATCAATATTCAATAATTAAGTTTCATATTCCCTAAGCAAACACACAAATAAATTAGCCGGACATGGAGAACATGCAAGCATACACACAAATAATCAAAGACATAATTGAATTGATGAAGTAAATACTTATCTTGATGTAAGATAGGGTTTGGAACCCTAAAATACTGTACAAGACACCCTTGTTCGGTTTTAGGTTTTTACTTCCCAAAAAGACTCTCCTAAAACTGAAAAATTCGGATTTTATATATAATATTACATATGCGACGGCGTCACCTTATGTTTTGTGACGCCGTTGTGTCGCCGTCATTAGGGTTTTGTCTTGGCCACGTTAACCTTGCGACGGCGTCACCTTACGTCTGTGACGCCGTCCTCTTCAGCTTCTGACGCCGTCTGGGTCGCATCTAGGCCGTCTGAGTTGCGACGGCCTACTCTTTTAAAGCCCGACGCCGTCCTTCAAAACTAGCAATTTCTCTTCTGAGCCGTCACAAATTCCTCTGACGGCGTCGCAGTTAAGCAGTGACGCCGTCGCCTTCTGTTTTCAGCGGCTTTGAGTGTCTCGATTCTGACTTTGGCCATTTTCTTCGTATATTTGCGCCTTTTCGTCCAAATAAGTGCCATTCCAGCATTTTGCCTTCAAGAGACCTAAAAAGTGAAAAGGAACGATATTAAGCAATAACGGATACAAAAGTGATCAAATAAGGGCTAAAACGACCCCTCAAAATGGTACCTTTTAAAACCTTATCAAATATCCCTACACTTGTTATTTGCTTGTCCTCAAGCAAATATGCTTTTAGCCAATTAATTTATAAGTTAGGGGTCATGAAGCATTGATTCAAAACGGTCCACAACACATATAAGCCCCGCAAAAGTCATAACAAGCACGGAAATTACATACTAGCACCTCACATGGGGTGTTTGGATACTCACATCTCTCTCGGGTGTATATATGAAATATAACAAATAGGAAATGGAAGATAAACACTCATTAACCGGTCCTAGTACATAGATTACCATAGGCTTGAGAATAGATCAAACCTCCATCGCTTTGGCGTAAGCACCTAAGAAAGACTATCAAAGAGGTCTTTTAAAGGGTTGTAACGTTAGGCTTACGGTAGGGAAACAAGGGTTTGGTGGGATAGGCTATTTAGTGGTGGCAAGTCAAAAATCTCTATGTTAAATGCATACGAAGAATGGCGTTGCTAAGCCAAGACTCGACACTCTAAAAATCTAGGTAACGGAAATAAACAAACATAAATTTAAAAGATAGATGTAGGATGGTAGCCCGTATGTTTTTTTTTTTTTTTTTTTTTTTTTTTTTAACTCTCTATATTTTTTTTCTTTTTCTCTTTTTCTATTTTTTTTTTCAATTTTTTTTTATTTTTTTTCATACACTTTTACTCTACCATCCTCTACGGTAACATCAAAATGATAGGGATTTATAGGCACATCCCTACACTTGAGTTTTTATTACTCTAACACTAATTTGACCCGAATTGAAAAGATCAAAACACTTGGGGTACATTATTACACAAACAAAGGGCATTTGAATTTAACGTTCCCTTCCCGTCATTTTATAAACTTTAACTTTTCCCATGAATCCCAATCGTCCCAAAACTGTATACAAAGGATATGACTCGACTTAGCAACTCATGCAAGCAACCAGATAATTGAACTAAGGGTTTAGGGTGATAACAATAATGCACTAAAAGTGAGTGCATAAGGGGTAGGCTAAGGCGATTTGGGTATATATTTGGGGGTGGGGTGTAAACAATGCTCTTCATTGATATTTCGGAGAAACCGAAACATCACGAGAACCGCGAAAAGGATAGGCTCTGAGGGTTAACTAGGGGTATCGTATACTAAAGATGAGTACAACGCAAAGGGTGTGGGGGAATTACTCAACCGATGTGGAAGAAGTAATTATATTACGGGTATCAAACAAGGGTTATCCTAATGCCTCTTGTCATTTAGTTATTCCTAACTACACAAGTGTAGTCTTACTAGCAATCTCGGGATGCATCACAAAACAAGTTCTAGAATCTATTATACTACCGGTTCACACACTAAGCATTAAAGATGAATGCTTTAATTCCTACTAATCTAAGGGCGATCCTCACATTTTGGGTGGAATTTAAGTGGTAAAGGGTTTTTTGTGCTAGTCATATAACTTCCTATCCATGAGACGCTTTATTAAGACTAATGGCCCACTCCTATATGTCATGAAGAATTTTAAATTTGGTGCCAAAATTACCCTAACCGACATTTTCTCATGGTTTATTACACAATCACAATTGGACAAAGCAAATAATCAAGGATAAACATAGTTTCAAAGTTCCCGTTTTATTTTCCCTCCCTACACTTAAACTGAACATTGTCCCCAATGTTCCCCGAAAGTATCAAAGTTATGATAATGGAAGGTAATCAAAAACGAAAGAAACTAATATTCCCCTGATTAGCTCGGTAGGATCCGTGTAAAGTGGTGGTTAAATCCTTTTCAAGAAGAATTATTTCGTGAAAAGCTCCTTCCAATCTTGTGTAACTTCTTCTTGACAAACTAAACCTGCACACTTGAAGAAAACAAAACAAAACCTTCGCGTAAAATCGGCGGTAATAATATATATAAGACTCGATTTAAATTAGGATATAATGCTTGTGGAATGGATGTTTACAGAATTTCTAAGAAAATTAAGACCTGGAAAATTTCAAAAATTTATAAGTAGCTTCAGAAAACGAGAAAAAGTGATCTGATGTTTTTACTCCTTCCTGACACCGTCAGGTTGCAATCGTGACACCGTCAGGTTATCCTGACAAAAACTGGTCTGCGATTTTCTGGAAAAAATTCTGGAAAATTTACATCTTTAGAATCTGGAAAAATTTCTGCAAAAACATCCATTATGACTCGATACAAGCATTTGACTCGAACAAACAAACATATACATCTTTTAGTTAATTGTTATTCTCATGTTTACGTTTCTTTTGAAAACGTGTGTAATCCTCCCTACACTTATCCCTTATGTAAAATACCTTTATATGCAATTAAGACGAGGTTAAAAACAAAATAAAGCATTTTTACAAATTTAAACATGAGGATAAACAATTAATAAAAGATATATGACACTAACAAGCAAACAATTAAGCATGGGTTGCCTCCCACGAAGCGCTTTTCTTTATTTAAGAGTCTTGTAGCTAGACTCGTAGTCGTGCTCCTACGTTACTGCATTACCGCCCTCTTGACGGTCTCTACCGGGGGATTCCATGTTGTAGAAGTGTCCTATGATGCACCTCTCTAAGAGTTCGTCCTCTCCCCACTCGGTCCTATATTTCGGTCCTAAGTTCAAACAATCCTTATAGAACCCGAAAATCTTAGCCATAACATAATCTACTCCCTTTTCCCTATCCTTATCATTCCTATAATAGACCGACAGCTTAAGTTCCTTTTCATCATTAGAGAGTGATGAAAACTTCTCAATCTTAAACGGCATTTGGTAAGCTATGTCGTCGGTCTCATCCTTGAATCGCACTACTCCTAACGAGGGGTCATAGGTCATCTCGGTGCTTTCTATGAAAGGTTTTCCTAGAATAACGTGGGACAAGCTTGGGTCTATGGTCGTGCTAATATCATCCACAATTATGAAGTCCGTAGGGAACATGAAACTACCTACATAGACGGGCGATCCCTTAACTCTACCAAGAAAATTGCACTTATCTCTAGGATTATCGGGGTCTTGCCTAGTCGGGATAGGTTTCTTCATTATCCAATTGTAGTAGGTGCTAGTCATTATGTTGATTGGGGATTTGCGATCAATGTAGGCCTTTGCCACAAAAAGGTGTCCTATGCAACATGGTATGTTAAGATTCCAAGGGTTCCCAAACTTGATTCTAGGGCTTTTCCTAACATACATGTGACGGAGGTCACGCACTAAGTGAGGGTGGCGAGATAGTTCTTCTTCCGTAGGAAATTTGTTGAAATAGTCAATGTCTACTTCATCTACTTCCTCGAGTGTTTCATTATTCACAAGCGTATGGTCCTCTTCGTCATCCGTTCTATCAGGTTTCACTAAGGCGATGGTATTGACGAATTGAACGTGCTTAGTTAGCTTGCTTGGATCCTTAATCTCTATACCTGAAGGTTCGGGAGTTGAGATAGCACTAACCTTCCTATTACTATTGGTTATGGCTTTCAAAAGGTTGTCTATCTTCCTATCCATCTCGGCTTGTTGATGGTTAAAGCGGTCCGAGAGCTTAGCCATTTGGGTTTCTTGGGATGCAACTAGGTTTTGCAACATCCCTTCGATGTTTTGTTGGTTAGGACCGTTAGGTGGGGGCCATGAGAAATCATTGGAGGTGAATTCTTTGGTTTGTACCCAGTAGAACTCGGGCTTGCTTTTCCATGCCTCACGGGTTTCATTGAAATTCCTAGGTCCGGGTATTGTAGGGAATCTTCCTCCCGTTCCATTAATACGCTAGGATGCGTAGTCAACGGAAGCATGTTCGGGGGGTCGGGTGCTAGTGCGCGTGTTATGAGGATCACAAAACGGCTCGCACGAGGAAGAAACTTTGTTCACGTGGTGTGAAGACTTAGGGTTTTCGTAGGAACTCATGAGGAATTTAACTTGATCTTCAAGTTCGATCATCCTACGGTCGGAAGGTTGTGAGTCGATGGAAGGCAAGGAGATTGCCTTGACAGTTTTAGGTAGCTCACGGGAGTCATCCCAACTTTCGTTGTCATAGAGGGCAAGGTCCTCTATTATACCCCATGATTCTTCCGCGGTGAGATTGATGAGTGTGTAAATACTCATCATTTTTGGTCAAATCTGAACTGCAAAACGTTTAAAAATGCTCAGAAATGCATCAAAATACTGAAAATATCTCAAAATTGCATTTTATATGTTTCAGATGCAAAATGTTTAAAATCAGATGAAAAATGAGCTAAGTTTGCATAATTGGCAGTTTCAGTCCCCCAAGTTTCTAAAATTGTCAAAAATAGTCCCTGAGTCCTAATTTCAAAAGATAAATCACCAAAGGTCCTTTTAAAATCATAAGTTGTCAAAATTAGTCCTTTGGTGAAAAATATCAAAAGTTTGAGAAAATTACAAAATTAGTCCTTCAAGTTTGAAAATTGGCAAAAATGGCCCCTGGAAAATTGGAAAATGGAAAGTTTGGTCCTTGTACTTTTTGAGATTGTCACTTTTAGCCCTTGGAACAACTTTTCAGAATTGGCAGCCTAGGTCCTTGAGTTTTCAGAAATTACAAAAAGAGTCCTTGTTGATTTAAACCCTTTTAAACCTTTGGACCCTATCACAAACCCAAGTGACCCCTGTCATTAACCACATTTGGACCCCCCTTTTATATTAGCACCCGGTCAAACCACTTTGGTCAAACAAACCATTGGCGCCAAAAGTCTCATCTTCTCAACTGCTGCCTGCAACTCAGACAATACCCATCCCCCCTCCTCTCCTCCACTCATCCATGTCCCCCCCACCTCAACAAGCCTCCAAGATGCATTTAATGCATCTCCTCCCACCTCACTCAACCTAACTGTCAAATACTCAAATTGGCGCCAAAATCCATTCAATGGCCATGATCAGTTTTATCAATCCAATGGCTGAGGAATTTGATGGGAACTATTCAGAAGAGAGAGAAAAGAAGTTTGGATTATAAAAGAAGCAAGGAGGAAGAGTAGAAAGGAGTCTAGTAGTTTTTAAGTTTTATTAATGTCGTTTTTATCTTAAAGTTTTTAATTAAGTGTAATATCTGTAATCTTTTGTTGTCTTGTATCAAACTCATGTTAAATCATCAATATAATTTATTTTAAGCTTCAGTTTCAAAGTTTATCTCAAAGTCATAATTTTGAGTCCACTGTTGAATATTTCAGTTTAAGTTTCAAACATTTAAGCTTCTACAAGCTCAGTTCTCAGTTCTAATAAGCTTTTATCAGCTACTTAGAGCTTTTGATAAGCTCACATTTAAGTTTCTAGCAAAATTGGACCTTGGTCAACAAAAGTCAACTGGGAGCAAAAAATGGTATGAAAAGGGGCAATGGTTGATTCAGATATGGATTTGGGTTAGTTAGAGACATTGGGTTGGATAAATTAGGTTAGAGGTTCATGGGTTCATTGTTTCAAGCCATTGTGGCTAAGGACCCTTTGTAAGTAAATTTCAAGTTTCATTGCAAAAATCTGTTTTGTAGTTATAACTAGTTCTAACTTTGTTGGATTAGTTGTTATTAGGTTAATTAAGATCAGTTTGATTGTATGCATTAGCTAGTTTAGCAGTTAGGGTAATTTTGTTTGCAATTCAGTTAATAAAGGTGTGTTTGGAATTGAGATTTAAACTGCATTGGAGGTTGGTTCAGTGGGTATTGCTTGTTGTGTTATGTTTGTTTACCTATATTTGACTCATATCTGTCACAATCTTGATGTTAGGTCACCATATTATCACAACAATATGTATTTCTAGAGAGAGGAAGTTATAGAGAGAGAAAGTGGAAGGAACTAATGAATGATTAGTGAAAATGATAATTGCAATTAGAACCAACAACCCTCTCCCTTCTAGGGAGGGGTATTTATAGTGTTTACATAAGTAGGGGTGTTTCCCCTTGGTTCTAGAAGAACCTTCTATCACGGCTCATGGGCTTACTACATGAGGTGTGAAATAATTACAAACATTTATAAGCCATAATTATAAGCGACCTATTACAAATGAAATGACCTACACTTGATAATAAAACATGTTCCTAACAATCTCCCCTAAGGGTTGGTCATCATTTGTTGTCTTGCTTGGAGTCGTTTGGCGTCTTGAACTTCTTTGGCGTTCATAGCTTGTGACGTCTTTGATTCTTTGAATCTTTGTTCTTTGTTCTTGTTGTTGTGATCAGTTGTGAAATCTGCCTTTTATCAACATCTTTGTTGTTAGTGATGAAAGTCATTTCCGGCATGCTCATACTTCTGATGAAGTTTGTGATTCATATATTTGAAGCTCTCATTCTTTATCTTTGATCTTTATCTCATAACTTTGCAGATTCTTTGACTTTGATGTAGAATCTTTCAGAAATTTTCTTTGCCTTTATGTTGGTATGAGCATGTGAAGTGATGCACGATCTTTTCCACCCGTGAGAATCCATAAGAAGAAAACATAAAACATGGGTTAGAAATAATCCAGCGCTTACAAGTTTGAACTTCAAGAGTGTTAACAACATAGTGCGAAAACACATCTCTAATTCTCACAAAGGCTGATTTCTGAGCTGGAGTCCCACAAGTGAGATAACACGATGTCCGAAATACACCTCTGATTCGGATGAGTCATTTGAGGTACACCGAAGCATCACCTGTAGACCGTTTGAGACACACTAAGCGTAACCCACAGGGAGGAGTTACCAAAGTGACTGCTGTCGTTTGATGTTGACCACTGGCGAATTTCCATTCAATCACGAGGATCACAATTGTGAATCCCCTCATAAATGTTACGGCAGATTGCTAAGATCTGCGTTGGACTCTGGAAAAGTGTCACTTGTGTTCTTATTGTTTGAACAACAAGTGATGAAATAATTAAGTGTTCCTAAGAGATCTTTAGATAAATCTCATGGCTCTAGACTCGATTAGTGCGCTTTGATTTTCCTAAGCGGAGACTAAGGAGAGGGTCTCCTTCTTCAATACCAACAATCTCTAAGAGAGAGTCGATAGATTACGTAAGGTTCCCTGTGAGAATGAAACAAGCTCTTTTAAGAGAACTTGAGTGTCTTAGAAGGTTTAGTGCATTGCGTCACTGGGTCCATGACGACTTTGTCTTCAATACTGGTGTCATCTTGTGACAACCCGATAGCATATGAATTGAACCGATTATGCGCCTAAGTTGACTAATTTGGAGGGCTATTTCTTTTCACCCTTTTATTTAACTTTTCTTTTTAATTCTTCAACTCCTTCTTTCTCCGATTCTCATTTTCTCCTTTTTAAATCATACCTAAGGACTTCTAGATACTAACTATTTGTGATGTCCTTCGGTAGATCCCTCCGGCTCTGGCGGATCATAGGACGTTTATTCCTAAACTTAGTCACCTTAAAACTCCATGACTATCCTATGTTGCCACAAAACCTTTTCTTGAAAAATCTCTCAATATGTTTGTGATGAAAAACATGTTTTGCTAACACCTTGAGAGTTTTTGGTTTTTGAAATACTCCCCCTCCACATGTGCTTATGAGTTTTGACTGAAATCTGCACAGAGAGGGAAGAGCTCGCACTTTTGAATTGATTGACTCTTGATAGACAATTCCCCGCGAGACACGGTTACGTTGTATAGTTAAAGAGTTCCATTATCAACTTTTAGGTGACAACTAGCTCTAATAACTACCTTGAAGATGTAAACTCTCCTTGAAAGGAGGTTAGACCCGTCAAAGTTCATGTCAATCAAGAGTGTCTCGGATTGGTACATTCTACTAAGATAAGTCGTGAAAGACAAATCTTTTCGATTGACATTCAAAGATCGTCAATTCATTGGTGATATCTGAGTCGAGCACGTTATGAGATTCCATAACTTCCCGATCAACAATTTTAATCACATTTCTCCCCTCAAAAAATAGCATATGAATGTTGGTTTTGAAAAACATGTTGATTAAAATATGCTTTTTTGAGGCATTGGAAATTCATTTGGAAAGAAATGGATTTCAAGAACATTTGATTTAGAACAAAGATTTTGCAAATACTCCTCCTCAACAAGTGATACTAACTTTTGAAGTTTTGAAAACATAAGGGGAAGTACTTGTTTCTGTTGAACAAAACTTTGAAAAATGAAAGTTTTGATAAGTTTTAATCAACAGTAAGAAGCTTTCGCTCCTTTTATAGGATTGTGGCTTGTCATGCGTACCATAGGGTCCTTTCTTGACAAGAACGGGTTGTACAGCGTAATGTGTGCACAAGCCATATAGGGAAAAGATGTAATAAGTATGAAACAAATTAACCTCTCCCCAATTGTGATTTTCAAGATCGACTCCCCCCTCAGTGACAACCGTTTTCCTGATTCGAAACTTTGATGTAGTAGACATTTCTTCTAACTTTTGAAGTTTCAGGTATGCGTGAAATTTGTAGAAGAGCAGAAAACCACACAAGAGAATCGACTTGTTGCGAAAGTCCGTTCGAGGAAACATGCCGAAATCAACAATGTCTTTCTTGCGTATGTAGACACATCACACCAAACAAACCACGGCGAAATGAAACAACTCCCCACGATATTTGCGGTCTATCGGAATACTAATCAAGCGTGTATATGCAAATACTCGATAAAATGACCGTGTGTGAGGCATCATAACATCATATTTGGGTAACTTCACACAAGATAACCCGTGAAATTGAGACGATAACACCAACTTGAGAAATTTTAACCACATATGCGTCTCATTTCTTCCCTCTAATTGAAGAAATTCATGAAGGCATTGGGTTTTGGCAAAGAAGCATGTGGAAAAACAAGAAAACCAATGATCACCTACACTCTCTCCCCCACGATGTTTTCAATGAATCGAAACATACACCACGTATGTTGATGATGAAAATGGGACGCGTAACCGTCTTATGTTCAATTAATCGAATAGGTGTGAAGTACCATAAACATCTCGTGAGAATCAAGCTGCGATAAAAACTTCTCAACTTGTTCATTATGTTGATCATCAGAAGTGTGTTATTGTTGTTGGAAACGATTTGATCTACTGTTATCAAAGATTCGATTGAAGGTGCATCTCCGAAGCGGTTGTTGTTGTAGATTCGAGGTGTATCTAGAATTAGAATATGATCGAGGTTGTGCTGCGGAAACATTAAATACATCGAACGCGACTTTCTAAAGAATCTCTAAGCGATTGGAGCAAACAAAATTTCCAATTCTTGGACGATTGAGTACAATGGTGATGCAGGTGATGGATCATTATGTTATGGGGTCGCGGGTACTTCTTGATTTTGTGATTCATCAGCGTGTGTCGGTGTTGGATGCAATGTGTTCTTACGTTGATTGAGAATCATTAGTGCGGTGCTTACGGTGTTGTTGTTGTTGGAGCAGTGTATCGGGTATTGGATTATGATCGGGGTGTGCGGCGGAAGCTTGTCGATACATCACGGAGCACTACTTCCGGGGAATCTCATCAAGCAGAGGAGCAAACAATGTTTCCAATTGTTGTGAGTGAATTCCATGGGTAGAACAGCTGATGAAGAAGGAAAGTTTAGACGGTTGGATGCGGGTCCTAAGCGGTTTTGCTTTCGAAGCCATTGTTGTTGTACCTGTAAGGAAAATAGGAGAAGGCAAGATAGAAGAAACATGGATCCCCAATGGTAACTGGGTTCCAGATGTTAGAAGCATAAAGATGTAGTGTCAATAATCTTCTTGACACCTGAACAGACTATTTTGATGATTTCCTTTCTTGCATCAGGGATGGATGTAGAGGTTCCACACTTGTTATGGTGCAACTACTTAGTATCTTGCACCTGTAGGAATCCACCTAAGACCAACAGTGTTGAAAACTCTACCCGTTGGAATCCATCTAAGGTTAGATCTAGGGATGTTGAAACTTCTTTTGGGAAGAGTCTGCGTCCTATATTGATCCACCTATTAGGTTTCTGAAATTTTACATTTAGATCAACGGGTTTATTTCTAACTGTTTGTTGATTAAACTTAGGTTTTGGTTTGCTACTAAACGCAGTGTTATACAACACACTAGAAAGCATCACACTAGGTTGTGAACCTAAGATTCCATCTTTTTGGAGTAGTGCCCTTTTCCTAGCCTTTTCTAGATCATAGTTCTTATGCCGCGTCATGTGAATCATATGAATTTTTAATGTTAATGCTTGGTTTAGACACTGTTCTCGAACTAATCCTAGAAGAGCCAGGTGTAGCTACTTGTTGAGGTTTAATAGAGACAGAAGCATTTCCCTTAGGCCAAGAATGTGGAGTGACTGGATTTGAAAAATGATTATTCTCAACTACTTGGGAGGCAAACCGTGGTTTTGAAGGTTTTGATCGTTCAGATTTAAAAGCAGTTGGTTGTTTAACTACTGATTGGTTTCTGATTGGTTGTAGTGACGATTTCCCCAAGATTGTTGGTTTTGTAAATTTAGTATCCACACTCTTGCCAGTTAATCTTCTCAATTTGTTTTGTAAAGCAACATGCGAAAGCCCCTTTGCTTGAATTTGAGCCTTTAGATGCTCATTTTCTTTTACTAATGTATCCACACGATTACTTTGCATTTTAACTTCAAGAGATTTGCAATGTGCCTCTAGTTTTGAAAAATCTTTTTGAAATTGAGCAATGGTCTTTTGAGAAAGAATGTTTTCGATTCAAGATTTTGATTTGATGATTCGGTTGTATTGTTTGCAACTAAAGGCTCGGACATGAGAGCCGGTTATGCGGACATTGTGCAACACCTTTGGTCAACCTCTCCTTCATTTGGTCAGGTTGCTCGGTTTGTTTTTACATTTGCAGGAGAATATGAACAACGATGGGTGTACCTCAACCATCTGTTCTTTGTCAAAGATAGGCTCTGTGTCATAGGTGGGAACGATATCTTCCTCAACCATTTGCTCTTCATCAAAGTTGGGATCGGTGTCATAGTTGGGTATGATATCTTCCCCAGATCTGGCGATGTCATCTGCTTTTCAATGCTACAACCTCATTGTCGTATTCTTTGACATTTGTAGTATTCTCATCATTCTTGACAAGCCTTTGAGCATTCCTTCCTTGTACATCAACTTTTTCACCTTACCTTTAAGCTTGCGGATTTGAGGGATCGGATGAAGTCGACTCTTTGAATTCTTAAATTGTGAGAACATCTTAGTCAGTAACATCATTTCTTTGTTTAATTTCACAAATGGATCTTGAGAATCATCGGTAGCAAGGTTTGGTGAAGAAGGTTTTAAGCTTGATAGATGGAAGGTGAGGAGATTTGTGAAAGCATTAGAGACATTGATGTAGTGAATTTTAATTTTCCCTCCAAAAATGATTATGAAAAATTTTCTCCCCCAAAATTTGAAATTCACTATAAAATGCAATTCTAAAGTTGTAAGAAAAATTGGAGATTTGAAAATTTTTGGTATAAAATTTGACGAAAAATTCGAATTTGGGCCCAAAAATTTGAATTTTTAACCAAAATTTTCACACTTAAACCAAAATTTGAATTTCGTAAAATTGAACGTTTAGTCTCCCTTAAAAATTAAATTTTACTCAAATTTTCCCGCCAAAAAACTTTTTTTTTTTTTTTTTTTTAATGAAATGATTTGTGTTGATGATGTGTTATGGATCTTTAAAGGATAGATTTAAGGTTTATGTAGATTAGATCCAATCCAAGCGAGAAAATTTGCCCAACTACAAACTCAGCCAAACTGGCAAACTAGCAAAACTAGCAAATCGTAAACTTTGAGCAAAGCCAAACTTGCGAAACTTCGCCAAACTTGGAAAACTTGCCAAATCGAAAACTTCGCCAAGTCGAGAAACTTCGCCAAGTCGAACTTCGCCAAATCGAGGAAACTTCCTTCTAAATCGAGAAACTTCGCCAAAAGTCGAGAAACTTCGCCAAGTCGAAACTTCGCAAATCAGAAACTTCGCCAAAGTCGAAGCTTCGCCAAATCGAAACTTCGCCAAATCAAAAACTCGCCAAATCGAAACTTCGCTAAGTCACAAACTCGCCAAGTCCAAACTTCGCCAAGCGAGCTTCGCCAAATTTCAAACTCGCCAAATTTCAAACTTCGCAAAAATTTAGGCGAAACTTCGCCAACTTTGCAAACTCGCAAAACTTTAGGCGAAACTCGCTAACTTTGCAAACTTCGCAGAAAAATTTAGATGAGAAACTTCGCCAACTTTGCAAACTTCATGAGAAATTCAAGGCGAGAAACTTCGCCAAAAATGCAAAATCGCTTGAGAAATTCAAAAGAAACTGCCAAAAATAGAAACTTCGCAGAAATTCAAGACAGAAACTTCGCCAAAAATAGAAACTTCGCTTAGAAATTCAAGGCAGAAACTTCGCTAATCTTCATGGCTAACTTCGCCAAAACTCATGAGAAACTTCATGAAACTCAAAGAAACTCGCTAATCTTCATGGCTAACTTCGCCAAACTTCGCCAAAACTCATGAGAAACTTCAGAAACTTCATGAGAAACACGTATTCAGGTCCAAAAGTTCATAAATTTCAATCTAAAACACGTTTTTAAGTCGGTTTCTATTAAATCTAATCAATATTAACCTAAATTATCCCTTGGCTCTTGATACCACTTGTTAGGTCACCATATTATCACAACAATATGTATTTCTAGAGAGAAAAAGTTATAGAGAGAAAGTGGAAGGAACTAATGAATGATTAGTGAAAATGATAATTGCAATTAGAACCAACAACCCTCTCCCTTCTAGGGAGGGGTATTTATAGTGTTTACATAAGTAGGGGTGTTTCCCCTTGGTTCTAGAAGAACCTTCTATCACAGCTCATGGGCTTACTACATGAGCTGTGAAACTAATTACAAACATTTATAAGCCATAATTATAAACGACCTATTACAAATGAAATGACCTACACTTGATAATAAAACATGTTCCTAACACTTGAGCTTGCAAACACTTAAAGTCAAAACTCCAACTCAACTGTCTTAATTAGCTAGCTGTTAGAGTTTTTGAAAAACATAACTTTGTTTTGTGTTTCAAACTCATAAAGGAAGCTTGTAATATCTTCATTTCATCATTTTTTTATCATAATCTGTCCAAAAATTGCTTGCAAACCTCACCAAAGTCAACCTTTCTCAACTGCTTGCAAAAGTCAAAAGTGAAAAAAGAGATTTTCATCCAACTGAAAGGATTTTTCATGGCTTCATTTTTGAGCCATATTTAGTGAAACCTGGTATTTTAAAATCTTCAACTGGTCTCCTTGCTTATCACCATTTTTGTAGAATTTTACAAATTTTCTAAAAGTTCAAAAACAGCCTCTCTTTTAAGCCCTAAGTCCCCTGTTCACAATTCTCAGCATAAGCTGAGTTTTCTCAGTTTTGTGCAGGCTTGCACAGGGCTCATAAAAGCTTCTCAAAACCTGGTTTTTGGTTTACATGTTCTCACCCAGGTCTACTTTAGGTTCTTACAATTGTTTTCTAGTTTCAAGCTTATTTGAGTGCTTATTGATAGGCTGCAAGTAGCCTACCCAAAACTGTTTTTGTGCTTAAACTCAAATAAGCCAAATCTTGGTATCTTGCAATCCAGAGGTTATGGCCTGTTGATTCTTGTTGCTTTTGAGTTCTTTTAGCATTATTTAGCTTCTGTATCAGTTTGGTGTTTGTTGGTAGCTTATTGCTTAATTTAAGTGCTTATTTATAAGCACTTAGCTTTGCAGTCCCATATTCTTGTATACAAGCACTTCTTTTTCTATTTTTCCTTGATTCCTCATATTATTTTAGAGTTTTCCTGAAATTTTCAGATTTTTCCAAGTCAGTTTGCTATTTTTCTTGATTTTAATTAGTTTTTAGCACTTTTTAATTAGCATTTAATACAATTAATTAAGAAAAGTTTCAAAAAAATAATTTTTCATTTTTCTTAAGTTAAGATAAATATAAAAAGTCAAAAAAATATTTTTCTAGATTTTTATTAGTTAAATTTGTATTTTTAAGCCATTTAATTAGTTTTAAATAGTTTTTAATTCCTAGAAAATAGAAAAATAATCATAAAAATACAAAAATAATTTTGAAAATTCTATTTTGTTATTTTAGATTTTTCCATGTCTTAATCTTATTTTTCTAGCTTTATTTCCTATCTTCTTGTATTTTAGGTTATTATTTAATAGTTAAAAATAGTTTTTAATTAATAATAATTAGATAATTAGTAATAAAAATAATTTTCTTTTTCTATAAATTTTCTTTTATCATTAGGTTTGTAAAAATATCATTTTCATATTTTTAACACTAATATTGTGTAAGGTTCACATTTTCAGTTGTACGTTACGTAGTTTTTAATTCAGTTTTATAAAACATAAAAGACAAAAACATCATTTTGCAAATAGTGATAGCGTTTATTTAATATTTTTTATCTTTTTAATTTCCTTTAATTTGCATTTAAGCCCTTGTAGTTTATGTCCTTTTTCTGTAGTTACAATAAATCAGATCCTTCTTTTCCGTTCAAATCTCTCGATCACTATTCGTTTGGTGATCCATTGCATAGCTCGCTGGGACATAACGACCCGGGGAAACACTATACTCCCCTGATCTTCATTGCATTCGAGCTTGAGCCGTTTTAAGTTTGTTACGGTCTGCCATTCACAAGTGGCAGACTTGAGTGATAAAACTTGACGGTTTGGCACGGATCAAATTTTTGGCGCCGCTGCCGGGGAGCTGTGCTGATTATCTTCCGTCTAGCAGATTAGTGATTTGAATCCTCACTCTTTGTTCATACCATCCATCTATCTATATCTATCTATTTTCTTATAAAAATTTTCAAAAACCCAAAAACATCTCAAAACCTATAAAACACAAAAATATTTTTCTTTTGTTTTTCTATATATGTATAACCATAAAACTCAAAAATAATCTTCTTTCCCCAATTTTCATAATTCCCTTCCTTAGCTCTGAGATCCCTTAGAGTTAACTCTAGTGCATGCGCACTCGTTCTTCTAGATCATTGAGTCCTTTGCGTGATCTAGCAGAAATTCCAAGAAGACGTTCTCGTAGACGTACTGCCCAAATAGTCGAACCTGAGATTCGTACTATTTCAAGCAACAATATGGCAGACGAACGTACTATGGCGGAAATGCTCCAAGCACCCACCGAGGGTTATGGAGATGCCATCGTGTTACCAGTAATCAATTCTGATCACTTCGAATTGAAGACACATTTGATCACACTTGTGTCTACAAATCAATTCCACGGGTTTGATCGTGAAGACCCGTATGCACACATCCGTTGGTTTAACAAGTTGACATCAACTATCAATTTCAAGAATGTACCACAAAAAGTCATCAAGTTGATGCTTTTTCCATTCTCTCTTGAGGGGACAGCCCGGATTTGGCTGGAAAAAGAACCCCCTCGATCCATCGAAACTTGGGAGGATCTTGTTCAAAAGTTTGTCAATTACTTCTTTCCTCCATCAAAGACGACTAATCTTAAAAATGAAATTTCTGGATTTCGTCAAAATTTCGATGAAAACTTTGGAGAGGCATGGGAGAGATTCAAAGATCTCCTCAGGAAATGCCCCCATCATGAATTCACAGAGCTTCAACAAGTCAATATCTTTTCAAATGGGTTGAACGGTAACGATCAAGATTCCTTGAATGCAGCCGCAGGCGGCAATATCTTGAATCGTAGACCTAAAGATGTGATTGAGATTTGCGAGCAAAAATCAAAAGTTCCTATTTCTCGTAACAAAGTCAATACTCCTAGCACTCCTGCATCTTCATCCAGTAACTCTTCTGAGTTAGCAGCTCCGATAACCGCTCTAACGGACGCCATCCGTTGTATGATTAAGGATGTTAAGGAAATCAAAAGCGAAATTCATAAGCCAGAACCAGTCAAAGCCGTAAACAAGGTGTGTGAAACTTGTAGTGGTCCACATGCGTATTATGATTGTCAAGCAACCGATGCTTCCTTTTACCAAGCTCCCGTAGCTTCGGTAAACCACAATCAATACCGACCACAGGCTGATCCTCATTACCGTGCACCTAGCGGTATGACACCACCTGGTTTTCCTCCTGTGCAAAACCATGGCAATCAAAATCGCTTTGTTCCGAATCAAGGACAAAATTTCAATAACTCTCAAAATTTCAATCAAAACCGGAACAATTTCAACCAACCATATCAAGCTCCTAATCATCAAAGTTATCAACAACCTCCTCAAGCTCCCATGCCAAATGACTTCATGAAAATTACTGAGACAAGCATACGTTCAATGCAAACTCAGATCAATAACATGAGAGTTGAGCTTAAAAAGGAAATTGATACCACAATGTCTCGGCAGACAAATGAGTTAAAGAATATGATGAGCAGTTTCATGAACATGAATATGAACAAAGCTTCATCATCTTCTGGAGGACTCCCAAGCAATACAATTCCCAATCCAAATGCCGAGTTGAAAGCCGTCACTACTCGTAGTGGTAAGACGCACAATGGACCTTCGACTCCTATGCCCCCTCCTCATGTGGCAATGAGTCAAGTTACCAAGGATACAACGGACAAGGTGCAATTCTCAAGCCCACGAAGAACGACACGTCCCACCTTCGGTAGTCCAAGCTTTAAGTCCGGAACCCGAAGTTCCGAAGAAAAATCCTGAGCCAGAAATGACTTCCATCCCGGCTCAAAAGTCTAGTCAGCTTCCTTACCCATCAAGAATGAATGATGAGAAGCTCAAAGACAAAACAAAGAGCAAATGGAAAAAATTTTCCAAATCTTCAATGAGCTACACTTTGATATAAGCTTCGTTGATGCTATCGTTCTAATGCCTAAATTTGCATCCACGCTTAAAGGCTTACTCACCAACAAAGATAAGCTATCTGAGATGGCTAAAACTCCTCTCAATGAGCAATGCTCAGCGGTCCTTCTTAAGAAGCTTCCCAAAAAGCTTGAAGACCCTAGAAGATTTCTAATCCCGTGTGATTTCTTGGGGATGGTTCAATGCTCCGCCTTGGCCGATCTTGGCGCTAGCATTAACCTCATGCCACTCTCAGTATGGAAGAAACTGTCTCTTCCTAAACTTTCATCCACTTGTATGACACTCGAGCTAGCGGACCGTACCATAACTCGTCCACTTGGGATAGCCGAGGATGTCGTGATGAAAGTGGGAAAGTTTCACTTTCCTACTGACTTTGTTGTAGTAGACTTCGATGCAGATCCTAGAGTTCCCCTCATCTTAGGGAGAGCTTTTCTGAGAACGAGTCGTGCTCTGATTGATGTGTTTGCTGAAGAGTTAACCATACGGGTTGACAACGAAGAGCTCACATTGAATATCAACCAGAACTCCAAACCTCTGTACAAACAAAGTGTTGCCACAATTAATCAAAAATCTGAAAGATTCAATGCAACACTCTCAAATTTCACGGTTAAGACAAGTCACCAAAAACGTGCGGAGTTAAAAGCTTTGAAAATCACCCCTGGTTCAAACAAATGGTTTGAAAGTTGTACCAGGGAAGTCAAGAGTGTTCTTGATGATGATGATGATCTAGAATCGGATACTTCATCGGAAGTGGTGGGAGCTGCTAGCTCTAAGAGCACACCACTTGTCCCACCTCCGGAATCAGTTTGTCGCATCGAGTTTGTTAACTCTGTGGATGAAACCAAACTCTCTTCAGTTTCATCTGAGTTGGATGATGATGTTTGTGATCCAATGGGAGACATTCTTCCCATTGATGAATTGCTCAAAAATGATCCATCATCTTCTAGTCTTATTCCCGACTCTTCCATCCCTTCTCTCACTCCTGATGAGGAAGATGACAACTTTTGGAATGAAGTCGATGCATTTCTTAGTGATGAGTCAATTCCAACAGGAATTGATAACACTTACTTTGATCCAGAGGGAGACATCCTTTTTCTGGAAAACCTGTTGATTGAAGAACCGTTTCCCACCCTCCCTCCCGGACATCTTATTGACAATCACCATATAAGCTTCAAGTTTAAGCTTAAAAATGTCAAAACTGGTGATTTGCTTCTTTCTGATGAGGAATGGACGTGCATTCTCATGTATGTCTTTATTCCATTCTTCACAGATGGTGTGGTTGCTCTTTCCCTTTTCTCTTTCGGGAATGAGGACACCATCTTTGACCCCGGTATCATCCCTAATAGTTTCTACCATAGTTGTCAGGATCCCGATCCTAATCTTTGGATCTTACGATTTTACGATTCTATAAAGCAAAAACGATCTGGATCCTATGTAAGATCTTAAAAAGCTTAAGATCTTATAGGATCTCGATCTTGACCGTAGGATCTTAAGATCTAATCCGATCCGATCTTACGTTTCTCGAACCGCAAACTAAAAAACTACAAAATTATGGATTATTTTTTAACAGAATTAAGAATACAATATATGATTCTTCCTAAACATTCAATTATTTATAATTTAGGACAATATTTCCATAAAATATTCAAATAATTTTTTATTTATGATATATAATAATTTGTAAATTTGAATAATATTATTAAAAGTATTAAAATGACATTGTAGTAGGATCTTAGGATCTCGATCCGATCTTACGATCACGATCTTGCAAAAACGAAAACGATCTTAAGTAAGATCCCGATCTTAACAACCTTGGTTTCTACTATTAACAATACCGCGGTTATATCTCGTCGGTGTGGAACTTTCTGATGTTCATATGTTTATTAACATTGTGAACGAAAGTCCGATCGAGATTGGTTTTCCACGTTACTTTCCCCATGAACAAATGAATACGGGGTCGAGTCAAGCTAGCGACTCAGGAATCAAAAACAGTAGCATGCCATATGGGTTTTCACCCATATTTCTGACTTCTTTCTATCTTTCTACCACCCTAGTGTGGGGGGGGGGGGGTTTCCCCACATGTTGTGTATATATGAGTTTCAAAAAAAAAAAAAAAATCTTCTTTCTAAATAATGGCCGTAGTAATTCCCTTTTACGTTCTCAGTTTCGGCATAACCGCCGGTACTTTGAATATTGAGGGCAATATTCATTTCTAAGTGTGGGGGGGGAATTCTTCTCACGAATTTTATCATGTAATTATACCACTTAATTCCCCCGTTTTTGGCCAAAATTTTTTTTTTGGAGTAAGTGTTCTACACTTACTCAATTGGTTATCAGTTCGCCTTGTCTAATAAACAAAAGGATTGGCTAATCCAGGAGCAAACGGCTCTTGGTAAAGATATCTCAAATCCGTGGACGGCTTGCAATTTGCCCAAAATTGTATGGTATTCAGCTCACCATATCCTAAAAAGTGAAGAGTTGGCTAGCCCGCAAGTTTATGGCTTGTGGTAAAGGCAGTGGAAAAACCATAATTGGTAATCGACTCACCAAAGATAATATTGATAATTTATCTAAGAGTTGGCTAGTCCAGAGCAAACGGCTTCTGGTAAAGACAAATCAAATCCGTTGGAAGCTAGTGGTTTGCTCAAAATCACATGGTTATTGGTGTACCATGGTTCTTACTTGAACTAAAACATTTGGCTACTCCAGAAGTAATGGCTTTTGGTAAAGAGATTCAAATCCATTAAGTTTTTCTGAAAAGATTGCTAGGGACTAGCAATAGTTTAGTGTGGGGGATTGATGAGTGTGTAAATACTCATCATTTTTGGTCAAATCTGAACTGCAAAACGTTTAAAAATGCTCAGAAATGCATCAAAATACTGAAAATATCTCAAAATTGCATTTTATATGTTTCAGATGCAAAATGTTTAAAATCAGATGAAAAATGAGCTAAGTTTGCATAATTGGCAGTTTCAGTCCCCCAAGTTTCTAAAATTGTCAAAAATAGTCCCTGAGTCCTAATTTCAAAAGATAAATCACCAAAGGTCCTTTTAAAATCATAAGTTGTCAAAATTAGTCCTTTGGTGAAAAATATCAAAAGTTTGAGAAAATTACAAAATTAGTCCTTCAAGTTTGAAAATTGGCAAAAATGGCCCCTGGAAAATTGGAAAATGGCAAGTTTGGTCCTTGTACTTTTTGAGATTGTCACTTTTAGCCCTTGGAACAACTTTTCAGAATTGGCAGCCTAGGTCCTTGAGTTTTCAGAAATTACAAAAAGAGTCCTTGTTGATTTAAACCCTTTTAAAACCTTTGGACCCTATCACAAACCCAAGTGACCCCTGTCATTAACCACATTTGGACCCCCCTTTTATATTAGCACCCGGTCAAACCACTTTGGTCAAACAAACCATTGGCGCCAAAAGTCTCATCTTCTCAACTGCTGCCTGCAACTCAGACAATACCCATCCCCCCTCCTCTCCTCCACTCATCCATGTCCCCCCCCCACCTCAACAAGCCTCCAAGATGCATTTAATGCATCTCCTCCCACCTCACTCAACCTAACTGTCAAATACTCAAATTGGCGCCAAAATCCATTCAATGGCCATGATCAGTTTTATCAATCCAATGGCTGAGGAATTTGATGGGAACTATTCAGAAGAGAGAGACAAAGAGTTTGGATTATAAAAGAAGCAAGGAGGAAGAGTAGAAAGGAGTCTAGTAGTTTTTAAGTTTTATTAATGTCGTTTTTATCTTAAAGTTTTTAATTAAGTGTAATATCTGTAATCTTTTGTTGTCTTGTATCAAACTCATGTTAAATCATCAATATAATTTATTTTAAGCTTCAGTTTCAAAGTTTATCTCAAAGTCAGAATTTTGAGTCCACTGTTGAATATTTCAGTTTAAGTTTCAAACATTTAAGCTTCTACAAGCTCAGTTCTCAGTTCTAATAAGCTTTTATCAGCTACTTAGAGCTTTTGATAAGCTCACATTTAAGTTTCTAGCAAAATTGGACCTTGGTCAACAAAAGTCAACTGGGAGCAAAAAATGGTATGAAAAGGGGCAATGGTTGATTCAGATATGGATTTGGGTTAGTTCAGAGACATTGGGTTGGATAAATTAGGTTAGAGGTTCATGGGTTCATTGTTTCAAGCCATTGTGGCTAAGGACCCTTTGTAAGTAAATTTCAAGTTTCATTGCAAAAATCTGTTTTGTAGTTATAACTAGTTCTAACCTGTTGGATTAGTTGTTATTAGGTTAATTAAGATCAGTTTGATTGTATGCATTAGCTAGTTTAGCAGTTAGGGTAATTTTGTTTGCAATTCAGTTAATAAAGGTGTGTTTGGAATTGAGATTTAAACTGCATTGGAGGTTGGTTCAGTGGGTATTGCTTGTTGTGTTATGTTTGTTTACCTGTATTTGACTCATATCTGTCACAATCTTGAGCTTGCAAACACTTAAAGTCAAAACTCCAACTCAACTGTCTTAATTAGCTACCTGTTAGAGTTTTTGAAAAACATAAATTTGTTTTGTGTTTCAAACTCATAAAGGAAGCTTGTAATATCTTCATTTCATCATTTTATATCATAATCTGTCCAAAAATTGCTTGCAAAACTCACCAAAGTCAACCTTTCTCAACTGCTTGCAAAAGTCAAAAGTGAAAAAAAGAGATTTTCATCCAACTGACAGGATTTTTCATGGCTTCATTTTTTAGCCATATTTAGTGAAACCTGGTATTTTAAAAACTTCAACTGGTCTCCTTGCTTATCACCATTTTTGTAGAATTTTACAAATTTTTTAAAAGCTCCAAACCAGCTTCTCTTTTAAGCCCTAAGTCCCATGTTCACAATTCTCAGCATAAGCTGAGTTTTCTCAGTTTTGTGCAGGCTTGCACAGGGCTCATAAGAGCTTCTCAAAACCTGGTTTTTGGTTTACATGTTCTCACCCAGGTCTACTTTAGGTTCTTACAATTGTTTTCTAGTTTCAAGCTTATTTGAGTGCTTATTGATAGGCTGCAAGTAGCCTACCCAAAACTGTTTTTGTGCTTAAACTCAAATAAGCCAAATCTTGGTATCTTGCAATCCAGAGGTTATGGCTTGTTGATTCTTGTTTCTTTTGAGTTCTTTTAGCATTATTTAGCTTCTGTATCAGTTTGGTGTTTGTTGGTAGCTTATTGCTTAATTTAAGTGCTTATTTATAAGCACTTAGCTTTGCAGTCCCATATTCTTGTACACAAGCACTTCTTTTTCTATTTTTCCTTGATTCCTCATATTATTTTAGAGTTTTCCTGAAATTTTCAGATTTTTCCAAGTCAGTTTGCTATTTTTCTTGATTTTAATTAGTTTTTAGCACTTTTTAATTAGCATTTAATACAATTAATTAAGAAAAGTTTCAAAAAAATAATTTTTCAGTTTTATTAAGTTAAGATAAATATAAAAAGTCAAAAAAATATTTTTCTAGATTTTTATTAGTTAAATTTGTATTTTTAAGCCATTTAATTAGTTTTAAATAGTTTTTAATTCCTAGAAAATAGAAAAATAATCAGAAAAATACAAAAATAGTTTTGAAAATTCTATTTTGTTATTTTAGATTTTTCCAAGTCTTAATCTTATTTTTCTAGCTTTATTTCCTATCTTCTTGTATTTTAGGTTATTATTTAATAGTTAAAAATAGTTTTTAATTAATAATAATTAGATAATTAGTAATAAAAATAATTTTCTTTTTCTATAAATTTTCTTTTATCATTAGGTTTGTAAAAATATCATTTTCATATTTTTAAGACTAATATTGTGTAAGTTTCACATTTTCAGTTGTACGTTACGTAGTTTTTAATTCAGTTTTATAAAACATAAAAGACAAAAACATCATTTTGCAAATAGTGATAGCGTTTATTTAATATTTTTTATCTTTTTAATTTCCTTTAATTTGCATTTAAGCCCTTGTAGTTTATGTCCTTTTTCTGTAGTTACAATAAATCAGATCCTTCTTTTCCGTTCAAATCTCTCGATCACTATTCGTTTGGTGATCCATTGCATAGCTCGCTGGGACATAACGACCCGGGGAAACACTATACTCCCCTGATCTTCATTGCATTCGAGCTTGAGCCGTTTTAAGTTTGTTACGGTCTGCCATTCACAAGTGGCAGACTTGAGTGATAAAACTTGACGGTTTGGCACGGATCAGAGATCACTAAGTTTTCCACCGGCCGCTTGGTCAATGGATCGCTTAGTGGGGAAGTTGACATGATCATAAAAGATTTGGACTTGGAGCCAAAGATCAATGCCGTGATGAGGGACTTTATGAAGTAAGTCCTTGAATCGGGTCCATGCTTCGTAGAGAGATTCACCTTAACGTTGTTGGAACATCAAGATGTCATTCCTAAGCTTAGTGGTTCTCCCCGGTGGGAAAAATTGAGCAAGGAAGCGAGAGGTAAGATCATCCCAACTTGAGATGGAGCCGGCGGGAAGTCGCTCAAGCCAATTACTAGCTTGGTCCCGTAGAGAGAATTGGAAGAGACGCAGGCGCGTGGTCTCCCGAGTAGTAGCATCAAGGTCGATGGAATCGACAATTTTGAGGAAATCCCTCAGATGCTGATTTGGATCTTCTGAACGAAGTCCATGGAATGCACATCCGTTTTGCACCAACCGGATGGTGTCGGATCACAGGGCCGTAGTTTGGGCTTGGTCGGGAAGCTCAATGGTGTTCCATAGCCTAGGTGGCTTGGTCTTGAGTATTCGCCAAGAGTACGGGCTCTTGGCGGGTCATTAGGTGGTGGGTTGATGAGTGGTGGTTGGTTATCACCTTCCATGATGAAAAGTGATGGGTGTACGAACAAATGTCACGAAGAAGGGGGATAGACTATGAGAAAGCTAAAAATGAGAAAAATTTACTTGACAGGAATCAAGCAAAGAACCTAAACGAGGTGGACTACTAACTAGCTATTCTATTCCCCGGCAGCGGTGCCAAAAACTTGATACGCTTACGCAGCGCGTTCGGGGTCAAAGGAACTTCCTTTTCGTCGAGCAAGTTTTTCAACACCCTAGGCAGTGAACCTAATCGTTGTAGTGTAGTATTAGGGTAAGCCACGGGTATTGATATCGTTCTCTAGGGGAATAGGAATGCTAGTGAGAAGTTACTACGCTAAGGTTGAGGTTGAGGAAGATTATTTTTTTTTATCTTTTTATGTTTTTTAGGAAATTGAAAGGTACGAATCTCGAGTATTAGATTTGGAGGTTTTGGTATTTCTACCGATTACTCTACTATTATCTAATTATCTAAACTAAGGTGGTGGTAGTCTATGTCTAATTAATGTGTGCTCGTATGACAGTTTAAAGATGTGTTTACTTAGGTTTTACTACTCCTTAATTATCTCCTATTGATGGTTGAATTGTCACGTCCTTATTCTTAGTTGCGTTGTGTGTCTAAAGTTGTAGGGTATGCGTTTCTCCCTAACTCTTTGAACTTATCAAAGGGTCTCGTCTACAAAACCCACTAGGGATAATAAACTCTTACTCTAAGGCACTCTTTGGATGGTTTAGCCTACAACTACTCAAGTAATTATATTCTAAGGTTCACAAAGATAAATCAAGCATTAAGTACACAACGAATGACCTATCGCATTACTAGATCATTAATCAACTAAGATAAGAAACAACCAATCAATACTCAATTATTAAGTTTCATATTCCCTAAGCAAACACACAAATAAATTAGCCGGACATGGAGAACATGCAAGCATACACACAAATAATCAAAGACATAATTGAATTGATGAAGTAAATACTTATCTTGATGTAAGATAGGGTTTGGAACCCTAAAATATTGTACAAGACACCCTTGTTCGGTTTTAGGTTTTTACTCCCCAAAAAGACTCTCCTAAAACTGAAAAATTCGGATTCTATATATAATATTACATATGCGACGGCGTCACCTTACGTTTTGTGACGCCGTCGTGTCGCCGTCATTAGGGTTTCGTCTTGGCCACGTTAACCTTGAGACGGCGTCACCTTATGTCTGTGACGCCGTCCTCTTCAGCTTCTGACGCCGTCTGGGTTGCATCTAGGCCGTTTGAGTTGCGACGGCCTACTCTTTTAAAGCCCGACGCCGTCCTTCAAAACTAGCAATTTCTCTTCTGAGCCGTCACAAATTCCTCTGACGGCGTCGCAGTTAAGCAGTGACGCCGTCTCCTTCTATTTTCAGCGGCTTTGAGTGTCTCGATTCTGACTTTGGCCATTTTCTTCATATATTCGCGCCTTTTCGTCCAAATAAGTGCCATTCCAGCATTTTGCCTTCTAGAGACCTAAAAAGTGAAAAGGAACGACATTAAGCAATAACGGATACAAAAGTGATCAAATAAGGGCTAAAACGACCCCTCAAAATGGTACCTTTTAAAACCTTATCATTTATATTTACTTGACGCGCTCATAAAGGGATGGACTCGTCAAGGGGGAGTTAAGACAAGAACTATTCCCGTCACTTGCTCTCTTTACATTTTTCTTTTACATGTTTTTCTTAAAACAACGTGTTAGTTTCTTTTCAACGCTCTTTTTGTTTCGACAAAAAAGGGGAGAAGAGAGTAAAAAATCCAATTCGAACTTTTACGAATTTTAGTTTTTCCTTAAAATAATTTTATGTTTTGTCATCATGTTTTGTCATCAACAAAAAGGGGAAGATTGTTAATACAAATAAGCCGTAAAAACGTTTATTTATATTTTACGATCTTCAAATATGTTGTCGATAACAAACGTAAAATCATTTTAACGAAACAAAAACACTAAAACAAGTATAAGTGATTTTATGATTTAGTAATACATATGTACAACAACTAGTTTTTACATATTGGGCAATATATATGTAACTAGTATGTACTATAAATGGGTAAAAACTACAACCCATGATATTGACCCATAACCCATGCTATTGATCCATACCCACTTGACTAGATACATTGCACTCATTAGATACATTGTATTTAAAGAGATACCCATGAATCAACCCATAACCCATTACCCATAACCAATAACCAAAATACCCATGGGCATAGAGGAGCTTCCCACGGATCCCTAGATTTACACTAGACAGATCCCTTGTGGGAGGGATCCGTGAAATCCGGGGAACAGTAAGCATTTCTCCTCTATAAATAGTGAGCCATTTCTTCCTCTTTGCTTGCCACTCTCACACATACTTACCCCAAGTATTGTAACTCTCTAACCACTGATCATAAGGGATCTTTCTATGTAGTTTGTCTTTTGTTTTTGTGTGATTCTCTAGGTTCCTCTTAAAGGCGAGATCACCACTTCCTGAAGTCGAGCAAGCTCAAGTCCATGAGTTGCCTTGCTTCGTCATCATCAAGACTACTAAGATTCTCTTGTTGATAGTTCTTTCTTCCTTCGTAGATATGTTGTGTCGAAGGCATTAGTGAATGATGCCCAAAGAGTCAAGACAAAAGCATTCGTGAGAGGTGCTTAACGTCCGTGTCAATAGCATTAGTGAAGAATGCTAAAGGTGTCAAGACGAAGGCATTAGTGAAAGGTGCCAAGCGTTGTGTCAAAGGCATTGGTGAATAATGCCTAAGAATCAGATCAAGTGGCATTAGTGAAGAATGCCAAGGTCGTATAATCGATGAGGTGCATCGTTATACATATAATATTAGTTTGTTTCCAAGGATGGTGATATCCTTGATGGTGTTGTAATAAGGAGTGGGTCTCCTTTGGGATTAGGAGTTGTGTTGTGTTGGGTAGTAGTTCCTCCATTGTAATGGAACTAGGTACTTAGCCTAGTACCTGATAAAGGGTAGGCGACGTTGTGGTAGGTGTGGTTTACCTTGGTGTGAAAGAACCCGGTGGTTAGCCTAGTACCGGAAAAAGAGTAGGCGACGTTGTGAGGGCTTCTCCGCCATAAGGAGTTGGTGTCGTGTAGTGATTACGAACTCTCGAGTAGGTGACTCGGGGAGTGGAGTAGGGCAAGGAAGGTGTCCTTATAGCCGAACCACTATAAATACTCTTGTCGTGGTTATGTGCTTCTTACTCTTTATCTTTCATTGCACTTTTATATATCTATCTATCAACGTCCAACATACACATCTAAATAGATTGACATAAGTCGATCTAAATATCTAAAAAGAAGTTTTAAATTGGTAAAACTATTCAACCCCACTTCTAGTTTTCCACAGTATTGTCACTTTAAATAAAGAAATTTTACCGCTATCATTCTCATCTCTTATTTCATCTTCAATTTGTAAGTTTGTGTTTTTTGGTAGTCTATTTCTTAATTTTATGGTGAACCTTTCATGTGGCCGATTGGAAAGGTCACCAAAAGAGGCGACTTTGACCAGGTTTGGTTTTTACTCTTACTCATAAGTTACGGGTTATAAATATTTCAAGTTTTGTGTAGCTTTAACATATCTATATGTTGTTCACCCATGCTAGGCGTGGTGACAACTAAAAAATGGAGGGAGCTGATTAAAATTTCCAGATTTTCATAAACTATAAAAAGTGGCTTCTGATCTCTATGAAAGTGTTGTATTATAAAGGAAATCTGTTTTTGAACATATTATACATCATTGCAAAGGTAGGCACACATACAAATTAACATATATTATGTTCCTTTCATCAGCTGTTCATCATTTGAAGTTATTGGGATAATTGAAACAATGTTCGATTATGGTTATTTTGTTAGAATGAAAGTGGACTCTGGGATTCTACATGAAAAACTCTATCATCCGCAACATAATGACGTTGTTACAATTGATACAGACTCAACTAGCTAGGTCAAGCAGGAAAAGGAAGAGGAAAAAGAGAGATGACCCGCCACGCCTAAAAACAAATAGAAGTGGCTACAATTTCTTCTTTGTGGAAAAAACATGATGAACTAAACTCCAGGTATGCTATGGAACAACCTGTTTCTCGGGCATTAAATGGTAAGAACAGACGTGCTATACAATTCTCTCGTACGAATTTGATGTCGTTGTTAGGTTATATTGGAAGTAATTATATGCAAAAACAGGTTAATAAAAACCCAAGATTTAAGGATTAAATCGGTAAAGAGAGGTACTTTGCTGAATATAAAGAAAAAGGCTTTCTAAAAAGTTATGATTTCGAATTAATTTTCGCCTACAATCATTAAATTCTTAAAAATTTCATTTAAGAGCTTATATGATACATGCGAAAACATGATTCTCATCTTAACAGAATGATCAATATACACTATGGTATATCAGCCATCAACAACTATCTTCTTTTTCCTATGTGGCCATGTGGGATAGAATGGCTGGAATAGTTTTTTTATCAAGAAGTACTCAGATTTACCCTTTGACTCATGCAAAGCTAGTTAGTTACTATCCTAATCAATATGAGGTACGTGCTCACTAGAGACCGTGTATCTTTCAAAGCTAGTCAAATAACTAAAACCAATTTTAAATAGCGTTATAAGTGACTGATGCAATTGGATTCTTAGATTCCTAATGGAGTACTTTAAAATCCGCTACTCCACAACATAATCCTGTCATTCCAAATAAGCGATTGTTATAAAAACGAGGGAGAATGAAGAAGATAAACATAGGTGTGACCAAATTTTCCCGAAAACTATACAAAGCGTTGCTATTTTAATCCTTTGACTAATTGATAAAATAAGGTAAAGAGGGTATATTAATCATCTCAAAATGACAAAATCTAAAGCATTATCTTAACTGAACAAGTTCTAAACCAAAGTGTGTAACAACAAAACTAAATACATATTTGTGACCTTGTAAATTTTCTTTTGTTGAATACAATATATGAAAAACTCTTTTATATCAATTTACATACTCTGCTTGATTGTAAAAACCTAATATTATTTTTTCAATATTCGTTAGATGTAAAACAACCTTTAAAAAGGAAATGTTTTACCTGGTCTGGGTTAGTGTGACACTGGGTTTAAATTTTTTAGATTAGTCGGCCAAAATGTTGAAAAGCATAGTTTTCCAAAAAACGGTAATACATATTTTGTTTTTCTATAATCAAAAGTTTTTGCAAAATAAATTTTGAATACTACCATGATTTTTGACATGCAAAATTTGTAGCAGGTGATTTAATTTAGGGCAAATCGTACAAACGTATTACACTTTAGGTGAGTTTGAATTTTAGATACTTAACTTTATTCTTTTTATTTAAGGTATCAAAGTTATTTTGTGCAATTGCAAAATTTTGCATTTAAAAGTTATTTCTGCAAAAATTATGTCTAGTAATCACTTTAAAAATACAAAAAAGATTTATACTGCAAAAAAAAAGACTTTGATACCGAGAAAAAAAATATTCACATTGAGCTAACATGCAATTTGCTTTTTATGTTATCTATGTCAATTCATTTTATTTACTGCTATTCAAACCAATCCCCCTAAGCTGTTACTGCAAGAGCTGCAGATCTGATCCTAGAATAGAAGCTCAACCAGTTGTCGGTACTCTTTAGATGATTTATTTTGAGTTTCTGGTGATGTGTTTTACGTTGGCTCTTTCAGATTTGTTTTTACCCATATACACGGATATCCTTTTGCATCTTTTTTACTCTGTTGTATGCAATCGGTAATAATTTATTAACCTTTCAAAACTAATTACTAAGTTAAATATAATTTATTAACCTTTCAAAACTAATACTAAATTAAAAAAGATTTTGAGAAGATGAAAAATTTCATGGTTGGTAAGAAAATACACTGAATCTTCATTTTATTGAGTGTGATTTTCATACCATCTATGAAAACATCACGCTAATCTACAAACAAATCTTATGCTTACGATACACTATATTAGCTACCAACATTTTCTTTCTTTGTCCTATGTGGGATTGAAAGTTGAAGTGATTCTCATTTTTAAGAAAAAAACTAAGGTTCCATCTATACGCTCATTTATTAAAGAGTAAAGACCGTTTATATCTCAATGCTGCTAACTGATTGATACATGTTTATGTCATTGTGTGCAAGTTTAGTGTGTAAAACTCCAATTTTGCAAAATATCAGCTTTTGAAATGTGAGGGGATCTCTTTATTTAAACATTTGTAGATGAAGTTTAGTACATTTCAATTCTTTAACCAATGTGGGATGCATGCATTGTTGAGATGGTTTTTATCAACATAAAAGAAATTAACCAGCTACCTAAATGTTAAGTTACTATATATTTTTTAAATTATATACCATTTATGAATTTATATCTTTACTTGTTCATGTTTTTGTCTTCAAAATAGGAAGCTACTCGGATGATTAATCATGAGCTTAAAAGTGATTATGAAGTGACAACGCAGTTAACAGATTAGGAGATCCTCTACATGGTGCAGCTTTTATCATTAATTTCATGCGGGTTCACTTGCTCTAATTTTTTCTTTCTAGTTTGTTCGGTTGTGTTGACTGTTGATGTTGTTTCGATCTAATGTATATAAATTGTTTGTCTTAACTCTTAAGCACAAAAAGTTACGTGCAACTATGTTTATTTTTGGATATTAGCTTCTGTATCATCCAAGCTTTCCCCTTGAGCCAACTAACAAGTTAAATCATTTTGTAGCAACTAATTAAGCTTTTATTATTCCAGGTAAATCATATTTAAGTCATTTTCACTTAGAAGTCAGGACATTAGTTTTATTAGCTAGAGACCGTGAGGGGTTGTTTGACAAAAAATATGATTTCGCGCTGAATGAATCAAAGATGTTAAGTGAAACATAATTCTGAATAAAAAAAGATTGTTTAATTAGTATCTAGAATGTACGGTGTGTATAAGGAAAATAAGTTATAATTTTTTTATTTTTGTTTATAAATTAAAACCGAATGAATTGTTTTGTTTGGTACATATTTAAATTTTGAAGTTGCGTCATTTTTAAATTAGGAGGTGAAATAAAAAAATTAAAGAAAAAACAAAACAAAAACAAAATAGGAGATATCGTATATTGTAAATTTGTAATCGCAGATAAGATAATAACATTAAATATTGATATAAATTGAAGGCTAAAATGAAAGCATAGGCTAGTCACCTAAAATATAAAAAATATATACAAAATGTGTTGTGTCACATGGGTTGTCAGACGAAAATAAAGGCTTCTGAATGATAGACCATCCCCTCCTTGCATGGCCCATTCAGTACTAAATTGATTCATTTCGACCTTTTTCCTTACCAAACAATATCTCTGCTAACCGATTAGGTGGTAAGCGTTGAATCATCTCATTCAGTTGCTATCAAACTTCAAAAAATATTCTTATGAATTACTTAATCTTTAAAAATTAAGTTAAAATCAAACCTCAAAAATATAGAACTTATATAAGTTTTGGCCAGATACATCAGATGAAAGTTCAAGTTTCACCTTTCAGTGTTGAATTTGTATCACAATGTTAGTCCAAAGTCAAAAATTTAGAACTTATATAAAATTTGACCAGATACATAAAAATTTAGAACTTATATAAATTTTGGCCAGATTTCATAAGAAGAAGGTTCAAGTTTCACTTTTAATATTGAACTTTTTTATCTTATGTTCTGTCCAAAGCATTATAAAATACCAATAACGTATATTGCACATGCACTCCAGTATATAACATAGTAACATTTCATGTCTTTATCCTATGTGGGACGTAAGATTCAATGGTTTTTATCAAAAAATAAAATAAAATCAAAAGGAATAAACAAGGTACCAAAATTTTGAATAATGCATTCTTAGCAATCTAATCCAAAATGTTGATCGTGTATCTCTTGAAGAAATGAAGATACTAAGTGAAACGCAAATAATGGATCCAAAGATCTTCTATGGATATAATTTTCTATCATTGATTTCATCTGAGTTTACTCAACTTGCTTTTCTTTGTTTGGTTGTGGTCGAGGAGAAATTCGACGTAGATGCAATAGTCTTTTTGTTTCTTGATTTACATGCCTTGAAGTTTACATTTTGTTAAAATTAGCAAAATTCTAGAACTCAAATGATATCGCGTAAAATTAGCTATCACTACATTGTAGTATATTAGCTACCGACATTGCTTATCGATGACAAGTATGGGATTAAAGACTGCATTTTTCATCCGGAAGTATCAAGCCAAAATAGTAATAATGATACTTGCATTTTCGCTATTGTAGTCTACATGTATATTGAATTATTGAGATAGACGATGCTTTTGGATTTGAGATCTCTTTAATTAAGTACTATATCGCAACACAACAACATTGTTTCAACTATGTGATGGGTGATACCGTGATACAGAGAAATTCCATATGTATCCTGTTATGACAAGTACGTTTCTTGGCATTGATATTTAAGAAATTACGACATTACTTCCGGTATCTTCTAAAGCTTTAATTTCCAGGTAACTAACCATTTTGTCACTATGGTTCAACTATCCAGCTTTTTATCAATTATTTACCCACATGTAAGAGTTATAGTTTTCTCATCGTTTTTTTATGGAATTGATCATTAATTCATCTTAGTTTCAAATTTAGTTACTGTATTAAACCCCATAAAGAAACATATTATCAATCTTTGTAAATAAAATATCTGGAGTTGCCATAAATTAGAAAAAGTTTTGAAGTTATATGAATTTACAAATTGTGATTTAAAAGCTAGCACGACCATATATTTTCTTTAACTTCTGCGAGAAAATAAGATACCTAAATTTACTTTTTTGCTCATGCATTTGTATTATTTCTAATCCTCACCACATGTGTGCTAATTAATAACTCTTATCACTTGCAACACGACGACATCGTTTCAAAGAATATAAAATCGAGTATAGTACGAGATGTCGATGAGATTCAATTTCAATAGTTGGGCTTTGTGGGCCTGAGATGACGAATGTATTTTCGGGGCTTGATTAAGGGCAAAATGATTCGATTTGATTGAACGGTCTCTCATCGAGTACTCTACCACCTACAACACTACGGAAGGGGCAGATTTAAAGGGGTTTCGAGGGGTTCACAAGAACTTCATTCATTTTTGTCGCTAAGTGTCATTTATTTTTTATTTATTTTTTTATTTTTTGAAACCTGGATTTTTCAAATTGAACCTCATCTCAAAAAATTTGTATTACCTGTTTTGTTTTGTTGGCTCACTGTATTATCATAATAAAGAATGTATCCATAGTCATTTATATTCTTGGGTCCGCCGTCCACCGCTCACCGCGACATCGTTTCAAGTACTTTACGAATTTGACATCCATTAGTTCAGGACTTCAGGATGAATTAATAAGATGGTTGTGAATTGTGATGGGGGTGTAAAGGAAGTTTTGGATCTTCAACATCTTCTATGATCTTTTATTAAATTTGAGCGTTCTGGAAAATTAGTTAATTGAGAAAGTTTTGAAGCTAAATTCTTATTGTGACCTTAAAATAGTGTTTTCGGTCTTTGAGTCTTTTGGTAAGTCATATTATGTCTAATTAAGTTATGGATTTAACGTGTCATGAAGTTTAGCGTATTTTTTACAGTGAAGAGCTTTAAGGATATGAGATTGATTCAAGTACGTTATGAATTTTGATGCATCAAAGGAAGACATTTCTTTGAAAGAAGTACAAAACTTTAAGATTTTGAGAGAATGATATGTAAGTTATATATCAGTTAATTATGTAAAAACATTTACAAAGTTTATACTAAAAAACATTAAAATTTTGAGAGAATGATATGGAAATTATATTTGTGTTAATTATGTAAAAACATTTACAAAGTTTCTACTAAAAAAGTTAAGAATTTATATTAGTTTTTGGAACAAGTTGACAGGGATGAACAAACATGTTTTCATCTCTTTGCAACTAGGTCCAACAACATAATACTAATCTCAAATTACCAGTATCCGTATACAACAAATGTATGAGGTATCAAAAGTTTCTCTTAGTAACCTATGTGGGATCATTAATCGATACAACCATTAGCAAAAACGAACGTGGAGCCTAATAATAACAACCATGATAGCATATCGTTTCAAGGAATTTATGAATTTGATTGATTGGCTATTTAACGATAGGCCCAATAATAACGTGTTTGTGATAATTAATTGGTTGGTGGAAAGAAAATTCCAAATGCTAACGGTAAGACGAATGTTAGACGCAAAACAAAATTTTGGATCTCGATCATCTTATATGACCTTCGATTCAATTTGAACATTTTGAAAAACTCTTTTAATTGAGAAAGGTTTTGGTTTCGAGGCGAAAGTCTTATCATGGCTAGTTTTTTTTTTTTTTTTTTTTTTGGAACGGCGGCTTTAAATAAAACTAGCAAACGCTAGGCAACAAAACAATTACAAAAGAATGCTATCGTCTATGGGATTTTCTAACCAACCTATCCAAGAAATACGAAATTTAGGATTTCTAGATGAAATCCATAAAAAAGATTGATTTACAATGCTATCCCATATATGCGCCTTCTTGGGTTTAGAAACTGAAAAAATCAAATCATTTCGAAACTTCCATATCGACCACAACATCGAAGCAACAATCCCTTCGAGAATAAGCCTAGCTTTCTTTGAGATATGACAAGCATCTAACCAAGACATCCACTCCGACAAATTGGATACCTCCGAAATATTCAAATCACACCATCTAGCCAAACGAGCCCAAAGATCCCGAGCCATCCCACAAGAGAAGAATAAATGATTCACATTTTCAACCTGCTCGTTGCAAACGGGGCATAGAAGAGAAGCAACATCAATGCCTTTACGATCCAAATTCACCAATGTAGCAAGTTTATCTAAACTCAATCTCCACATAAAAACGTTAACTTTTTTAGGAACACATTTTGGCCATCTAGTAGACGAGAAACTGCCAATAAGAATATGATCGTCAATACGGTTTCTAGCTGAAGCAACGGTAAAACCTGTGGGATTTAATGCCCATTTCCAAGAATCTTCTTTATCCGAGAGTAACACATCCCGAATAGAGTCCATCAAAGCAGAAAATTGTTGTGATTCGATACCTCCTCTCGGCATCCTCCTCAAAGACGAAATTCCAAGCCGAAATGTTAATACGATGATCAACCATGCAACTTTTATCTTTGTCCAAAGCGTATATGCGAGGGAATAAGTCTTTTAATGGCCTATCCCCGCACCATCTTTCGTCCCAAAACCGAAAGGATTTCCCATCTCCAACTGATCGAGAACAATCAAACAACAAATCAATCCCTTTATTATTGAGATTAGAAACAGCTTTTAAAATGGCATTCCATGGACTTTGTTTTGAATTAGATCTCCTGCTACAACCAATACCACCATCTTGTCCATGAATACCTTTAACCACTTTAACCCAAAGATCATTAGGGCTGCAACGAAATCGCCAAATCCATTTGAACAATAAGGCTACATTTAACGCATATATACTACCTATACCAAGACCGCCCGTGGCCTTACTCGCTAGGCAAATGTTCCATTTAACCCATGGAACCTTTTTTTCTCCAAGATCGCCTCCTAAAAAGAACTTGTTACGCATGGACTCCAGTTGCTTTTGCACGGTCACGGGCATCAAGTACAAAGACATATAATATGTTGGAAGGTTACTCACAACAGATTTGATGAGAGTAAGTCTCCCGCCAACCGATAGCATCCTAGCTTTCCATTGACACAATTTAGACTTGAACTTTTGAACGATTTGAGCCCAATTCTCACATCGCCCCATATTACCTCCAACAGGCACTCCTAAAAACGTCATTGGCAGCTTAGCGACACCACAACCAAGAACTTTAGCCATGTCAACAACATCCTCATCAGAAACACAAACACCTAAGAGCTTACTCTTATTAACATTTATTCTTAAACCAGAAACCAAGTAAAAACATCTAAGCATGCAAATCAGATTGTAAGCATTGGATTGAGACCATTCACCTACAAGAATAGCATCGTCTGCATAAAATAAGTGGGAAAGAACCAAGTTACCTTGGCCGATAAAGGCACCTTTGAACACACCCACATTCACAGCCTTACACATAGAAGCGTGTAATCCTTCCATAGCGAGAATGAAAAGAAAAGGAGCTAAAGGGTCTCCTTGTCTTAAACCCTTAAAAAACTCGAACTCAGATGTGGGAGAACCATTCACTAAAATAGAGGCTCGGGCATTCTTTAAACAGCCTGATATCCAAGTACGCCATTTGTGACCAAAACCAATGTTCTCCATAATCACATCAAGATAATCCCATCTTAAAGAATCATATGCTTTCTCAAAATCAACTTTGAAGACCATAAGCTCCTTTTTCCTCTTGCGATACCAAGCCATACACTCGTTCAAGATTAAAGGACCGTCAAGAATGTTTCTTCCTTTAATAAAAGCAGTTTGCTCCACACTAACACAGCTCCCAATGACCCTGCTAAGTCTATTTGCTAATAACTTACCAATGATCTTGTATTGGCAGCCTATTAGGCAAATTGGTCTAAATTCCGAGACAAATTTAGCATCTCCTACTTTGATAGCAATTTGACGCCGCTTTTTCTTTAACACACCGTGAAAAAAACTAGTATTTTCATCTCCCTCTATGGACCACTTAATCTTGGTTTTTTGAGCTAAGTCAGTAGTCTCTTTTTTATCAATATCGCCCAATTTTAATAGAAGATACCCGAGCATTTAAATCATCTGAAGTGGCAATACCTTGGTCCACCTTATTATCAATTAATGACTGTTGGAAATGTATATATTTACAAACATGTGAATGTCCGGATTCGAACTCGTGACCACGGGATTGCACACATTAGCGAATGAGAATTAAAGTTAATAATTAATGTTTATGTTTACGATTAATTATTGCACATTAAGTCCGGTTAACGATCGTTAAGTATTTAACGGAAAAATGACTAACGACCGTTAAATGAAAAGAGAAAGGACTAGAAATGGAAAACTTGGAAATTTTATGGGTTTGGCATTGGGCTTGTCTTCATGGCCGGCCATAGGGGCCTTCTAAAGCCTAATTCATAAACTTGTTCCCTAAGTTTACCTACTAGTATATAAAGAGGGTTAGGTTCTAGGGTTTCATACACTTGTGCATTGAATTAACCCTAGATCTCTCCTCTCCTCTCTCTAGTCTATATTTCGGCCGAGCACCCCATTTGTAAGGGAGTTTGGTTTCGTTTTGCTTAAACGAGGACTTGTGTTAGATCTAGCAATCGCTTGATTCGTTTGGTTAATTCGTGTGTACAAGAACGTGGTCGTAAGACATTATTCTTACACCAATAAGTACTTCTTTGTTTTTCTTTGCTCGAGGGTTATTTTGCTTTGCTCGAGGGATTTGACATTCGCAAGAGGTACGTTACGCATACTTTCAGTTAATTATTTATTTGTTATGATCTTTAAGTCTTCCGCTGTGTACTCTTGATGTCTATATGTTTATTGTATGTTTTATACATCTTAAACTAAACAGTGGTATCAGAGCCAGGTTTAACAAGTAATTAATTACTGAAACACATAATTAAAATAAACATGAATGTGTTATTATTTGTATGCTTAGATCTAGGGTTTGCAAAACCTAAACCCTAATTTTGAGGGGGGGGGCATTTTTTTATGGTGCCCTAATTAGGGTTTTATAAACTATTGTTTTAATTGGATTAGAAACCCTAAGATGCATGCAACTTTATGTGTATATGCGTAACTTTGATTTAATTGCATTAATTGTTAAGTGTAATTTTATGTCCATGATAATTATCTGCATGTTTTATCATGGATCTGCTTTTTTTGTATGTCTTTCTTGTTTAAGTGATATACACTAAATTTTGATAGATCTAAAATTGGGGAAGACCTCAATAATTATTAATTTAATCAATTATGTGCTATGTGGTATGTATTTAATTTTGACTTGCAATCGATGAATCGATGCATGTGGTTCACCTTGTACATAGATGAAAACCGGTGAAAGTCTTAATTAAATATATGCATATTGACAAATCTAGAATTGGTTATTAATAGGATTTATCAAAAACGTTTGCATGTGGCTATTTGATATGCATGACTTTTATTTGTTATGCATTCATTGTTTATTTGTTTATTTTATAAATACTTGCTTGTTTGTTTTTTGTAACAAGGGTATTTTTACAAGAAAAATAAACTGACCTAAACAATGGTGAAACATGTATTTTTAAGAATAGTAATCATAATCGTTTAATTGATTGATGACTTTGGTACAAATGGTCTGAAAGGCTCACCCATGAGAATGAACTAATAAAAGGGGTTTAAAGAAGTGCGCACAGTCACACTGAAAGAATGTCTAAGGTTGTGCTTTAGCGCGTACCTGGTCCTCTGCCCTCTGTAAGTTAGAATGGAGCTACTTAGTAAGCCATTAAATGTGCAAGCTCATCTTAAGGGTGAATTAGTTTTAATTCCATGCACCACTTCGGTGGTAATTATCCGAAACACTAAGTGTTTACACTTATGCAAAAGTACGGTATAATGGATGATAATTAACACTAAATTCCTTGATTGGTGAACCCAATACCTCAATTAAAGTTTGATGATGAAAAGCTTATACATTAAAACAAGATATAAATGTTTTAATAAAAACTATGCTACAAAGATGAATGCATGACATCTTTGTACATATTTGATTTAATATCAAAACTATTACCCTTTAATTTAAGTTAAATGCCATCCAACGAAACGGAAACACCTAAGATTACTTTTTATTTACGTGAGATCGTGACTTAGATCGTAATCAAAGGGTAAAATGTCCACGTGTCGTGAGAACGGGCATGGACGATTTTGCAGTTTCTTAAGTTGGACAGCTTAATTGAGGTTTGCAGTGAGAACTGGCAACTCAAGGCGTAAGATGGGATAAAACATGTTTACATGGCGATTGATATTGGCTATATGTAAATCCCATAAATCTAGGAATTGCAATTGAAATTGGCAATTGAGCAGTAGCTCTACCATTTTGTATAAGGTTCATTACTAGCAGATCAACTGACGTGATGAAATTATGACAATTTGGATCCTAGTTTTCAATAATAATTAATTGGTTATATGAATATGAACCTTGGGTATTTAATTGTTTATTGAAAAGGTTAATTATCGAAAATACTAAAATTGAATTTTGTAATTCTTTTGAATGTATAAATGCAACATTTAACCGTAAACGTGGTTTAGTCTTTGATTAGTAAATTGATCCATTCTAGCATTCAAACAAATGTTTGATCGAGAATAATTTACTAATAAGACAAACGAAGTCTCTTTTCCATTAGAGAAGCATGAGACTCAATCATATTCCTTTTCATGAATGAGAAAGGTATAATAGGAACATTTGAATTGTCTAAATTCTAATGTAACTCTTAGCAATGAATTGCACATCTTATTTTCCATAAAGATTTCATTACCCTCATTTGGTGAATGAATCCTTTGTAACAACATGAATGTTGGTTAACTGGAAAACATGTATATGAGTTACTAGATTAGAAGCTAGACTAATTACCGCAAAAATTGGTAAAAGGCAAACTAGCATATTTTTATCTAGTTGTTTTGCTTTAGCCTTTAAAGGTACTACATACTAGTATGGGGATGGTAGGCCTGTTGAGGAATAAATTGCATACCCAATTTTCGAGTTAATAAAATTGATGGATAACCTATCATTCATATAGTAGAATACACCTTTTAGTACCTTAGTAATGATTACGTATGGTTCTTCAAAGGTGTAGGAAAGTAAAAAGCAAGCAAGTTGTTTTCACTGGTTATGCAACACTTACAATGTTTTCAGATTCAGTGGGAGCATTTGTGTTGCATTATTGAATAAGAAGTTGTTTTAATGATTTCTAATTCAGTGGGAGCTACAAGCCTTATTTCCTGTGTAGTAACCCAGATTATCTTCAAAGATAATTACTTTCCAATTGTAGACACTTATGTTCTTAAGGATAGTCGTGTACGTTTCCTTACTAAACAATATAGTTCTACATCTACTAGTTATATCTGTGACACAAATCATATTAATCAAATAAACGAACGTGTATCGTGTTGTTTATATGTTACATGATGTTGTTTCATGCACAAGTGGGAGAAATCTTATTGTGTGCAAGGTACAACACATATTAATATGATTTAAAAGGATTCTCTTGACTGAAAAGTAAGAGAATAACGTTCTAATAGGAAGTATACATTTAAATACGTATGATTGCCCTATTAAGAACATGCGTCAAGATGATAACAAAGACTACTTTATTTTAAATATTTATGTCATTCAATATTTAAGAAACACTTGTAGTTACAATTTATGTTACGTGAGAACGTGAACTAGATTGTAGCCCAAGGTAAAATATCCACGTGTCGTGAGAACGAGCATGGATGATTCTGCAGTTTCTTACATGGAACTTTTCATGGAATGACATAATTAAATGAAGTAATCTAATACTACATTGAATTTGAGTATTCGTTGAATGACTTAAATATATTTAGTAAATATTAACTTGAAATATTAATTGAAACCTAAGGTGGTGTTCATAATTACTTTAATTATAAATGTTTATGATTTTGTAAAGTCACAAACATGAAGTCTTTTAATACAAGACTTACAATATAAAGTAAGACGTTAACTTGCTATGTTTTAAGACATATGCATGAAGTCAATGAGTTTATCAATGACTTATAACGTATAGTGGGATTATAACTGTTATGTTTTTTGACTTGGTCAAGAATACTTGTGTTATAATTCATGCAATTGACTTGGTAATTCTATTGTATCATCAAGTTTTACTTTGTTGGTAAATAGGTAAGCCAAAGAGTAGATGGTTATCTAAAATATTGTTAGATTTTCTTACAATATTAATTCTAAGGAAATACCATAGTTTTATGGTATGTTCGGTTAGAAGAATCAAAATCTGTTGGCATTATTTGATTCAAGATAACTATAGTTTCTTCCAAAAGTTATCAAGGTTAGTAGATTGAGTATAGATTGAATATACTCAATAAGACTCCAACCTAGAAGATTAATAAGACACCATTTGTTTATGGAATGTGATGAATCACATTAAGTCTTATAAATGAAGTTCTCAATTTGTTAAACTACTTATAGAGTGAGTTGTAACAAACTAATGTTAGGAACTGTCAATGTTTTTGTAATATCCCAAAAGAGAACAATGTATTGTTGCTCTACTTGCTAAAATATTTAAAGGTAATCTTTAAATTTTTAAAGGCAAGTGGGAGTTTTGTTTAGATCTTGAAAGATTGAATTACAAAATACATAATCTTCTAAAATGCACTAGCAAATATCATGATGAGGCTAAACATGAAAATGATAGACCTTAATATGATGGAATTGTCATTCATAGATCGGTAAGGATATCTCAGATATTTAATATGCTGAGAAATATGAGTTACAGGATCATGGTAAGCCTGTTAATCATAATGATAAATTTACCAAATGTTGAATTGTGGAAAATCAATCATACTATGAATGTAGAGATGCTGTCCATAAAGATAATAAACTTTAGATACTTGGTTTATCTTAATAATGAAAATGAGTTTCTTCAAAGGATGGAAACCCTAGTGGTTTAAAATCTTTGTGTAGAAATCATATGGACAATATTGTACATGTATTTAATGTATGTCTAGTGATAATAATATCAATCATACTTAAGCAATTAACTATGATTGAATATTCTTTCCTATATACATTAAATAGAAGTATAAAGATTATAATTGTCATACTTAGTTTCATTGATATGAAATTTTGACAATGAATGTCATAACTCTTTGTTGTGAAATTACTTTTGCGAGGACGATGAGTAATACAAAGAAGTTTTATGAATTCAAATAATCCTTGGATATGTACAAACTGCAAGAATCCATGAATGGATATATGCAAGCATCTAAGAGATGTTTCTTATGTTTAATATTAAATCCATGTTTGATTTAATAATTAAAATAAGATAGCTCATAAGTATTCCTAAAAGCTAGTGGGAGTATTATTTTTATTTTAAATCTTATATGTTGTATGGGCAACTACATTCCACTTAAATTAAGTTTTAGTTGGGAATGAAACTTCGTTTGTAAGATTTGGAAATAAGATATATAACCTTGGAATATATGTTTATTATTATAAACATATGCGGTAAATAAATGAGTCAAATAGAACATGATGAATACATATCTTTGACAAGATAGATGAGATCTTAAAGTTTAACTTGAAGATTCATCATGAACATCATGTTGTGTATAATGTTGTTGTGTTATGCTTGATTACAAGATGATTTGACAACATTGAAAGTTGTTAGTGTAATAAATATTTTAAAGGAATATGTTTGAATTTAGAATCACATTCCACAATCTGGAGATGCTCCTAGATTCTATGGATGATTATATGACAATTGTTTCATAATTGTCATTGCCAACAAACTTGAGTTTTGGTAGGCACCAACATTACACTAGAACTGTTCAAAAGTTTACGGATATTTAAAGAGCATATTGTTGTACACAATGATGCTGGTATAATTGAGATGACACTCAATTCTAGTCATGGTATCCTTGATGATGACTAGTTATGCTCAACTAAGAGCATAGTTGCATTATACATTAAAGAATAAAGAATACTTTAAAACTTTAAAGTTTTGAAAGATAATTGTCATAAAAGGGTGGTTCAGGTTATCACGCACCTTATGGAATGATATGACAATATCAAGATATGTGTAAACATATACAAGAAATTCACTTATTGAATTCTTGAAATAAGTATTCTCAAAATTCCTATAGATCAAAGTTAATTGAAATTATGCCTTGTCAACAAGTATGATTTTCATGACTTGTGGCAAAATTCATTAACTAGTATTATCATGCATTGATCTATTTAGTATTTGGATAAAGGATGTTAAACAATTATTATTTATAATGAATTAAAGTACGATATACGTTTAATTTCATTTATAATATTGTGTCCTGTATTTGCATGTTTAAATCCTTGAATAACTTAAGTTATTCTAAATAGTCCGTTGTCGATCAATAACATGGGAATGATATTGAATTAAGACAAATCTGAGTATTAGTTAGAATATACTTGAAAGTATATTGATGCGTAGCATGACTAATTTCAGATGATATTCAATGAATTGAATATAGGACTTATCCCACCCACATGATGATACTTTATGGATCTTTGTCATTAAGTATATCATGGATATTTATCCTCTGACTTGAGATACAAGAGATATGTCATGGATGTAGTGCATTTTTGTGAAGCAATCTAACGCTATACGTAATTGGTAGTTATAAGGGTTGTTTTCAGAAGTGTTGCGAAATCTGTGAATCCTGCTTGTAGTCAAAATGGGATTTGTTTCATTCAAATTTATTTTGAAGTATAATACTACTGGGCCCCTCGTAGGGTTGTTAAGATGTTTGTATGGCCATACCCAAGGTCTTCTGGAATATGTTCAGAAGAATTGGTAATCTTAATCAATCACATAAAGCGAGAAACAGAATAGTTAATTAAGAAATGAGTGAGATCCATATTCTTATTAACATGGTATTAGAAATAAAAGGATGAATATGATGATGAATCATCAAACTTGGTTTTTCTCCAGAAAACCATACACGAGTTGTACCGGGGGCATTGGCGTGTTGCTAGACGCTAACCAATGTCATTTCACGTTTTGTAAACATATCCAAGTGGGAGCTGTTGGAAATGTATATATTTACAAACATGTGAATGTCCGGATTCGAACTCGTGACCACGGGATTGCACACATTAGCGAATGAGAATTAAAGTTAATAATTAATGTTTATGTTTACGATTAATTATTGCACATTAAGTCCGGTTAACGATCGTTAAGTATTTAACGGAAAAATGACTAACGACCGTTAAATGAAAAGAGAAAGGACTAGAAATGGAAAACTTGGAAAATTTATGGGTTTGGCATTGGGCTTGTCTTCATGGCCGGCCATAGGGGCCTTCTAAAGCCTAATTCATAAACTTGTTCCCTAAGTTTACCTACTAGTATATAAAGAGGGTTAGGTTCTAGGGTTTCATACACTTGTGCATTGAATTAACCCTAGATCTCTCCTCTCCTCTCTCTAGTCTATATTTCGGCCGAGCACCCCATTTGTAAGGGAGTTTGGTTTCGTTTTGCTTAAACGAGGACTTGTGTTAGATCTAGCAATCGCTTGATTCGTTTGGTTAATTCGTGTGTACAAGAACGTGGTCGTAAGACATTATTCTTACACCAATAAGTACTTCTTTGTTTTTCTTTGCTCGAGGGTTATTTTGCTTTGCTCGAGGGATTTGACATTCGCAAGAGGTACGTTACGCATACTTTCAGTTAATTATTTATTTGTTATGATCTTTAAGTCTTCCGCTGTGTACTCTTGATGTCTATATGTTTATTGTATGTTACATCTTAAACTAAACAAAGACAACTTAGACTGATGTTCTTTCCTCAACTGATTATCAGTCGACTTCTTAGTGGCATTCCAATTTCTAATAACTTGTTTAAGATTTTGCAATTTCTTCTTAAACGCGACCATGCCATTGCTTTCCATACTATCATAATTCTTCCAGTTATCAATAACTAGATCGTGGAAGCCTTCGTTATCTAGCCACGAATGGAAAAAACAGAAAGGAGTAGGCCCGTAATCAACCACTGATTCTTTAAGCAAAATAGGACGATAGGAACACCTTTCTCCAATACAGTTCCTACAATGTGAGGAAACATGTCGTAGACACGATCATTAACCAAAAAACTATCAAGTTTACTCATCTTCGAAGCCCACTTATCCGTCCAAGTAAAGCGAAATCCACCCAAAGGAACATCAATGAGGTTCAGGTTATCAATAAACAGGTATCAATAAACAGGTTAAACGCGTCCGCTTGCCTCTCATGGAAAACCGACCCATACCTTTCACCAGCTTCTAGGACCTCATTAAAATCTCCCATGACAATGACATTACCCTCCCAACTTGCAATTAATCTAGACAATGAAGCCCATAATTCAGATTTCCCCGACATACTATGAGGAACATAGACAACTATGAACATAACAGTTATATCATTGGGTAGCCAACAACCTTGAACAGCCACATAATTATCAACACTTATGATTCTTTGTTTTTTAAACATCACATTATTCCAGATACATAAAATACCTCCCGATCTGCCCCTAGAAGAGAATGAAGCGAAATCGAATTGAGAATTCCCCCACGTCTGTCGTAACGTCCACATATCTACACGAACCATTTTAGTCTCCTGCAAGGCTAAAAAATTAATGTTATGAGAATGACATAACTCTTTAACCCATCTCCTTTTACTAGAATCACCGAAACCTTGCACGTTAATGGAAAGCGTATTCATTTAATCATTATTTCATCACCCATATCCGCAATAATATTTTTAAGAGTATCTTGACATCCCTCCATGTTATACCCAAGAGCCATGCCAACATTAATGGTATCTTCCATTTGTTTAAGTATAGAAATTCCCACATATTTCTTTGGCACTTCTTTATTGTTCGTTTGTGATGATTGTATGGAAACCACATCGTGTTGCGTCAGAATATCACCTCCTTTTTCTTGTTCTAAAGGTTTACTCACATCATTTAAATCATGTATTTGATCACCCTCTTCAGTTTGAGTGAAACCTGGTGGGTATTTTGGTGTCAACGAACCTTTCGTATCGTTTCTCAAAGCACTCCTTTTAGCAATAAGAGACGCCAAATCAAACGGGTCACTATCATTAGCCTTTTCACTAGTCACTTTATGATCCTGATATGCATCTTCTTTATTCTGTTTTTCACCTTCATTTTCATTAATAGAAACGTCCCCCACTGATTCCTCCTCACAATCTTCCAAATTATCTCCTTCTTCATCATTCTTATGTGTTCCTACCGATTCTTCCTCCTCATTATCTTTATCATCCAAGGCAAAAGTTGGTGTCCAACTACATAACTCTCTCACCCGAATAGTATGAGACACCCCTTTAAATAAGACAATTGTGGATGCAAAAATCAATGAGGCATGTGAGGATTTAATACACAAGCGAATGCTCAATCTATTCGTATTGTCTGTATCATCAATAAACAATACCTCTCCCCACCTGCTACAAATCTTTTGGAAATTATCATTGCACCATGCTCTTGTAGGAACGCCTTCAACCTCGAGCCATATTAATCTATCATCAATCATAAATTCTTCATTCCAAACCTTCAACGTGGAGAACCACGACAAAATTCCATCATGAATGAGGAATTTATCTCTAACCTCCTTATCATCAAATTCGAACATAACCCATAAACCACCTAAGTATTTAATTCCCACGCCTTGAAAGCCTTCATTACTGCAAATTATTTTAGAGTTTGCTATTGATCTAAAATCCTTAAAACATCCCACTAATGCCAATTCCAATGTAGAATCTCCTTCCTGTGAAATTACAATTTCTGGGCTTTCACCCACATGCTCTCTGTCACATTCCTTCCTATCTCCACAGTTTCCTCTCACCATATTGACAAATGATTTAGGCATAGAATCATCTCGAACACTTGGTTCCATAGCAGAATTAACAGCCTTAACTCCACCACTACCAGACACCTTATCACTTTTTGAATTTCCATTGTGACGATAATAACCAGAAGTAGAGTTATTTACCTTTTCGCCAGCACGGAAGGGTTTCAGCGTCTCCTTCCTTTCAAATCTAGCCACGTTAGCATGCAATCGTAATTTCCCAATCCAAATATTAGACAGAGAATCAATTAGAGTATCCTGATTAGACACCTTAATGAAGTGACAAAACGCAAACATCTGCCCCCATTTGTTCTTATGATTAGCAATAAAAACATCCACAAGAGTCCCCTTCTTACTACATATATTCCAAAGTTCACGAACCGAAAGGTGGGAAGGAAAATTGGAGACATACACGGTTAAAGAAATCTTCGCCAAATCCTCCCTGTTAGACTTCATACTTTGGGGAATGTTTAATCTTTGAAACACCGATCTCCTATGTTTACGAGTAACCTCCTGCCAAACAGAATCGCCCATAGAAAACGAAAAAACGAAAAAAATAGATAATTTTAAAAATGGAGAAACAAAGAATGAAAAATTAGGGATTTAAATTTAGGGTTTCAAAATAAAGGTTTTAAAAAAGGAATTGAGACCAATCCCTATGGTTCCACAAGCAATCATCCTGTAAGAAGCTCGTTATGAGATTGATCAGAAGGTGATTCTACTCGAATAACAGGTCCTTAGCAAGGGTATGTGTTATTCAAATTGAAGAAAGAAAAACACATCTTATCATGACTAGTTAAATTGGTATTTTTGGTTGTTAATCGTTTGTCAAGTCTATATTTCGTTTTTGTTGACCTTAGTGTAGTTTTTATAGTGTTAAGTTGTAAGGTTTTTATAGTTCAAAAAAAAAAAAAAAAAAAAAAGGTGTTTTAAGGTTCGTAAGTTGATTCTAGTCTATTATGAATTCTGTGTGAATACTTTAGTTGAATTGCAAAATTTCAAGATTTTTAGAGAATGGTACCATTAAAATAAGGGTTAATGGCATGTAATGTAATAGTAATGCACTTTTTCATTTGTTCACATATCATATACGAAACAAAAAAATACCACATTATCCATCAAATTTTCAAATTTTGTTTCATTATCATAGGTTTTAGAATCATCTTTTTGCATTTAGAGTCATCCCTTTGCACCGTTAGTCCTTTTTACTAACGACAGCTTATAATTAACTAAAAAATATGTTTTCTTTTTCAAATTATATTTTTTTCGTCTGTTTTTATATATTTTCAAACGTTATTGTCAGTTTTCAAACTTTTTCTCCGTTGTCATACGTTTTCGTCCGTTTAATATGTTTTCTTCTGTTTATATATGTTTTTATACGTTTCTTTTCGTTTTTATACGTTTCTGTCCGTTTTTATACGTTTTTCTTACGTTTTCATACGTTTTTTCCGTTTTTATACTTTTTTGTCTGTTTTTATACGTTTTCGTCAGTTTCTGTACATTTTCATCCATCGTTCTTACGTTTCATACAATTTTATCCGGTTTTATATGTTTTTTTCCGTTATTATATGTTTTCGTCCCTTTTTAATTGTTTTCGTCCGTTATTACATACGATTCAAAGGTACATACATGTTTTAACGATTTCCTAGTGACCATGTTATTCGATATAAATATCTGTCATCTGTCTATAGCTTATCACCGACATCATTTGTAGCGGGATTAGTGGGCTAAAAAAAATGTCATCATGTTATCGATTTGAAGTGATATCATTATCGTGATTGTTTAAATTAGTGTTGTCAATTTTTTATGAATAAATCAATGACGATGGAAAGTATTCTGTTGAAGATCAATCTAATTATGATTATGATGTAAGATCCAAAGGTACTTGAAGTATGTATGGGTTTTTTTTCGCGGTTGTCATGGTGTTGTGTATTCATGGGCGGTGTTTGGTGTTTTCAGTTTACGTGGTGTGTCTTTTAAATGGGAGATACGTGTTTTGCTTTCTGGCGTATAATACAGTCATGGCACACATATGTATCAAATATACCTGATTACAAATGACAAGTACACACAAGAATAATGACGATCGATCGAGAACTGGAGACGATTAGCTACATATCTATTAAATGCACCAAGAGAACTAATCATTCCTTACATGACTTTTCTTTCAATTAAATAAGAAGTTTGATTAAATAAATTACGAGTTAGCACGCAAGCACACGTTTCTACTTTTTAATTTTTGTGTGGTTTTTCATTGTGACGTTTCTACCTTTTAATTTTTGTGTGGTTTTTCATTGCGCCAGGATTGTGTCTGTGACTTTCAAAAGGAATAATGAATAAAATTCGTTCATTGAGAAAGGTTTTGAGCCTACAGTCTTATCATGACCGGTTAAAGAGGTATATATTTTCGGTCGTTAGTATTTTGTCAAGTCTTATGGTGATTTAGATTCGAGAAACGAATTGCGGCTGTCACATATCATGTTTCTATACAATAGAGATTTAATGTGACATGCTTGAAGTTTGGTGTAGTTATATGGTGCAAAGTCTTAAGGTTTCGAGATTGATTCAAGTGCGTTATGAATTTTGATGCATGAAAGAAAGATAGTTCTTTGACTCAATTACAAAATTTCATGCTTTTGAGCGAATAATACCACCAAATTAAATGTATACGGAAGTTATATCTATGTTCATTATGCAAAACACATTTACACGCATATAAAAAATCTAGCACAATTGGTCAAGAGCTTAAAAAGTTCTTCAACATGATATTCTAGCATCGAGAATCATGATATTTGAGCATCAAACAACAATTAGTACATGAAGTATCAGACCATTAAAAAAAGTTTATACAAAAAAGTATTGGAATTTATATTAGTTATTGGACTTAGAAGTGAACGAGAAGAATTGTATACAACAATTATATAAAATAATAAGGTCTTTTTTTACCTTTGGTAGAACCGGAAGCAACTTCTCTACCTTAGGTAGGCGTATAGCTGTCTACGTCTTAATCTCCCCCATACACCGTGAAAGGCGGTATTGAGACCCATAACCCATGGAAAACGGGATTGAGGGTATTTTTTTTTTAACTATATAAAATAATAAATTTTATCTCATTGACTTATGTGGGATAATAAATCAATACAACTATTCAAAAAAAAAAAAAAACCCCGCAACCCCATTTCAATAACTTGGTTGAAACAATTAAACATGAACAAGCATCATATATCCTGATATAAAAATTTTAAAATAAAATAAATTGGTGATTAATTTATTAACTCATCCTTAAAAAATTACAAAGTGTGAATCAATTGGAAGAAGGAACGGATACCGGGTTCAACAAAAAGAGAAAAAAGAATAGGGATACCAACATAAATCGAAGCACAGTGTAAAATTTATAGGACAACTTATACTAGCGACTGCCAGTTACCATCAATTTGTTGGCAAAACACACAAGAATAACCGTATCTCAACTCGTTAACTTGTTATTACATTCTATTAACTTAAATCAAAAGAGGCCCTTCAGCTAATGTTTGGGTGTTTTAAACTCTATTGTCGAAAAAAATCTAGCACTAAAAGTTAAGGAATTGTATAAACTTTCCAAGTAGAGGGTCAAAGTCACTAGACATGTTGATTTTGTGACGTAGAACCTTCTGCTTGAAAGCATTATACTCATACTTGTAGATATGATTTGAATGCATTGTGGTATATAATCTAGCACTATCTCTCTTCTTTAACCTATGTGGGATTAAAATTAGTTACAAGTATTCAAGAATACAAGAACATTTCAACATGTTTCTACTCTCTTGTTAATGTGGATTTTTTATTATGACTTTTTGATGGGTTAAATTTCGAAAGTAATGTTTCAATTAACGACTTTCTAGTACCGCTTCAATATTATTCAAAGATCTTTCATTCTGTATACTATCACTTGCAACTCAACGACATCGTTTCGAACAAAATTCAGTGATTGCTTTGAACTACTAACGTGGTGGACTCTTTTATTTGAGTCAAACACTTGAAAAAGGAAGCAAATTTTTTATTTGATAGAGAAAGGATTTGAAGTGAAATCACTATCGACTATGTAATGGGCTGATACTCTTATCATTTGCGCGCGCGCACACACATACAAATCGCTCTAAACAAGATTTACCAGTCAGCCTTTACTCTAGATATGAAGTTGATTCATAAGGATTATAGGACTATACAAACAAATGTTCGAGTCACTTTGGTGGTGGTAATTTTTTTTTTTTTCATGACGCGGTGTCTCATGCACCTGTTTGCTTGTGTGTTGCGTGTGTTAAAACACATATTGCCTCAATTTATTGTAATGTTTAATACATAAGTCTAATAATGAACATCAATCTTTGTTAAAACACATATTGCCTCAATTTATGCCCAACATACCTTTTTCAATTTTTTTTTTCAAAGCCTTACTCTTATTATAAGTATATATTAAACCACAATCAAAACGCAGCCGTTTTATGTACTGTTGCTACAGTACAGCTACAGTAGCTACAGTACTGGGCTGCTACAGTACAATTTTGGCCGGTTGCTACAGTACGCAAGCTACAGTACATTTGGGCCGGACTGCTACAGTACGGAAAAAAAAAAAAAGGTTATATTTTTGGGCCGGAGTACGGAAAAAAAAAAAAAAAAATATATATTATATTACTATTTATTAATGCACAATCACCTCGGCTAAAAAATTCGCCCGCCCGAAAAAAAAAAACAAAAAAAAAAGATTATATTACTATTTATTAATGCACAATCACCTCGGCTAAAAAATTCGCCCGCCCGCAACGCGGCGGAACGATGCCAGTCTCGTTGTAACCAAACCACTTTAAAACTGCCTATTCCCTTCTTAAATATCTGTAAATGTGATCTTGTTTCCGGTTCATAAACACCAATGGTGGGAATATAATTATTACTACAAAATATTAGGCACTCTACAATCTCGGTAACACATTTATTTGATGCATGCATGATGAGCTCAAACATCTAGTTTGTTGAGGCAACGCTAGTGTTGTTAAAGACTTTAGTGTGTAATTAAAAGATTTGATAAATATTAACACGCTGTGAGATGCGGAGTGCACACCCGTTTGTTTGAGTCAATGATTACCACTTGTGATTAAGTGATTATAATCATATGATTCGACCATATGAGTTGCAATATCAGTTACAGATACAAAAAACTTTTATAAAGGTTATTAAACCTTGGTGCCAATGTTATTAACCTTGGTCAATACCATCAACTAAGGTTTTGATGTCATTAAATGTATTGTAACAGCGGGTGGTACTCTTGTTACAACTAAGGACTTGAAACGTTTTGTGTGTCACGACAAGTATGAAACAAAAGGAGCAAAGACAGGATAGACCAGCTCTTGTTGAAGTTTCTTGCCTTTCTTTCCCCAAAGCAAGTAAAGTCGCATTCTAAGAATTATCTCGAAGTGATACTCGAGTAATATAAGGAATTATTATCCCCATAATCAACATTTATTTGATTATTTCACACGAAACAATACATAAAAGCAAAAGATCAAGTTTCTTTTCTCATATTGCTTTAGCATTTGCAATGACACTTTTTAAGTTTCTTTTCTCTGCAATGGCCACCCGTTGGGTTACCGCAGTTGTTTCTACTACAAAAATCAGAACAATGTTTTTGATCTTGTGCATTAGCCGGATCACAACTATCCATGTTAATTTCATGACAACAAACACCCGCCTCAACCGATGTCCATCTTGGTGCTGCATGCAACAAAAATATTTGCATATTAATATAAGTAATATGGGTTGATTAAATTGTGGGCATGCAGTTATACTACATTGAAGTCAGGAACTTGATTATGCCAAAAGAACTGATTAACTAACCAATACAAAGAACAACGACAAGCAAGACGAGAAGGTAAGAAGTTCTCTGTTGAGCCATTTGTACGTAATTCGCTTTTTCTTCTTTACGATAAGGATGATGTTCAAATTCTGAATGACTATAGCTCAAGGCCATGTCCGGTATATATATTGGTTCCTTAACACTTAACTAAGGAAATACAATCCATGCAAAAACTTAGAACATATCATAATTAAATTGCAATATAATGCATAAAAGAAAAGATCTCTATATGTTCTAAAAGTATAATATATTCATTAATAAGGTTGTCAATTAACTATTTGCCAAATTAAACAAAGAATTCCATTTTTTATTTTTATTTTGTTTTCTCATTTGAAATGGCAAAGATCGCCTAGCTAACAAACGTACATAAACTAAGGACCGAATCAATAATATATATTCTAGTAAACAAGAGTTTTTATACAACTTATTAAAGCAACCGAAGCAATTAATAATATGATGTGTCTTGAGTTTGGAAGGTATTTCGTTGGTCATTTCCTAACCCACTACCACGTACGGGCGGCAATTTTTGACCTGACATGAAACCCGACTTGAAACTGACACGAAAATTAACAGGTTTGGGTTGAGTCTAAATATATTTCGGGTCAGGTTGGGTCGATCAATCTAACTCGTTTATTAAACAGGTCAGGTTCGGGTTGGGAATAAATTAATCGGGTCGACCTGCCAACCCGTTTAAATTTTAAATTAAATTTTTTTAATATTTTATTATACGGTTTAAATGGGTTAAACGGGTCAACCCCCAAACCAGTTTAACATGTTTAACTCGTGTAATGTGTTAAATTTTTTTTTATATAAAATTAGCTAAATGAGTTAACATGAACCCCATTTAACCTATTCAACCCGTGTAACTTATTAACCAGCCAACCCAAGTATATATACGGGTTAAATGGGTCAGGTTCGGGTTATGTGTAAACAAGTTAAGGTTAACATAGCTGACATGATGATTTAAATGGGCCAGGTTTGGGTTGAGGTTTTCTGACCCCGCCAACCCGAATTGCCAACCCTACAGTCCCGCATACAAAACTTCTTCAGTAATCCATCTATTCAACCAATTCAAAAAAAAAATCTAATCGGTTACAATTGTACATTGATAACATACGGTTTCATATTTATGGCTTTGATTCCAACAATGAATCAAAAACCCTAATTTATCGCTTGTACAACAATTGGTGTCGATATTGTAAGTTTGGAAATGATACGTAAATGCCTATGGAAGTTTATTTTCGGTTTATATCATAAAATTGTAAGTTTTCTTTTTTGTGATTTGGTTACTACTATTTTATTAAAATTCCTATGATTTTATATACAAAAGTTGTGATTACGTTTGAAGTAGTTACCTATCAGTATCGATACTATTTGATTTGAGTAACTATCAATTACGAAATCATCTTACTTTGCTATTATGTATCAATAATGAATTTAATTGTCTGCTCAATAGATTATTAATTTGATATTCTTATTGTAACCAAACCACTTTAAAACTGCCTATTAACATTTCAGTAATTTAAGCAATGAAGTATATGAGCAAAGTATAATGAGCGAAATTTTATTGCGAAGATGATCTTACAGCTAACAAATACTCTGTATAGTATACCATTTGTAACTAGGAATTCCATTGTTTTCTCCCTCAAAAGATCCAAAATGCATAACATTAGTGTATAGTTATTGTTTTAAACTTTTAGTCACTCTAATGTAACTTTTAAATCTATTGTTTCACCCCTAAAACTAGTAATAGATAATTAATTTTAACTTACAAAAGCATTTCACAACTAAAAATTTAGAATTCATGTTAATTAAGAGTATTCTTTTTTTTTAAAGGGTTCAGAATTCATATCAATTTCTGATAGTTAATGCACAATCGTGTAAATTTTAATTTGTTTTCATTTACAGGGTTGATACAGCACAATCGAAAATATGATATTAATCCGAACACAAGTGAAACATATACGCTATGGTATAATAGCCAGCAACATTTATTTTCTTTTTTCTATGTGGGATTGGAGGATTGAAATGGCTTTTATCAACAGTTGCTTAGATTTACTCTTTACTTTTGCTAATTTTTTTGGACTTTTGAGTATCCGATCTATTAATTAATATCATGGATGCTCACCATAGACCGTGTACAATTCAAAGCTACTCTAATAAGTGATATTACACTCAAATACTATTATTAAGGGAATGTTGCAATTGGATGCAATTAGATTCAGATATTCTACAAGATAGAAGGGTACCCGCAAGAATGCAACGGTGGGTACCCGATAACTATTTTTGTGGCGAGTAAATGTTTTTAAAAAATAGATAGTCTAAATTATTAATAGTGTAAATGGTAAACATTTTTATTTTTCAAAATTTAGCATTAAATTGGTGGTTTAACTATAGTGTGCTTTTCTTATAAACAATTCCATTAAAATGTATCATTATGTGAGTGTGGTTACATATTGTTTTAATGAGACTTAAATTTTCAGATTTTACATTCATTTTCTACTTTTCCTTTTATAGCAATGTTTTTTGTCTTAAAATTTTAAGACTTCCTTTAATAGAAAGTCTCAAATACTTTATAATGTAGTATAGATATACTCCATCATTTGCAAGTTCACAATACATTTTCATCATTTCTGCATGAAAAAGGTAATCTTTGTAAACGTAATCTTTGTACAAATGGGTGAGACTAAACTTGCCGCAAACTAAACGAATCTTTGTAAACCAAGTGCTGCTGAAGTCAAAATATACTAGCTATGACGGAAATAGTTTACGAAAACGATAAAGGAGTCATCGAACAACACTTTAGGTTACTTGTTCTCTTACAACTTTTATTTTGCATAAGTTAATATAAGTAACTCACAAGGTCTACTTTCTGTTGTTCTGTTATTTGATTTATTTTTTGTTTTATAGTTGCCGAAAATGTTTATGTGTGCAACCATATATTGTAAAACCTTAGAGTAACTGATAAAAGGAAGGTAAACAAGAATTTATTTAATCCATTGCTTATTTACTTGAGGTGATCTATTTTGAATTTATTATAATATGTTTTTGACATTGTCGTATGAGCTTTTTTATTTAATTATTTACCCAAATGTAGAAGAGATCATTTTCTCATCGTTATTGTTTTGGAATTGATCATTAATTCATATGTACCCCATATACAAATAGATTATCAATCTTTAAAAATAAAATATTTGGAGTTAACATATTAAAAAAAAAGGTTTTGAAGTTATATGAATTTACTGTGATTCTAGCGTGACTAAATCTTAGAAGAACAATTTGTGATTTGTAAACATTATAACAATTCACAAACATGTAAGCCATGCACACTTAGGTATATTAGCTATCAAAATTTTATTGCTTAAACCGATGTGGGACTAAATGTTGAAATGGTTTTTATCGAAAAAAATTAGAAGGTAGCTAAAGTAGCGGCCCATGCACTCGTATTAGTTCAAGAAACCCGAGTACCTCAAAATTCAGGTATATAAGTTTTAATGCCTAAATGAGACAAATTTACAATGAATTATCATTGTTTATGGTACAACTATTTGGTCAAGTTCGCATTTCAAGGTGATGATATCGATTACCTTGTTTGGTATATTATTATCTATATGTGTTTGTGTGTGTTTAGGACTTCATGAAACAAACCCGTTAGTAAACGCCTCAATTGACCAATGACCAAATCGAGAAGCCGAGTCATAAAATTTCAATCCTCCAAGCTTAGTTTTAGCCTTTTAGCTCATTTTTGCCCAAGAATGTAACTCTAACAAGGTGAAGCAAAACAAAGCCAAACTTGCAAAAGTGCTTGATGTTTATGAAAACAAGCTAGCTTTAGCTCGAGCCGCTACTAATATCTAGACACTTGTGACAAGTTCACTACAGCCTTTACATCATTTGCCTAACACTCGGTATTTGTTTGAGAAAACTGACCGGACCAAGCTCTTTACATCATGAAAATGTGTGGGTAGTCGGCTGATGTATACATGTTAGCCTTAATAGTTTTTATTAGAAGTGATGGTCATTCACGTTTAGGAACTTTGTAACGTGTGTTAGATATCGTGATAGAATAGTCAACGGGCTCGTGGATTGGGCTAAGCCAATTGGTTAGAAGTTAAGATAAGCTAGCCTTATATCAAATCCAAGTCCAATCCAATCCCACGAAGCCCATATACGGCCCATGGCCAAGCCTTAGGGCATCCTTTTACTTGTACTATAAATACCCCTCAAGTATGTCATTTGAGGGGTGTGCTTGAGTGTGTGTGTGTGTGTTTTCCTTTGAAGCAATATAACATCTTATTGTTTTCATCTTCTTTTCTCTACCTCTCTACACATACACGAATTTATACATCAAGTCACCAAGTTCTATTCTTAATCTTTCTTTGTTTCTTATACGCATAACTGTTTGTTATACGTGGGTGTTTGTGTGGTAAAGGTTGCTATTTGTGATAAGGTATAAGTGATAAAGGGGTATAACAATTGGTATCAATCGCCTAACAATGGTTTAGGAGTGTTTGTGTTTGTTTTGAAGGGTTACACATAAGGCTCGTTATTCATATTTGTCACGCATCAAGCTTTAATTTTTGCACTCAAAAATTCAAGATTCTTGTGGTTTAAGGTTTATTTGGTGCTAAAGTTTCAGTTTTTTGCAAAAAGTTCGAAGCTTTACGTGTTTTTCTTCATTTTTAAGCTCGTTTTTGGTTATTGGTCATTTCTACTCGTAACTTTTCTAGCCATTTTGGGTGAAAAAGGTCACCATTTTTGGGTTATTCGAGTGTTTTTAAGGCTTTCTGTGCAAAAGATATCATTTGAATCATTGGAAATTTCTTACGAGTAGAAGTCAAAAAGTCAAAACCCTAGTTTTCTACTCGTAACTTTTCTAAGCACTTTGGGTGAAAAAGGTTAACATTTTTGTGTTATTTGAGTGTTTTTAAGGACATCTGTGCAAGCGAAATTGTTTGAATCGTTGGAAATTTTTTACGAGTAAGTCAAAACCCTAGTTCTACTCGTAAGAAAGTCAACTACTCATAACTTTCTACTCATAACTTTCTACTCGTAACTTTTTGGTGAAGAATCTTCGAGCTATAACGGTTACTCAGTGCTTCCCTCACTTGGATAAGTGTGTGGAACACTTCGACTTGTGGATATCTCTTACGCTGTGACAGTGTAAAGGATTTTTGGTTTTTAACCATAGTTTACGCATAAGCTAAAAGCTTACGAGTAACTCTACGCATAACTTCAAAATTACGCGTAAGGTTTACGAGTAACTTTTTGTCTACGCATAAGCTTAAGGTTACGCGTAAGATACTTTCTACTCATAAGGTTTCTACGCATAAGGTTCCTACGCTTAAGGTTTCTACGCTTAAGGTTCCTACGCATAAGGTTTCTACGCATAAGCTTCCTACGCATAAGATCCTACGCCTAAGTTTCTACTCGTAACTTCGTGTTTCTACGCCTAAGCTCTTCGTGTTTGGCGGGAAAACTTGAGTAAAATTTAAATTTTTGAGGAGACTAAACGTTCAATTTTTACGCGAGATTCAAATTTTGGTATAACTGTGAAAATTTTGGTCAAAAATTCAAATTTTTGGGCCTAAATTCAAATTTTTCGGGTCAAATTTGGCGTCAAAATTGTCATAACTCAAATTTTTCATACGACCTTAGAATTGATTTTTATAGTGAATTTCAAATTTTGGGCGAAAATTTTTTAAGAACCGAGTTTACGAGTACGACTTTCAGAATCACCTCAACCGAGCTTAATCATCATCAACCACAACTCCTTTATCGTTGAATCGATCCTACATCAACTTTATCATCACATACCTTCATCAATGGCAACTGACAAAGATCGTCTCAAAACTGCTTTCACAAATGCTATTGCTGGATTCGCCAATACATGGTTTTCAGAGTTTAATACGCAGTTTGCTCAACCATCTATGCATATGAGTCAAGAAGGACACATGGTTGATGTTATTGGGAATCAGAATGGATTTACTACAGGCATACAAATGGGGAATCAGATGCAATATGCAGGGCAGTATGTTGGACATCAAGGGGGTCAGATTGTGAATCAGAATTTGGGATATCAAAATGGGAATAACTGTTTTATGACTTCGGTTCAGAATGCTACCTCCGAACCTCAAAGCCAAGATTCAGGGTATCGTCGGTTCAGCATGCTACCTCCGAACCTCAAGTACAGGGTGTTGTTAGCAAAGAAAGAAAAATTGGGAATAGAGTTGACTGCTGAGGAATACGAATTTCTGTATCCAGGACGGGCAGAGAAAACAAATGATAATGCAAGCTACTGTCTTACAGTCAACCAGCAGGACACAACATCAAGTGCTATTTTTGATACACCTCCAGTCTATGACACAGATTCACTCAATGAGGTACCAAATTATAGTAATGTTTCTAATCAGTTTACTCATGATGAACAGCATTCTGTGACATCAGCACCTACTTATGATACATACCTGGACAATCCGAGTTGTAGCAATACGAACTCTGAAACTCCAGATGTGAATCCTAATGGAGGCTGTGTGGCACAAAATACTGCGACTGATGAGGAAATCCGTGCTTATTTTGAATCATTACTTAACACTTGTGGTATCGAAATTGAGAAAGTTAGTAAGGTCAATCGCGAAGTTAAGGCCGCGAATGTGAAATTGACCGCTGAGCTTGAGAGTTACAAGGAGCACGCCAAAGCCTATGAATTTCATACAAACAAAATGTCCGAATTAGAAATTGGTTATCGAGATTCTGTTTTAAAAAAACAACAATTGCAACTCAAGTATGACACACTTGATGTGAATCTGAATTTGAAAATAAAATCTTTAAACAAGGAAATTTCTGATCTAAACAACCAACTTTCTAAACAAAAACACGTTCTCGATCTTGAAAAGAGAAGAAACAGTTGATTGCTGATTTTTCAAAACGAGAAGATTCTCTTCTTGATGAAATTCTGGATAAAAATGAAACTATCAAAAAATTGGATAATTTGCTTCTTACAACGGGTCATTCTGCTAAAACAAACAAGATGCTTTCTAATCAAGCAAATCCGATTTTTCACACTTCACATAAAATGGCTCTTGGTAACTCACCTCCCTCGTTCCTCAAGAAAGCTCAGAAAGAACGGAATGTGTTGAACAATGGACAACCTTTGCATGAACCCATAATTGTTCGTGATTCTCTTGAAACATTGGAACTAGCTGAGGAGAGTAGATCAAAAATGAAACAAAAGAATCCAGATCTTAAACCAATTGATTATAACAAATGGAACAAAATTAATGGGATTACTTTTGTTAATCAAAAAGAAACGTCAAAGTTTTCCATAACACCAAGTGTCTCAAACAAAGTGTCAACACCTGTTTCAAAACCAGTTTCAAAACCAGTTGTAGTTTCCAAATCTCTTTCGAAAATCGAACAAATGTCTTCAAACAATCCTTTTAACACAAGTGATACTAGAAGCATTTTAGACGATGTTAAAACTAGAATTGGGAGTCTTCAAGAGACTGTTAAAACTAAAACCACTATGACACCTAACAACTGGTTCTCTACTTTTGATATCGAACAGAGAAAGTTTTTTGAAACTCAAATTGCCCCTCAGCTGAATAACATCAACTCAAGGGTAATTCATGTTGAACAAGCACTTTTGAAAGAAACAGCTGACTTTGTCAAGGACCATAAATCCCTGGTAAAGCAAGCTAATGAATGTTTTGAACACATCAAAGTTTTGGAAAATTTGAATGATTCTCTCTTCGAAGATGTTATGTCTACCGATATCATGTCCATTATCTTACAAACATATTCTGTTGAAGATCATGAAAGACTCCAGTCTGAGACCTCCACAATTGTTTCAAAATATGAAAATGCTCTTGTAAAACTTGAAAAAGAAAACGTGTCCTATTTTAAACAACTTGATCGAAAATCTGAGGAATGCAAGTATGACAAACTGTCGTATGAGCGTGCCTACAAGGACATGCAAGAGCAAAATGATCTTTTGAGAGTTCAGCTGGAAAGTCTAAAAGGAAAGGCTGTGGATACTAAGTTTGCAAAACCACTGACTGAGGAGAAAACAAATGTTCCCAAACCGGTTTTCAAACCAAAAATGTCTATTTCTCAGTTTCCTCCAAAAGTCAATGAGAAAAATGATTTGTCAAAAACAGTCACTCCACAGACTTTGCCTATCAAAAAGAGAATTATCAAAGGTTTTGAAAAACCTGTTTTTGAGAAAGAAAAAGTGATTACACCTGGCATTTCTAGGAATAGTTCACGGAATGTGACCGCAAATCCAGTTAAAGAATCTGTTGGTTCTAACAACATGGTCAACAATCACTATCTAGAAGAAGCTAGGAAAAAGGCACAGACTCGAAAAGATGGAATTCTAGGTGCAACATCTAGGGTGATGAATTCTACAAGATTTCAAGGCACTGCTAGTAGTAGTAAACCATTACCTAGGAACACTCTACAAAAGACTAGGGATTGGCTTGCATCTAAGAGTAGTTGCGCAAAAGAAAATGCTATGCCCTTAGAAAACAACACTAGGAATTCTAAGTCTTTTTCGAACAAGAATCAATTTCCAAAAGATTGTAGTGACAAAGTTAAAGCTGCTGTTTTAAACAAGAATATTGAATTTGTCTGTACTACATGTAAAAAATGTATCTTTTCAGCTAATCATGATGCATGTGCCTTACAATATCTCAAGAAAGATAATTCTCGTGCCAAAGCACAATCCACTAAGACACCAAATAGAAACAAGCCCGTTGATAAAATGTCAAACAAAAAGAAACCTAATAGGTGGATCTCTTCAGGACGTAGTTTTTCCAAAAATGAGTCTTCCGCTGCATCTAAAAAGAAAACAACTCCTAGATCTTACCTTAGGTGGATACCCACGGGCAAAGTTTTCAACAAAATAGGTCTTAGATGGATTCCCACAGGAAAGATTTTTGATACTTGCTCCAACACAGATAATAGTGAAACTCATCAGGATAAGGAAGTAGAAACCACTACAACCGTTGATAGTGATCACCCTCACCGTGAGGAATCTTGTACTTCTAACACTGTTATTTGTGAAAAATCTCCTTCTTTGGCTGTAGGTGAATCAAATATCTCTGAACCCAGCTCATCAGAGGGTTCCAATTCTGTAAAATCTTCTTCTTCATTTTCTCTATCTTCTATCTTTGATTTTCCATTTCTTCTATAAAACCAACAAAAGCAAAATACAAAAATATAAAATTTTCAAAAATACAAAAACAATATAAAATCAAAAATCCAAAAATATTCTTCTCACGACATGTCTCTCGTATAATCGATATTCTGTACGTATCTAGAAATGTCATTCAACAATGATACGGGCATGTACAGATGCTTGAGCGAGAGTTCTTTAATTGTTTTCCAAAACATGTCGTTTCTCAAAATTTCTTCAAAATAATGGCTTCTGAACACATCAGTTCAGGACCCGCGCTTCAAAGAAAGGAAAGTGCTAAACCATACAAAGGTTTTAAATATTTTTCAAGCACTTTTCCTAAAAACAATGGCTTGTAAGTACTTCAGATTGCAACCCGATCTTTAAAGAAAGGAAGGTGCTACGCAAAATCGATTTTCATAAATATCGAGCACTTATCCTAAAACAAATGAAGATTATTCTTCTCGAATATCTTCAAAAGATTTTCAAAATCTTCTTCTCATCTTGCGTACCATTGATTCGAAATTTTTCAAAAAGATTTTTCAAAATCTCTCACATTTGGTACCAAGATAACTCCCTCTAAACCCTTAATTGATTCTAAATTTTCTGTATGAAAAATATGCTTTCGTTAAGGGGGAGTATTAAACCAAAATTGTTCCAAAATTCATGCTAAATCAGTTTCTCTCCAAATGCTTTTCGAAAAACATATCTTTTAATCACTTTGTTTCAAAAACATCATGGATATGCTATTTTTGAGAGGGAGAAACGTGATTAAAATGTGATAAAAAAAGTTTAATGTTCGTTGTTTGAATCTCAAAAGAGCTCGACTCAGTCGTAACCAATGAATTGACGAGGAATCATGTACCATCTCGAGAAACTTTCTATGGACTTGACGAGGACGGGTAATAATTTCAAGCTAGTTCTCTAGTGATGTAAAAGTGTCTCGAATCGGTCTAGTTCATTTAAAGTCGATCAATTCAAAAGTGCGAACTCTACCCTCTATGTGCAGATTTCTGTCAAAACTTATAAGCACATGTGAAGGGGGAGTGTTTCTGAAAAACAAAACTCTCAAAGTATTAACAAAATGTTTTGATAATCACAACCACTTTGAGAGATTTTCAAGAAAAATGGTTTTATGGCAACAACAGAACAGTCATGGAGTTATAAGGTGACTAAGGATAGGAAATCTGTCCTATGATCCGCCAGAGCCGGAGGGATCTACCCAAGGACATCACCAATAGTTTAGAACTAGAAGTCCTTAGGTATGATTGAAAAAAGGAGTAATGTGAGAAAGGAGAAAGAAGGGGTTGAAGAATTAAAAAGAAATGTAAAAGAAAGGGTGAAAAGAAATAGCCCTCCATAATCAACCTTAGGGCAGAAACCGGGTTCAATTCATCTGCTACTGGTTATCACTAGATGTCACTGGTATTGAAGACAAAGACGTCATGGACCCAGGGACGCACTGCACTAAACCTTCTAGCCACTCAATTCCTCTTAAAAGGATTTGTTTCATTCTCACTGGGAACCCTACATAATCTATTGACTTTCTCTTAGAGATCGTTGGTATTGAAGAAGGAGACCCTCTCCCTAGTCTCCGCTCAGGAAAACCAAAATGCACTATTGAGTCTAGAGCCACGAGATTCATCAAAAGATCTCATAGGAACACATGACATGACATCGCTTGTTGTTCATCAATAAGGACACAAGTGATATATTATAGAGTCCTACGCAGATCTTAGCAATTTGCCAGAACATTTATGAGAAGTTACAACTGTAATCTTCAATGATTGAATGGAAATTCCTGCCAGGGTCAACATCAAACAGCCCTGACAGCAGGTCACTTCGGTAATTCCGTGGATTACGCTTAGTGTGTCTCAAACGGTCTACAGTCGTGGGGTGATGCTTCGGTGTACCTCAGCGACTCATCTGAACTGTAGATGTACATCGGTATATCGTGTTATCTCACTTGTGGGACTCCAGTTCAGGAACGGCCTCTGTAAGAATTAGAGACGTGTTTTCACACTATGATGTTAACACCCTCGAAATTCAAACTTGTAAGTGCCGGAATCCGCTTATTACTAACAATGTTTTATGTTTTCTTCTTATGGAAGCTCTGAAGCGGATGGATCGTGCAGATTCGCCACATGCTCATACCAACAACACATGAAAGTTCTCATCAAAATCAAAAGCTACTCAAAGTTAAAGATGATTCTTCGTCAATGTCAAAGAATCTACAAAGTTTAAAGACTCGAGAACTTCATCATTGGTAACTCAAAGTCAAATAGAAGTGTGAGCATGGTGGAGAAAGGCGTGGAGACACCTAACCAACGAAGTTGACAACGACAGACAACCACATTAACAGATCACAAAGCATGAAGGAACAAAGAATCAAGACTATTCTACATCTACACGCAAAGTTCAAGCTCAAAGAAAGTAAAGACTAAATCAAGTGGAGCATCTTTTGAATGACCACCCCTTAGGGGGAGATTGTTAGCCTTAATAGTTTTTATTAGAAGTGATGGTCATTCACGTTTAGGAACTTTGTAACGTGTGTTAGATATCGTGATAGAATAGTCAACGGGCTCGTGGATTGGGCTAAGCCAATTGGTTAGAAGTTAAGATAAGCTAGCCTTATATCAAATCCAAGTCCAATCCAATCCCACGAAGCCCATATACGGCCCATGGCCAAGCCTTAGGGCATCCTTTTACTTGTACTATAAATACCCCTCAAGTATGTCATTTGAGGGGTGTGATTGAGTGTGTGTGTGTGTGTGTTTTCCTTTGAAGCAATATAACATCTTATTGTTTTCATCTTCTTTTCTCTACCTCTCTACACATACACGAATTTATACATCAAGTCACCAAGTTCTATTCTTAATCTTTCTTTGTTTCTTATACGCATAACTGTTTGTTATACGTGGGTGTTTGTGTGGTAAAGGTTGCTATTTGTGATAAGGTATAAGTGATAAAGGGGTATAACAATACAAATTAGCACCATTTCATTCCCTTAACCTATATGAGACAAAAGGTTAAAATGATTTATAGTAACAAAAATATACTCCCTCCGTCTCATATTAATTGTCCTGTTTGACTTTTTAAAGTCTTTTTTTTCAACTTTGACCTTGAATATTTTTATTTGTGTTATATAATACTTGATGCAAAATATATGAATAAAATAGGGGTTTAAATGTATTTTCATTGATATAACTTTTATTAAGAATTATATAACAAAAACAAAAATATTTAAGGTCAAAGTTGACAAAGAAAGACTTAAAAAAATCAAACAGGACAGTCAATATGGGACGGAAGCAGTATGTTATGGTTCCGTGTATTCATGATAACTCATAAACTTTTAGTATTCTAATCTCTTCCATCTATAAATTACTACAAGCGGGATTGGGGTAAAAATAATAGTGTATAATTGTTATAAACCGTTTATATCTCGACGTTGCTAAATGGTTGATACATGTTTAGCATGTAAGGGGCCGTTTAGTTGGAGAGAAATACTCTATTTTTCCAGAAAATTTTTCATATGAAAAGGGAAAAACTGAAAATCCGTTTAGTCGCACTTTTTTCCAATAATTTTTCAAAAATATGAAATTCTCATTTTCCAATTTGTAATAGAAAAAATGAAAATAGCATTACACCCTTCTCATTTTTTTCATTTCCAAAATAATAACACCATTTCCTTTCACCCTACACTTTTATCACGCCTCTTCCATCCTCCACCTTCACCTTCCATCGTCGCCCACCTCTCCGCCCACCGTCAAGTTTTCAACTAAACAATTTTTCATTTAAAAAAAAGGAAAAATATAACTGCAACTAAACGGATTTTCGGATTTCTCAACTCTTCTCTAGAGGAGAAAAACCATTCCCTTCTCTAGGAATTTAGAAACGGAAAAACATGAAAATTTTTCACCAACTAAACGGCCCCTAAAAATTTCATTTTTTTGCAAAATATCGATCAACTTCGAAATATGATGGGATCTCTTTGTTTCGACTATTCGATTAGCTGGAGGATGGGTTTCAAACTGTCAACCGCTCGGCTCACTACTTGGCCAATTGATATACATAGTGGGCCATAAATTGATTTGAGTACCGAGGTTTTATTTTCATCTAATTTGACTTATTTCTTGTTAAATAGTTGCGAAAAATGATAGTGTATATCATGAGGTTGACGTTGAATGAAAACATATCATAAAACCTTTTGACTAATTGATTAATAAAAAGGTAAGAGTGTATCCATTGCTTATTTAATTGAGGTGATCTATTTTGAATTTCTTATAACGTGTTGTTGACATTGCCGTGTAAGCTTTTTATCAACTATTTACTCACATGTAGGAGAGATCATTTTCCCCTCGTTTTTGTTATGGAATCGATCATTAATTCATCTTAGTTTCAAATTTAGTTACTGTACTAAACATGTGGCCCATAAAGAAATAGATTATTAATCTTTGAAGATAAAATATGGAGTTCACATAAATTAAAAAAAAGTTTGAAGTTATATGAATTTACAAATTGTGATTATAGAGTGACTAAATCTTGTGTTTAGACTCTCTATAATAACATTTTGTAAACTTTATTCTAGTTCAAACACATATAAGCCATATACACTTTTGTATATTAGCTACCAAGATTTTCTTTCATGAACCAATGTGGGACTAAATCACTAAATGTTGATATGGCTCTTATTTCTAGTTAAATAGTAGTTGCATAAAAATGATGGTGTGTATGTAACATGTACTGTATGTATCATGAGTTTGACGTTGGATGAAAATATATCGTAAAACCTTTTGGCTAATTGATAAAAATGGTAAACAAGAGTGTATTCAATCCATTGCTTATTTACTTGAGGTGATATATTTTGAATTTCTTATAATGTGTTTTTGACATTGTCGTGTGAGTTTTGAGATCGTCTTCTCATCGTTTTTGTTATGGAATTGATCATTAATTCATTTAAGCTTCAAAATTAGCTACTGTACTAATTATGTACCCCAAAAAGAAATAGATTATCAATCTTAATAAAGAAAATATCTCGGCTTCACATAAATCAAAAAAAGTTTTGAAGTTATATGAATTTACAAATTGTGATTATAACATGCGCATGTGATGATCTCAATTGGTAAACATCATACTAGTTCACACGCATATTAAGGGTGTTCGCGGGGCGGTTCGGTTCGGTTAGTTGGAAGATTTAAACTATCCATTGCGGGGCGGGTAATTAATTTTACTATCCAAAATCGAACCATACTAGGCGGGTAACCGGACAAGCAGATACCCGAAATGAGCGGTTACCCGCGATTCGGGTCACGGTTAACCATTTTAGAAGTTTAATCAAGTTTAACTTATAAACAACAATAACGTGTTTTAGAACGTCAAATGTCATTTTAGTAAAATTAAATGACATTTAAAAGATAATAATCATATAAAACTTATCACATTAAAATAATTACATTCAAATATTCATACACAATCAATTAACAAAATAATAGTTATTCGACATTTATATAGTACGATCACATTTATCAACTTTGACACATAAATGTATTGAAATGTTTACATTAGGAGCAAATGGGCGTTATACAATAAAATTAGTGCAGTAGTATAATTAATACTTGTACAATTATTTGAATATTTAGTTAAAAAAAACCTTCATATATTAAGCACGGTTCGGTTCGGTTAACCACGGATATAAAAAAATAAAAACCAAAACCAAACCGCGATAAGCAGGTTTTTGCGGTTTCGGATTTTTTCGGTTTCGGATTGACCGGTTCTGCTCGGTTCGTCGGTTTCTCGGATTTTTTGAACACCCCTAACGCATATAAGCCATATACACTTAGGTATATTAGCTACTAACATTTTCTTTCTTAAACCAATGTGGGATTAAATTTTGATATTTTTTAATCAAAAAAGAACTAAAAGTTAGCTAAATTTAGTGACATGTGAAGTTATACTATTTCAACGTGTACCAATACATGCATGGCCACCATTGACACTCTAGTATATTAGAAGGAGCTAGCAACATCTCATATCATTGACCTATGTAAGAACTAAGAAGGACACAACATGTTCCAACAATGTAATCTCGACTAGCGTGTAAGGATTTAAGTTATCAGGCATTCTTAATGATTTGATGAGTTTAATGCATTGAATGCATCATACATTTAATGATTAAAGCTTGGATGAAAGACTTGAAGTTTAACAATGTTACGCCCATAAGTGATGGGTTGGGTCATATAAAGCGGATCAAGAAAGTGCCAAGATGGCAGAAAGAGTTTGTGATGGGCTAGAACTTATATGTTTTAATTATTTGATTGTTTAGGAATGTTTCTAAGTCGTATTTAGAAAGTGTCCCTTTGTGGTGTGTTCCAAGTTAGGTTATTGGGTATTTATACCATGTTCTGTTATCAATGAAATTCATGTTCTGTCAATAAATTTTCTAAATCTTTTCCTCTTTTCTTAAGGAGCTCGCACACGCTATAGTGGTGCTACTCTTGGTACGGTTTAGGGCGTATTAATTGGTGCTTTCATTGCACTCATGGTCATGGATGAAACAAAGATTTGAGGGTTGCTTAAAGAGCAACATGATCGAGTCGAAACTTTGGCACAACAGCAGGCCGCGAACTTCCAGTTGCAGTTTGATGCGTTACGTGTCGAGTTGCAGGTTACTCTAGGGCAGATTCAAGGGCGGCCCCAGAGGGGGTGGCGATACTGGGACGTTATTGCCAAGATTAATGCACCTGGATGTTCCAAAATTTTTGGGAGATGATCCGGATAGTTGGATCTTTGCCATCACGGAGTACTTTTTGCTAGTTAACACACCTGCTAATCAGCGGCTACGGATTGTGGGTTTTAATTTAGAGGGTGTGGATGCAGAATGGTTTCGTTGGATGACAAGGAATGGTCTGATTATCGATTGGGACAGGTTTGTTGACAGTGTTAGGAATCGGTTTGGGCCGTCTAAATATGAAGACCCACAGGGAGCTTTATCTAAGTTGTTGCAAATTGGGACGGTAAAGGATTATCAACAAGAATTTGAGAATCTTATGAATCGGGTTACCAATATTCCAGAATCCTTGCTTATCTCTTTCTATATCAGGGCTCAAACTTAACTTACAACGTCAGTTGTTGGTGTCGAAACCAACAATGTTAGGCGATGCTTTCTCCTTGGCGTGTATCACAGAAGCTAGGTTGGAAGACAAATTAAGTGCGGCTTCTGTCACTGTGGTTAAAACTGTGATGAACGTTGGGATTCAACGACAGTTAACGCCTCGTGTTAGGGACAATGGCATCCAGCGGTTAGTATTCCTAAGCCGCCTTTGTTACCAAATCCTACTTCAGCTTCTAAGCCGCTTGCTACTAAGTGGATATCCCCAGCGGAACGTCAAGAGCGGCTTAACAAGAGGATGTGTTTTAATTGTGATAATCGTTGGATGAAAGGACATAAATGTCTGGGAAAATTTTTGTTGCTCATGACATATGAGGATGATGACCCGGGTGACGCGGCTGCTGATGGAAGTGATGATGTGGTTGAAAGTGGGGACGTCTCAATCCTTAATTCCCTCGTTGGTCACGGCAGCCCACGTTCTCTCCAATTGTGAGGAACGATTGGTACAATGGTTGTTCACGTTCTCATGGAACAATGGTAGCATGCATAATTTTATTCGGCCTAATTTAGCCGAGAAAATGTGTCTACCCATCCAATCAACGAAAGGATTCAAATTATATATTTGGAATGGAGCAACCCTGTTGTGTGACAGTGTTTGTTCACATGTTACTCTTCAAATGCAAGGACTAACAGTGGTGGTCGAGTTGTATGTTTTGCCGATGCAAGGACTCGATGTAGTGTTAGGAATTCAGTGGCTACAAAAATTGGGAAAAGTGAAGCACGACTATGCGGCACAAACGATGAAATTTAACCGTCTTAACACTGCTTATTTGTTGAAAGGGGATGCACCCCTTCGTATGAAGCAAATTAGTCTTCATCAGATGCAAGCATTGATGGATCAGGATGAGGTTTATGGGGTTTACGAGATTCATAGTCTGGTATTGGCAGCGGATGTTGAAGAGTCACAAACTAGGGACGTGACTTTGGAGAATATCGAGCTTATACATTTGCTTAAAAGGTTTGATTCATTATTCCAGGTACCCACTACTTTACCGCCTCATCGTTCTATCGATCATCGTATTCATTTGCTACCTGATACTAAACAGGTAAATATACGGCCTTATCGCTATCCACACTATAAAAAAGGTGAGATGGAAAAGTTAGTTTCCGAGATGCAAGATCAGGGGATTATTCGTTATAGTCAAAGTCCATTTTCTTCACCCGTGTTATTGGTTAAGAAAAAGGATGGTAGCTATCGCTTTTGTATGGATTATCAGGCATTAAATGCAGTTACAATTAAAGATAAATTTCCTATTCCAACAGCCGATGAGATGTTTGATGAGCTTGGGGGAGCGATTATTTTTACTAAATTAGATTTACAAGTCGGGTACCATCAAATACGAGTACATGAGCGTGACGTGTATAAAATGGCGTTTCGAACACATGATGATCATTATGAGTTTTTTGTTATGCCTTTAGGGCTTACCAATGCTCCGTCGACTTTTCAGGCCACTATGAACCGTTTGTTCTCATCTTATTTGCGTAAATTTGTGATCGTTTTTTTATGATGTTTTGATTTACAATAATACGTTTGAAGTTAATTTGGAACACTTGGAGTCTATTGTTCGGTGTTTGCAGGAGCATCAATTTTATGTCCAACGTTCCAAGTGTATATTTGGGGCCGAAACTCTCGAGTACTTAGGACATATTATTTCAGGGGACGGGGTAAGGATGGATCCTAAGAAGATAAAAGTTGTACGGGAATGGCCTGAGCCAACAAATCAACGCCAAGTACAGGGTTTTCTCAGGCTTGTAGGGTATTTGTAAAACCCTAAAATCTCAAATCGCGTAAAATGACAATTTTGCCCTCCAACTTAAAATTTCACCAACTCGAAAAACACGTCAACATCATTTAACAAGTTATATGACTAATAACATTTACACATTATGAAAATAATTAACTTATGTTATACATTAAAAGAACTTGAATAATTAAAGTCTAAGTATCACATAAACATTACAACTTGTACACAAATTAACCTAGACTTGGAAAAGGACTATGTACATGATTGAATGGATAATTAGGAAAGTTTGGAATTGGTCTCTTCCCCCCCTTATTTGGCCGGCCATTTAGGCCTACATTTATTCACCATATCAAAAATTTTCAATCTCATTTATCACATTTCCGTCCATTTCAAAAATACACATTGAAACCCTAATCCCTTTTCCTCTCCTACAAGTGGCGGCCATCATTTCTTTTCCCCATTTCAATCCGAATTTTGATCAAACAAAGGTGATCCTAGGAGGCTCGTGATCGTGGGTAATCGATTGGTGAACGTGGTGATCGTGTTTGGTTCGAAAACAAAGTGGGTCGTGGGTATTGGTTTGTAGCCGTGGGTTTTGGACAACCAAGAGGAGACTTGGTTTAGTTTTTGTGGTTTGATCATTGTTTCTTGTCTCGTACATGCATCAAGGGTAACGTATCACCACCTTGAATCTTTTCCTCCTTGTTCCTTTTATTCAATTCGTGGCCTAGGTGCTTTCTAGGGCTTGTATTCGTTTTACATATCACATAAAATCATAAGTATATGTGTCACATGAAATGATAAAACAAAATACCTAAAACCTTGGTTAATGATCTATGTGATTCGTATGATATGGGGCATGATAAAATGAATACGAAACTGATTTTGAATCTTTCATATGTGTCGAATTATATATGTTTGTTTAAGGGCTAATGATCTTATGAATCTCATATTACGGAATTTGTTAATGAATGATTACGAAGGTGTTTTGAATATGTATAAGGGGCGTACAAATATGAAATGGGGGAGGGGTGTCTCGAATTGATTATGAAATCACATAAGATGTCTTTTAATCTTGTTCTAATCGAGTTAATATGGTTGAAAACGGATTTGTTAATCTTAATCTAAAACTAGGGTTTATAATGATTTTGTTGATTTATTAAAATGAAGGGGTTGTTTGGTAAATTATGAAACTTGATGGATTAATATGTTATTATACTAACTAAATGGATTAAATGAGTAAAATGGGTAAACTTACTATAATTACACTTTTAACCCTATACTTTGCAATATTGACATTTTAAACCCTAAACTTTTGTAACTGGTCATAAATGATCCTTAAAGCATTATAATACTCATTTTCATAAATTAACTTGAGATAAGTAACTAAACTTACTAAATATGGAAACCTGCTAAATATGGAAACCTGCTAAATATGGAAACCTGCTATTTTTAGAAAGTTACTAATTATGGAAATGCACACTGGAAAGTTACTAAAAATAGAAACCTGCCTAAAATAGAAAGTTTCCTAAAATAGAAAGTTACTTAAAATGGAAAGATTACTAAAATGGGAAACTTGCTAAAAATGGAAAGCCGTCTTAAAACAAGTGTTTCGGATTCTTATAGAACGTTATCTAATTTATATAGGTTCCCGCGTGATTGATCTCCTTCCTTGATTTTACTTTCTTTGTTTGCTTGCTTCAATAAGGTACGATATTCTGACCTTCCTCTTAAGGTTTCTCGTGATCTCTTTGCATCTTTGATCTCTTACCATATTGATATTGAACCTTTGCTTTGCTATGTGAACCTTTGACATTGACCTTTGCTATTGAACCTTGATATTGATCCTTTGCTATTGAAACCTTTGATTATTGAACCTTTGATATTGGACTACTGATTTGATTCGTGAACTGCTAATATTGGACGTTTGATATTGATTGAACTATATATATATTGTACACTTTGACCTGTCAGTTGATACCCGAGCCATTAACTAGGCATGGGGTTCCATGTCCGTGTCATTGATGCACCAATGGCATGACTCCAGTGTGCACGAGTGATGTTGCACACCGTCCCCATACTTGTATTGATTATGCGCTTTGGATATATTGTATGGCCACTATTTGTTTTGCAGGGGGCGTATGGATGCATCCTAGATTTGTATTTGTTTTGTATTGATATATGGTTTGGTGATGTGGTTGGTGTGTGCAATACACCCCCTCACATTTTGGGAGCTGATCACTCCATTGGCTACTCGAGGACTCCCCTCATATTGGTTTGGTATTCCGAGGTCACCCCTCCGAATACAATGGTTACTACAGGATATATGATTTGATTTGGTTTGTTTTGTTGGCTCGTGGTGGAAAACTGACCTTCCTTTCCTTTGTTTCTTTTGCCTACTCTATATTGCTTCATATCATTCATATCTTATTTAATCAGCCTTTGATTCTATTATTGCTTTTGTATTGTTATATCTGTTCACTGGGCTTTTTAAGCTCAGCCGCATTTCTTTTCCTGCGGCAGGTTATTAAGCTAGGAGTTGGGGCTTATCTTGGGGATTGAGAGTAGGATGCTTTTGAGGATTTGCTTTAGTTATCCTAGACTTTATTTACCATTGTTATTTGATTTGGAGACTTAGACTTTGTATCGTTTCATTTCCTTTGGGACATCTTTTGGAACTTTTGTATTGATCAAGTCGTGTTGACTTGTTACTCTTTTGATTATTATTATAAGACTTCCGCTTGCATGGTTTATGTGTATTGTTCTGATTTGACTCCATAAATGTGATACTTCTACCCTTATCGGGTTGGGGTGTTACAATTATGGTATCAGAGCCCTGGTTTACGACTTGTAGTCAGGACCTGTGACATATGGACCCTAAGCGTTAACCTGTAGAGCTTAAGTTTTGATTTGGTGAGGTTTGGGTAGATTCTAGGTTCATTATCGTCATTTCCGTTCATGTTCTTCATCCTATTTTCCTAACTTTTGCTAATCGTTTTATGAACTCTTCAGATGGTCCAAACTCGTAGGAACGGCGACGACAACGGGGATGGAAATCCTAACTTCGAAGCTATGATCGCACGCGCTTTAGCCACTGCTATGCCCGGAATAGTGGCTGCCATCACTGAGAATGTTAGGAATGGTGCTAGTTCTTCTGGTGGGGGTAATGGTGGAGGTGATAACCCACCTACACCCATTCATGTTTGGATCGAGCGCTTTAACAAGCTTAAGCCACTTCCTTTTCGCTCGGCAGCTTCCACTAATGAGGCGGAGGATTGGATAACACATATGGAGAAACTTTTCAATGTGCTGGGTTGTGGGGATGAGGTAAAAACCCGGATTGCTACTTTCAAGTTTGAGGGTGATGCCTTAAACTGGTGGAAAGCCTATATCTTGACCAAGGAAGAGAACTTCGTTGATACTTGTGCTTGGAATACCTTCAGGGACATCTTCTACAAGCAGTATTTCCCTGAGTCAGAACAGCAGCGGTACGAAAGGGAGTATGAGACCATACATCAGTTGGAGAAGGAAAATTCTCATGAGTACATGTAGCGATTTATGAGGATGGTTGGGTTTGTAGGTGCTGTTGTTGCTGGAGATGCTCGTCGTCAGGCTCGTAAGTTCAAATGGGGGTTAAAGAAGTGGGTGCTAGATAGGATGATCAACCATCAGTATACTGAGGTGGCTGCAGTTGCGGATGATGCCCGCAACATTGAGTTATTACATGAGGAGCAGGGTTACAATAAGAGGAACAGAGATGGGGATCGTATTCATTCTCGGGGTCGTCAGGACTACAGTTCCGATCAGAGGGGTCGTCAGGACCACAGTTCCGATCAGAGGGACCGCCAGGGTCAGGCACAGGGAGTTAGAGGTCGGTACGACCGTGGCTATGATTCGAGGCAGCAGGGCACTCAGAGGAGATTTGATAGGTCAGGTGATGATCGTAGGGGTCAGAGTGGCAGTTTTCAGAGGCAGCAGCGGGATCAGTCATCTCGTAGCACTTATCAAGATCGTTCAGCGACAGCTTCTTCCCATAAGAGGACTTCTGAGGTGTTACCTCCTCCTCCCAAGTGTGTTACGTGTGGTAAGCCGCACCCAGGTGTTTGCCGTAGGATTACCGGGGTTGTTATCATTGTGGAGAGACAGATCATAGGGTGAAGGACTGTCCCAAGCAGGCATCGGCTACTCCTTCGAACTACATCAAACCACCTCCCACCACTGGACGTGTGTATTCGGTTACCGAGATCAGCCTCAAAGGCCGTACTATTGGTACCATTTATTTTGGTGATTCTACTGCTTTTGTTTTGTTTGATATTGGCGCGACACATTCTATCGTATCGAAAAACTTTGCTAAGAAACTCAAATTACCTCCAACACCACTAATGAATCCTTTATCTATATCAACCCCTATGAAAAATCATGTTGTGACAACTCGTACTTTCAGGTCATTTCTCAAAACAATTCATGCTTCACAATTTCAACATTTATCGTAAACTAGGTTTACGTGTTCCAAATTCGCGTAACCTTAATGGTTTAGCGGCGAATTCATGATCATATCATCACGAACATTTCATATAGACTAAGTTTAGTCTACATTTCATTAACATCATTTTCATCATGGTAGTTCATTCATGAATTTGCATTTCACATTAAACGCGTAAATTTTATATTAAATAAACGCTATCGCGTAAGTTATTATTTTGAACATTTAATCCGATACTTCCAAAAATGATCCCGATATATTTTTATACTTACATTTAGTTTATAAAAACAATATTTTGAGTTTACCTAGTGTTATAAATTTATTTTGTACATAAATCGTTATATTTATATTATTACGACGTTTTCTTAAAAACTACACGATAATTATTATATCACTCAAATGTTACAAGAAATGTATTTTTACAATTTTTATGATTTCATTATACTTTACTTTGATCCATTGAAACTTATTTTTAGTCCATACTACTCAAATTTCACCAATATATACAAGTTACCATTCATCTCTATACACTTACAATTTACTTACACAAGTTTTGCATAATACATTTAAAAAAAAAAAAAAAAAAAAAAAAAAAAGATATTATTGGGAGACACTCTCCCAAAAAATCCGGCCTTGGGGGGGAAGGGGTTAGTCAAGTGGGTGAAAGATTTTCTTACATGATTGAAACTTATACATAACTACACACTTCATTCATTCAATAAATTATGGATAGTTAGAAAAGTTTTCTCTCTTCTCTTGTGTCATCCTCTCCAAACCGGCCTTCACAAGGTATTAGTAGAGAATCATCAAAATTTTACAAGCTCAAGATTAAAACACTCTAGTTACACTCTTATTAAAGGTTTTGAAATAAAAACCTAGGGTGTTTAGGTTAATCCTTGTTCTAATCACCTCATCATAGTAGCTTGTAAGCATATTACTTTCATTTTATATCTTTCCTTATCATTTCATAAGTATTTCATCATTTTCTTAGCAAGCATGCAAGACTTGTGTTTATTTATACCATTTTTACATTGATTTTAAGAGTTCTATATATAAAGGTCATCCTATAATTATTCCCTTGTTATATATTGGTCTTGATGATGTTTAGGAACCCATGACACCCTAAGAAGGTGTATGGTAGGATTAGATTAGCTTTGGAGTTGTTTTAAAGGGATTGGAATAGGTTTAGTACGAGAAAAACTATTTTCGACAAGTAATAAAAGTGTTCTGATCTTGTTTTGAATTTCTGGAAAATCCGACAGTAGGCACGAATTTTTGGTCTTGATATTTAGAAAATATACTTTAAAACGAATCCGTGGCCGCTTGAACGGATTAAAACGGAGTTATAACGAAGAAGTTATGTTATTTTCAAGTTTGACGATTTAAATATATATTTTCTGAAATTTCAGCAACCTATTATTGTTTTGTACGAGTCAAAAACGAGTCATAAGCTTTACAAATTATTTCGACTTATCAAAAATATATTAGTATACTTTGATACGAAGCTAAGGACGTATAATACGTAGAAAACGGATTTGAAACGACTAAGATATACACGTTTTCATAAAATTGCCGTAACTATTATTTTCAGAAAAACTATATTATTTTACGAGACAAGTGTTACGGTAACTATAACGACCATGTTGAAGGCTGTTTTTAACTATGATGTAGAACTTTTTGTAACGAGATGTCTTCTAGTAAAATTTAGATCACCAAGCATATTTTCCAAAACAACCAACCGTTTGTATAGCGGAGTTGTAATAAATTATTTACGGTTGCTTAAACTTTGCCGAAACTCACTTTTAAACCACATTTTAGACAAAATCACCATGTTTAACCTCTATTATTTTTATGTTCGAGACCTCTATGACGAAAACTCATGAACTAAAACTTTTAGATTTTGATACAAACTTTCCAAAACCGTCGAGTTCGTTTCCTAACGCTCGACGTACACCATTTTACGACTAGTTTTTCGAAGCCATTTTTGTCACTTTCATGAAAATTCCGACGACATTATTTTACGATTAAAAGTGATAATTTCACAATAAATCATTAATAAACTATTGTAGGATGACATTTTGACATAAATACTTGTAAAGTGATTTAAGAATGGTCAAGACGTCAAAAGAGTATTTTTCGACGATAAGTAATATTTTTCAAAACTCGCAAATGGTATAAATAACATACGAAATGCATGCATATCATTACATCATAACTCATTACATATCATATCATTCGTAATAGGTCCAGATTAGAGCATTACGATACATCTCAGTGTACTCACTCTTGTCATCATACCAGTTTATCAAGTGAGTTTTCATAGCCCCGATTTATTCAAGTTTTTACTTCATTTCAAACCTACGGGGGAGAATACATTGCACAACATTTTTATTACGATACCAAGTATGTTAAATTCATTTACATTGCTTAAGTTACCACGTTGCCAGTTAAATGTCCCCACTTCATATGCATGAGCCGTTAATTTCCTAGAAGCGTGTGTGAGTGGATAGATCTATCGAGGGTGACGCCTCCATCCGGGTTGGTGAATCCCAACTAGTCATACGGATGCATTTCATTCATAAACATTATTAGAGTTGTTTGGCAAGACACTCTGTTGGGGCGAACATCAGTCGGAGCTTCGGTATCATGCGCTTAAGCAATTGTAACATTTTTATGTGACATGATTGTCATACCAGTAACATTTTTATGTGACATGATTGTCATACCAGTAACATTTTTATGTGACATGATTGTCATACCTGATCTATACTTGCGTAGTCGTATAAAACATTTACCAAACCTATGATTTCTCACCAACATTATTGTTGACCGTTTTAGCAATGTATTTTCAGGTAACTAAGACATACTCATCATGGCATGGTTAAGGAACCTTTTGAGTAGCGGCGTCGACTTATATCATTGTACATTATGGCATTCTTTCAAAACATCGTTTGTACTTGTAATCTACTTATATTCCCGCAAACTTTATAAACTTTTGGGACCTATATTTTGTAACTCTGATTATTTTATTAATTCAAACGATGTATTTTCTAAACGACACTTTAGGTCGTTCAATATAACTGTGATTGTGATGCTATGACAGTCAATCCCCAGGAATTCCATTCCGCTGCAAAACAGGTAATTTGGGGGTGTGACAGATTGGTATCAGAGCTTCGGTTATAGAGAACTAGGTTGCATCATTGACCCTAGACTATAACTACATCATCATAGCATCTCATCATTTCATCATAAATACATAGTTACTATACATGCGGTTTTATACGCACATTTTACGAGTTATTTACTTTCATTTCGAACTCGATTGTCACATAGATGCCTTCAAATACCCATCCCATTATACTCACATCACTTTGACATGGAGAATGCCTTGTCATTTCCTATCACAATTTTAACATCAGTTGACTCAACACCGATAACATCAGATGATGACACTGAGACCTTTTAGGAGGACGAAGTTGCACCTACACCATCTCATAGGTTTGAGGACTGTGAGAGTTCTAGGGCTATTGTTGCTAGACCGCCTACTGCTCCTACACTTGAAACACGATTAGACCATCAACAGGAACATATAATAAGTACCTTTCTAGCTAATGTAATCTTTATCATTTATTATCTCTACGATAATCACCACCTTGTTTATTTCATTCCTTACTCCAATTGCCCAATTCTCCATCATTTCACGACGATACATCACTATCTTACTAGGGGTTAGGCCAACTTTATTCTCGACCAATTAGTAGACTATTACTACTCGATAAGGTTCTCCTATGTATCCTACAAACCATCCAACAAATTTTATTCCAAATTATTCTGCTACTATTTCATGAAATTATTTCACTTGATTTTATTTCGAACTATTTTATCACCATCTTAGAAACGTTGTTTCATAAAGTTTTAACGTAAGTTGTTTTATTACCAACTTATCAATTGGTTTCAGTCATTTTATCAACTATTTAATATTCTCATGCGAAACGATTTTCATGTTACTCTGAAAAATCATTGAGCTATTATCTTACAAAACAAAACGTTGAATACCATCTAAAACTTCGGAAAAACATAATACCATTTCAACAAAACCAAGCATCACATCATTTGTCCTTGATTATACATGGCCTGATCACCTATGTATAATTCAGGAAGAATTATGTCATGAAAGTAACAAGCATCATTTCAAATTTTCTAAAACAATTCTCATTTAAAAGCAAAGTTTTATAATCAGATAAATCGTGCATAAACATTTCTTTTTGTTAACACTCTATAGATGCTTACGCCATTTATCTCTCACTCAACCGATAAGTTAGGATTTGACGAGTGACCTTTTTAGGAAAGACTTCCTATACCATCTGTGAGGAGGATTCCTCGATACAAGGAAACAATGAAAGGATTTTGGAATTTCCAACAAGGGCTAGAAGTAAGTAGCGAGGTCTTTCACAACTCAATAAAAATCTTAAGACATCACGAGACATTCCGAACCACTATTTTGGATTAGAATCCAAACTCTATCATTCCAAAAGTACTAGCTAGACCGAGTTACGAGATTTAATACGAAGCGAATACCCATGAAGCAACACTATAGGGATATACCAAGTCTTCTAACTGAGGCTGTAGAACATTCTGTTAAACATGGCCTCAACAATATGTGAACTTCCCTACAATGAGTGTCCCTTAAAGGAAAATTTGGTTAAATTAAGGTTATCGATATAAACTTCCCTTAAGGCATTGTGTTCTCTAGAAATTCCAAGTAACCTCACTTCCATATCAAGAGATGCCACAGGTTTGAACATGTCGGACAATCAATGACTCCCCATCTACAAGTGAAACTAGAACAAACATTCTTCGACATAGTATGAGCTGATATCTATTTTCTTGCTAGCATGATAACAATATTAGTGATGAACTATTTTTGGAAGCACACAATATCGGAACAAGTCTTGAAAACCAACCACTACACCACCTCACTTAAATATTTAAGGTTTGTGACTTTACAACATGGAGCATGGAAACACTTCGATAACCAAACAATAAACATTTTAGTCATAGAGACTAAGCACCTTAGGCAAGTAAGACTCAGGTCATGACATTCGATAGGACTAGAAACACGAGGAATCACAACTGTTACCTATAATCTATTCTTTTCAATAAGGTCCTTTCCGACAGATTTAACATTTTGAAATCTAACACGAGACACGTGGTATCAATTCCAGTTGTACCTATTATAAGCTATTCGATTCACCTTAGACTGCTGACAGTCATTTCAGGATTTCCATGAAACCTACTAGGACATGATTACCGCCTACTATCCTCAGCTCAATGGTTAGAGCTAGAGAGCAATTCCCACATTAGATAATATGCTCAAGCCAGTTTGACCTTCTAGAAATGGTTAGGCAAATCATTCTCCATCGACAAGTTTCTTTACAACAATAGTTAGCTCATGAACATATTGACTACACCATTTGAGGCACTGTAAGGTTGAGGTATCAATCACTTATTCAAGGATTAAAATCAGGAAAGTCCGATTCATTAGTCCATAACTCATTCATGAAACAAACAAAGAAGTCATACAAATCAAGAATCAGTTACAAGTAACAACATATAGCTAGATAAGCTACATCGTTATACGATGCAAAATTTGGAGATATGTCCCATAAGCCGCAAACCATTAGAATTTCAAGTTGGTAACAAATTATGTTCAAAATCTTGCCTTGGAAAGCGAAGTGTGATTCAGAAAAACATTGGGCGAACCGATACGACTCATATATCCTCACCTTTCACCGATGACACTGTAGAACCCAACACGAACTGAATTCAGGGACTGAATTCCTTTTTGGATGGGCGAATGTGACAACTCGTACTTTCAGGTCATTTCTCAAAACAATTCATGCTTCACAATTTCAACATTTATCGTAAACTAGGTTTACGTGTTCCAAATTCGCGTAACCTTAATGGTTTAGCGGCGAATTCATGATCATATCATCACGAACATTTCATATAGACTAAGTTTAGTCTACATTTCATTAACATCATTTTCATCATGGTAGTTCATTCATGAATTTGCATTTCACATTAAACGCGTAAATTTTATATTAAATAAACGCTATCGCGTAAGTTATTATTTTGAACATTTAATCCGATACTTCCAAAAATGATCCCGATATATTTTTATACTTACATTTAGTTTATAAAAACAATATTTTGAGTTTACCTAGTGTTATAAATTTATTTTGTATATAAATCGTTATATTTATATTATTACGACGTTTTCTTAAAAACTACACGATAATTATTATATCACTCAAATGTTACAAGAAATGTATTTTTACAATTTTTATGATTTCATTATACTTTACTTTGATCCATTGAAACTTATTTTTAGTCCATACTACTCAAATTTCACCAATATATACAAGTTACCATTCATCTCTATACACTTACAATTTACTTACACAAGTTTTGCATAATACATTTAAAAAAAAAAAAAAAAAAAAAAAAGATATTATTGGGAGACACTCTCCCCAAAAATCCGGCCTTGGGGGGGAAGGGGTTAGTCAAGTGGGTGAAAGATTTTCTTACATGATTGAAACTTATACATAACTACACACTTCATTCATTCAATAAATTATGGATAGTTAGAAAAGTTTTCTCTCTTCTCTTGTGTCATCCTCTCCAAACCGGCCTTCACAAGGTATTAGTAGAGAATCATCAAAATTTTACAAGCTCAAGATTAAAACACTCTAGTTACACTCTTATTAAAGGTTTTGAAATAAAAACCTAGGGTGTTTAGGTTAATCCTTGTTCTAATCACCTCATCATAGTAGCTTGTAAGCATATTACTTTCATTTTATATCTTTCCTTATCATTTCATAAGTATTTCATCATTTTCTTAGCAAGCATGCAAGACTTGTGTTTATTTATACCATTTTTACATTGATTTTAAGAGTTCTATATATAAAGGTCATCCTATAATTATTCCCTTGTTATATATTGGTCTTGATGATGTTTAGGAACCCATGACACCCTAAGAAGGTGTATGGTAGGATTAGATTAGCTTTGGAGTTGTTTTAAAGGGATTGGAATAGGTTTAGTACGAGAAAAACTATTTTCGACAAGTAATAAAAGTGTTCTGATCTTGTTTTGAATTTCTGGAAAATCCGACAGTAGGCACGAATTTTTGGTCTTGATATTTAGAAAATATACTTTAAAACGAATCCGTGGCCGCTTGAACGGATTAAAACGGAGTTATAACGAAGAAGTTATGAATTTTTCAAGTTTGACGACGAAATATATATTTTCTGAAATTTCAGCAACCTATTATTGTTTTGTACGAGTCAAAAACGAGTCCTAAGCTTTACAAATTATTTCGACTTATCAAAAATATATTAGTATACTTTGATACGAAGCTAAGGACGTATAATACGTAGAAAACGGATTTGAAACGACTAAGATATACACGTTTTCATAAAATTGCCGTAACTATTATTTTCAGAAAAACTATATTATTTTACGAGACAAGTGTTACGGTAACTATAACGACCATGTTGAAGGCTGTTTTTAACTATGATGTAGAACTTTTTGTAACGAGATGTCTTCTAGTAAAATTTAGATCACCAAGCATATTTTTCAAAACAACCAACCGTTTGTATAGCGGAGTTGTAATAAATTATTTACGGTTGCTTAAACTTTGCCGAAACTCACTTTTAAACCACATTTTAGACAAAATCACCATGTTTAACCTCTATTATTTTTATGTTCGAGACCTCTATGACGAAAACTCATGAACTAAAACTTTTAGATTTTGATACAAACTTTCCAAAACCGTCGAGTTCGTTTCCTAACGTTCGACGTACACCATTTTACGACTAGTTTTTCGAAGCCATTTTTGTCACTTTCATGAAAATTCCAACGACATTATTTTACGACGAAAAGTGATAATTTCACAATAAATCATTAATAAACTATTGTAGGATGACATTTTGACATAAATACTTGTAAAGTGATTTAAGAATGGTCAAGACGTCAAAAGAGTATTTTTCGACGATAAGTAATATTTTTCAAAACTCGCAAATGGTATAAATAACATACGAAATGCATGCATATCATTACATCATAACTCATTACATATCATATCATTCGTAATAGGTCCAGATTAGAGCATTACGATACATCTCAGTGTACTCACTCTTGTCATCATACCAGTTTATCAAGTGAGTTTTCATAGCCCCGATTTATTCAAGTTTTTACTTCATTTCAAACCTACGGGGGAGAATACATTGCACAACATTTTTATTACGATACCAAGTATGTTAAATTCATTTACATTGCTTAAGTTACCACGTTGCCAGTTAAATGTCCCCACTTAATATGCATGAGCCGTTAATTTCCTAGAAGCGTGTGTGAGTGGATAGATCTATCGAGGGTGACGCCTCCATCCGGGTTGGTGAATCCCAACTAGTCATACGGATGCATTTCATTCATAAACATTATTAGAGTTGTTTGGCAAGACACTCTGTTGGGGCGAACATCAGTCGGAGCTTCGGTATCATGCGCTTAAGCAATTGTAACATTTTTATGTGACATGATTGTCATACCAGTAACATTTTTATGTGACATGATTGTCATACCAGTAACATTTTTATGTGACATGATTGTCATACCTGATCTATACTTGCGTAGTTGTATAAAACATTTACCAAACCTATGATTTCTCACCAACATTATTGTTGACCGTTTTAGCAATGTATTTTCAGGTAACTAAGACATACTCATCATGGCATGGTTAAGGAACCTTTTGAGTCGCGGCGTCGACTTATATCATTGTACATTATGGCATTCTTTCAAAACATCGTTTGTACTTGTAATCTACTTATATTCCCGCAAACTTTATAAACTTTTGGGACCTATATTTTGTAACTCTGATTATTTTATTAATTCAAACGATGTATTTTCTAAACGACACTTTAGGTCGTTCAATATAACTGTGATTGTGATGCTATGACAGTCAATCCCCAGGAATTCCATTCCGCTGCAAAACAGGTAATTTGGGGGTGTGACACATGTGCTCATTAATCACGAATATGTGAATTGTCCTCTACGTTTCGATGATGGTATTCGTTCGGCTAATCTTCTTCCTTTGGATATGTCTGATTTTGATATTATATTGGGTATGGACTGGTTGGCCTTGCATAAGGCTACTATTGATTGTCATGCTCGTAATGTTATCTTCGGTAATGTTCATCAACCTGATTTTGTATACCATGGTGCTCAACCTCTTAAGTCGGTTAAGATCATCTCGGCTATGAAAGCTCGTACTCTCATTTCTCATGGTTGCCTTGGTTTTCTGGCATCCATCAAAGATACTTCTTCAGAAGTTCCGACTATTGAAAGTCTTTCTGTTGTGCGTGATTTTGCTGACGTTTTCCTAATGAACTTCCGGCATTCCTCCGCTAGGGAAGTTGAATTTGGTATTGATTTGATTCCTGGTGCTGAACCTATATCTAAAGCTCCTTATCGTATGGCGCCGATTGAATTGAAAGAGTTGAAAGAACAGTTGCAAGAACTATTGGAGAACGGCTTTATTAGACCCAGTGTTTCACCTTGGGGTGCTCCGGTGTTGTTTGTTAAGAAGAAATATGGAAGTATGAGGTTGTGCATTGACTACCGTGAGCTGAACCGTATTACTATCCGTAACCGTTACCCTCTTCCTCGCATCGATGATTTGTTTGACCAATTGCAGGGCGCCAAATTCTTCTCTAAGATCGATCTGAGGTCTGGTTATCATCAATTACGTGTGAAGGAGCAAGATGTTCCTAAGACCGCGTTTCGTACTCGCTATGGCCATTATGAGTTTCTGGTTATGCCATTTGGTTTGACTAATGCGCCTGCCGTCTTCATGGATCTTATGAACCGTGTTTTCCACGAGTATCTCGATAAATTTGTAATCGTCTTCATCGATGACATCCTTGTGTATTCTAAGAGTGAGGCCGAGCACGAGCAGCATCTTCGTATAGTATTGGAGATTCTTCGACAGCAGAAGTTGTATGCGAAGTTTTCTAAGTGTGAATTCTGGCTGAGCCAAGTTGCTTTTCTTGGTCACGTTGTGTCTGTTGATGGTATCAAGATGGACACATCTAAAGTAGAGGCTATCACAAAATGGCCGAGACCTACTACTGTAACGGAGATTAGGAGTTTTCTGGGGCTTGCTGGTTATTACCGTCGTTTTGTTGAGGGTTTCACTAAATTGGCGTTACCATTGACGCAATTGATGAGGAAAGGAGAAAAGTTTGAATGGACGGAGGAGCGTGAACAGAGTTTTGAGGAGTTGAAACGGAGGTTAGTTACTGCGCCTGTTTTGACACTTCCATCGGGTTCTGGAGGTTTTCAGATTTATAGCGACGCATCGAAGAAAGGTTTGGGTTGTGTATTGATGCAGCACGGTAAGGTGATTGCCTATGCTTCGAGGCAATTGAAATCGTATGAGGAGAATTACCATACTAGCCCAATTTGGCATTATTTGTATGGTGAGTCGTGTGATATCTTTACTGACCACAAAAGTTTAAAGTATATATTTACACAAAAGGAGCTCAATATGAGACAGCGGAGATGGCTAGAGCTTCTTAAGGATTACGACACGAACATTCAGTATCATCCGGGTAAGGCTAACGTGGTTGCTGATGCACTAAGCCGAAAGTCGGGTATGATTGCTAGTTTGGAGATTGAACCCAGGGTTCTTCATGATCTTGAGCTTATGGATGTGGAATTGTGTTTACGAGGTTATGATGGTTATTGGGCTAGTATGAAGGTAGAGTCCAACATCATTTTGCGGATCAAGGAAGCTCAGAAGGATGATGGTGAGCTTTGGTCTATTGTTCAGAATATTGAGGAAGGGAAACAATCGGAGTTTCGGGTTGATACTTCTGGTGTGGTATGGTTTGGTGACCGACTTTGTGTTCCTAATGATCCTGATTTGCGTGAGACTGTGTTGTCTGAGGCTCACAGTTCTCCATTCACTATTCATCCGGGTTCTACTAAGATGTACCAAGATCTTAAGCAGCATTTCTGGTGGAGTGGTATGAAACAGGATGTGGCTTTGTACGTTTCTAAGTGTATGACTTGTCAGCAGGTCAAGATAGAGCATCAGCGGGCTAGTGGTCTACTTCAGCCATTGGAGATTCCTACTTGGAAGTGGGAAGAGATTTCTATGGATTTTGTCACCGGTTTGCCTCTTACTCGAAAAAGACATGACGCGATTTGGGTGGTTGTTGATCGACTAACCAAATCTGCTCATTTCTTACCTATCCGGAAGGACTATCGCGTTAGTAGATTGGCGAAGATTTTTCGGCAAGAGATTGTTAGATTGCATGGCACTCCTACTGCTATTATTTCCGATAGAGATCCACGCTTCACGTCACATTTTTGGAAGAGTCTGCAGAAAGCTTGGGGCACGCGTCTTAAGTTCAGTACGGCTTTTCATCCTCAAACTGATGGTCAGACGGAGAGGACCATTCAGACTCTTGAGGACATGCTGAGGGCTTGTGCATTGGAATGGACTGGGGACTGGGATGAGTATTTGTGCTTGGTGGAGTTTGCCTACAACAATAGTTGGCACGCTAGCATCAAAGGAGCACCGTACGAGTTGTTATATGGGAGGAAATGTAGAGCACCTATTTGTTGGGACGAAGTAGGTGAGCGTTTGATTGAGGGGCCTGAGATTATTGAGATCACCAATGAGAAGGTGGCAGTTGCTAGGGAGAATTTGAAGGAGGCTCGTACGCGGCAAAAGAGTTATGCTGATAAGCATAGGCGCGACTTGGAGTTTCGTGTTGGTGATCGGGTATTTCTGAAAGTTTCGCCGTTTCGTGGTGTTAAGCGTTTTGGAATCAAGGGCAAGCTCAGTCCTCGATTCATCGGACCTTTCGAGATTTTGGATCGTATTGGGGAGGTTTCCTACCGTCTAGCTCTACCTCCTCAGTTATCTCATGTTCATGACGTATTTCATGTATCTCTGCTGCGGGGATATAACTATCATCCGTTACATGTGGTTTCCTATCCTTTGGATCAGATTCAGCCAGATATATCCGTACCGGAAGAACCCGAGGCTATTTTAGATCGACGAGATCGAATCACGAGAAACAAAGTGATTCCGTTTGTTAAGATTCTTTGGAAGAATCACCCAGAGCGTGAAGCTACCTGGGAGACCGAGGTATCTATGCGAGCTAGTTATCCACATTTCTTTTCATCATCGGGTATGTCTTCGTTTATCGTTTCGTTTCCTTTTCAATTTTCGAGGACGAAAATTTTCTTTTTAGAGGGGAAGAGTTGTAAAACCCTAAAATCTCAAATCGCGTAAAATGACAATTTTGCCCTCCAACTTAAAATTTCACCAACTCGGAAAACACGTCAACATCATTTAACAAGTTATATGACTAATAACATTTACACATTATGAAAATAATTAACTTATGTTATACATTAAAAGAACTTGAATAATTAAAGTCTAAGTATCACATAAACATTACAACTTGTACACAAATTAACCTAGACTTGGAAAAGGACTATGTACATGATTGAATGGATAACTAGGAAAGTTTGGAATTGGTCTCTTCCCCCCCTTATTTGGCCGGCCATTTAGGCCTACATTTATTCACCATATCAAAAATTTTCAATCTCATTTATCACATTTCCATCCATTTCAAAAATACACATTGAAACCCTAATCCCTTTTCCTCTCCTACAAGTGGCGGCCATCATTTCTTTTCCCCATTTCAATCCGAATTTTGATCAAACAAAGGTGATCCTAAGAGGCTCGTGATCGTGGGTAATCGATTGGTGAACGTGGTGATCGTGTTTGGTTCGAAAACAAAGTGGGTCGTGGGTATTGGTTTGTAGCCGTGGGTTTTGGACAACCAAGAGGAGACTTGGTTTAGTTTTTGTGGTTTGATCATTGTTTCTTGTCTCGTACACGCATCAAGGGTAACGTATCACCACCTTGAATCTTTTCCTCCTTGTTCCTTTTATTCAATTCGTGGCCTAGGTGCTTTATAGGGCTTGAATTTGATCTATATAACACATAAAATCATGAGTATAACTATCACATGAAATGATAAAACAAAATACCTAAAACCTTGGTTAATGATCTATGTGATTCGTATGATATGGGGCATGATAAAATGAATACGAAACTGATTTTGAATCTTTCATATATGTCGAATTATATATGTTTGTTTAAGGGCTAATGATCTTATGAATCTCATATTACGGAATTTGTTAATGAATGATTACGAAGGTGTTTTGAATATGTATAAGGGGCGTACAAATATGAAATGGGGAGGGTGTCTCGAATTGATTATGAAATCACATAAGATGTCTTTTAATCTTGTTCTAATCGAGTTAATATGGTTGAAAACGGATTTGTTAATCTTAATCTAAAACTAGGGTTTATAATGATTTTGTTGATTTATTAAAATGAAGGGTTGTTTGGTAAATTATGAAACTTGATGGATTAATATGTTATTATACTAACTAAATGGATTAAATGAGTAAAATGGGTAAACTTACTATAATTACACTTTTAACCCTATACTTTGCAATATTGACATTTTAAACCCTAAACTTTTGTAACTGGTCATAAATGATCCTTAAAGCATTATAATACTCATTTTCATAAATTAACTTGAGATAAGTAACTAAACTTACTAAATATGGAAACCTGCTAAATATGGAAACCTGCTAAATATGGAAACCTGCTATTTTTAGAAAGTTACTAATTATGGAAATCTGCTAATTCTGGAAAGTTACTAAAAATAGAAACCTGCCTAAAATAGAAAGTTTCCTAAAATAGAAAGTTACTTAAAATGGAAAGATTACTAAAATGGGAAACTTGCTAAAAATGGAAAGCCGTCTTAAAACAAGTGTTTCGGATTCTTATAGAACGTTATCTAATTTATATAGGTTCCGGGCGGCGTGATTGATCTCCTTCCTTGATTTTACTTTCTTTGTTTGCTTGCTTCGAATAAGGTACAGATATTCTGACCTTTCTCTTAAGGTTTCTCGTGATCTCTTTGCATCTTTGATCTCTTACCATATTGATATTGAACCTTTGCTTTGCTATGTGAACCTTTGACATTGACCTTTGCTATTGAACCTTGATATTGATCCTTTGCTATTGAAACCTTTGATTATTGAACCTTTGATATTGGACTACTGATTTGATTCGTGAACTGCTAATATTGGACCTTTGATATTGATTGAACTATATATATTGTACACTTTGACCTGTCAGTTGATACCCAAGCCATTAACTAGGCATGGGGGTTCCATGTCCGTGTCATTGATGCACCAATGGCATGACTCCAGTGTGCACGAGTGATGTTGCACACCGTCCCCATATTTGTATTGATTATGCGCGCTTTGGATATATTGTATGGCCACTATTTGTTTTGCAGGGGGCGTATGGATGCATCCTAGATTTGTATTTGTTTTGTATTGATATATGGTTTGGTGATGTGGTTGGTGTGTGCAATACACCCCCTCACATTTTGGGAGCTGATCACTCCATTGGCTACTCGAGGACTCCCCTCATATTGGTTTGGTATTCCGAGGTCACCCCTCCGAATACAATGGTTACTACAGGATATATGATTTGATTTGGTTTGTTTTGTTGGCTCGTGGTGGAAAACTGACCTTCCTTTCCTTTGTTTCTTTTGCCTACTCTATATTGCTTCATATCATTCATATCTTATTTAATCAGCCTTTGATTCTATTATTGCTTTTGTATTGTTATATCTGTTCACTGGGCTTTTTAAGCTCAGCCGCATTTCTTTTCCTGCGGCAGGTTATTAAGCTAGGAGTTGGGGCTTATCTTGGGGATTGAGAGTAGGATGCTTTTGAGGATTTGCTTTAGTTATCCTAGACTTTGTTTACCATTGTTATTTGATTTGGAGACTTAGACTTTGTATCATTTCATTTCCTTTGGGACATCTTTTGGAACTTTTGTATTGATCAAGTCGTGTTGACTTGTTACTCTTTTGATTATTATTATAAGACTTCCGCTTGCATGGTTTATGTGTATTGTTCTGATTTGACTCCATAAATGTGATACTTCTACCCTTATCGGGTTGGGGTGTTACAGTATTACAGGCGTTTTATTCAGGCCTTTGCTACAGTGGCGGCACCTATAACTGATCTTCTGTGAAAGGATGGTTTTACGTGGGGTGAGTGGGAGGCGTCAGCATTCGATGAACTTAAAAAGCGATTATCTACAGCACCGGTTTGAGCTTGCCGAATTTTAATGCAATCTTGGTGGAGGCGGATGCATCCGCCAATGGGATAGGCGCAATATCACTTCAAAATAGTCGGCCTACTAGTTATTTTAGCCGAAAACTCAGTCCGAAAATACGGATTTATAAATGGCGTCAGTATTTGGTAGGGCGGCGATTTATAGTTTGAACCGATCATCAAAGTATTAAGGAACTTATGCAACAAGTGATACAGACACCAATTCAACAAAAATATGTCCGAAAGTTAATGGGGTTTGATTTCATGGTCGAATATAAAACGAGGTTCTCAAACCAAGCGGCTAATGCGTTATTTCGTATGTACGAGGATGAGGAGACGGTTAGTGCGTCTTTTATGCTTCTTAGTCAACCAGTGATGGGAATCCTCGCAGATTTGAATCCTTGGAGGAATTGTGTGCCTTGCACCATAAAACAGGGTTATCTAAGTACGCTCATTTCGGAACATTACCAACAAACTTCAATGCTAATAAGGTGGCTGAATTGTTCTTGGAAATTGTGATAAAACATCATGGGATACCAAAAACAATCATTTCTGATCGTGACCCTATATTTTTTAGTAATTTTTGGACGCAATTGTTTGAGCTCACTGGGACTCAATTGAACCGTAGCACGGCGTATCACCCTCAGAAGGATGGGAAAACGGAAGTGGTTAACCGGCGTCTGGAACAATATCTTAGGGCCATGGTGTCGGATCGCCCAAACCAATGGGTACGTTTGTTACCATGGGCCGAGTTTTGCTACAACACAAGCTATCACAATAGCATTAAAATGTCGCCTTTTCAAGTCTTGTATGGGAGACCACCATTGACATTAATACCGTATCCGCCAGGTTCATCTAAAGTTGCGGCTGTGGATGAATTATTGGTAGAGCGTGATGGGCTAATGCGGCGTCTTAAGCAGAACTTAGTAGAGGCAAGAAATAGGATGAAGGTGAAAGCCGGTCGTAAGCAACGTGACGTGGAGTTCAAAGTAGGGGATAAGGTGCTTGTTAAGCTTCAGCCTTACAGGCAAATCACGCTTGCTAAGCGTTTTTCGAATAAGCCGGCCAAGTGATTTTATGGTCCATATGAGATAGTGGAACGAGTTGGGAAGGTGGCTTATCATCTCGCTCTTCCTAGTACCAGCAAGATTCATCCGGTTTTTCATGTGTCAATCCTTAAGCTCTTTTTCGGGAATTGGGAGGAAGCTGTAGCCGATGTAACCGAGTTGCCTGAAGAGTTTCAAGAGGGACAACCGTTGGAAAAACCCATGGCTATAAGTGCCTCACGATTTTTTTTTCGCAATGGAAACTTAGCTCAACAGGTTTGGTGCAATGGGATGGGCGGTCTCCGGAAGAAGCAATGTGGGAATGGATGTCGGAGTTCAAGGAGACTTATCCTGTTTATAACCTTGAGGACATGGTAATTTCCGAAGAAGGAGAGAATGTTACGCCCACAAGTGATGGGCTGGGTCGTGAAAAGCGAATCAAGAAAGTGCCAAGATGGCAGAAAGAGTTTGTGATGGGCTAGAACTTATATGTTTTAATTATTTGATTGTTTAGGAATGTTTCTAAGTCGTATTAGGAAAGTGTCCCTTTGTCGTGTGTTCCAAGTTAGGTTATTGGGTATTTATACCACGTTATGTTATCAATGAAATTCATGTTCTGTCAATCAATCGCACATGCTATAGTGATGCTACTCTTGGTATGGTTTAGGGCGTATCAAACAATTCATTTTAGAAAAGCTTTTCAAAAAGCTTATGATGCAATGCAAAAAAAGTCTTTCAAAAGCTTTATGGATTAATGAAAAGTTTTTCACAACTTGACCCGTTGTAGATGTTCTTATGAGTTATGATGAACCAATCATAACGTGTTTGTGTTGGTTTGGTTTATGAAAGCCCACATTTAACATGTACAGGTGTCTCCCAGAATTCATTCTTCCAATGATTTTACAAACGTGGCTTCTAAATGGAAGTTTTTTATCTCAAATATCTTATGTCCTCTTTTTTCCGGCTTGAACATTCGAGAAAATACATTCAAGGTTTTTGTAGCTAAATTCTATTGGTGTTTCTTATTTGATAAATGAATTGAGGCCGGTGCATATCACGTCTACTTAATATAGATTTTTTAAATAAACTTTGTATTAAGTTTCATTTAGTTTTGTACTTCAAGTAATTAATGAATCCTGATGTATCAAATAAAGAAAATCCTTTGGCTGAATTACAACATTTCAAGATGAAAACTGTAAGCCTATTTACAAGCACAAACTGTCAAGATCTTATACAAGATTGCAAAATATAAAAAGAAGATATATGTTAGCTCTTCGGCTTGATCAATCAAGAGAGGTTGAGGAAACCATTTTCTCAACATCTTTGATGACAAAGCTCAAATGCCTAACACAAATCTCAACAAAAACAAGTTACACACCATGAATTATATAGTATCATAATTTCTTCCGTTGATCGATGTGGGATATATTGGTCATCTATTATCAAAGATATATGTTAGCTCTTTAGCCTGACCTTTGTTCGATCATTTAATTTTATCCTTTAACTCGGTTAAATAAGTAGTTAAATAGAAAATTCATATATGCTGATATTCCAATGGATATAATGGTAATATATTATCTTGCCGGTAAAAAATACAAAGTGACAATGGAAAGACCCCAACTTTAAGCAAAACACATTGTTTGAGAACGCTTTTTGTTTTTTTTTTAAACAACGATTTTATTTCAAACAAACACTAGCAAGGAGCTAGACTTACAAAGAAATAAGAAAAGGATTTTTAAGCCACTCGTTCCAACCAAACGAGGCTTTACATCTAGAATTACACCAAGAGAATGAACTAGAAATAACATTATCAAAAATAGTTGCCTTCATTGGGATTTTGTCATCGAAGAGCAGCTTGTTCCGATAATTCCAAACATACCACCACATTGTATACCAAACACCTTTGAGCATCTGTTTGAGCATAAGCATTGTTCCGATAACACTTTTTGTTTATTTGAACTAACATGATTAGAGAATACAACATGATAAATAATCATGTAGCAACATATTTTAGCTTTTTTGTTGTAGAGTAATATAAACAGATATGCACTTTATATATACAGTAAACTTGCTACTTCAAAAATGAGCGAACAATCATTAAAATAAGCAATCTCTAACACATCCTTAGCTTAAATCAGTTGCACATTCTTTATTTTGGTCGTCATTGTTTAAAGAATAGTACAAAGAGTTGACATGTTCAATTATAGATTTCAAAAGTTTTACAATATATGCATAAATCATGTATTCTAATTTTTACATACAAAAAGGGACTCAATAAAAAGGAAAAAGTCCGGACTCTCTATCTTGGTATAGAAAAACTGAAAAAGTTTTGAAGTCTATGTTACAAAAATTAAATTTAAAAGGCAATATAGCTTTTCCAAAGAAGAGTTATTTTGTTTCAAAAACAAAATCTAAGAGTTAATATGGCTTTTCCAAGATGTTATTCGTGTCTTCATTAAACACTTTATTTACTGAAGACAAGAATAGAAACTTGAAAACATCATACTAGCTTTAAAACATATTAATAGTATTGACTATGGTATATTAGCAAACAACAATTTTTTTATTTAGTCTATGTGGGACAAAAAGACTTGTAGCTTTTACTCAGAGGCGGACCTAGGTGCAATATAGGTGGTGCTCGGGAACCACCTTGGAAAAAAAATCCAGTTACAAGCGATGTAGCACTTTGGTCAGGAACCACCTTATAAATATGTAAGGAACCACCTTGAAAAGCTTGGATCTAATTATACAGAAGGAGAAAAATAGGAAAAAAAAAAAAAAAAAAAAAAAAAAAAGAATATGGCTGGATCGGAGACGAACATAACTAATGAAGAAGATAGGTATATGGAAGGTTGGTTAAAGTCTTTTTATTGGATAAAGTAAGTTAAAAAATTAAAAATATCTTGGATATATCAATTTTGTTGTTCTGTATATAGCAATAATGAAAAAAAAAATAGTTACTTTTAGTTTGGATGAAGCAAATTTTAAGGTGGCTTTAAGTTAGTGCTTTCTTTTATTTAAAGAGACTAGCAAGGTACCCGCGTGATGCGGCGGCGAGTACCCTGAAATAAAATTTTTCAATGAACCATGCTTCATAATCTGAAACGTTTTATGTGACAATAAATTTGCGGATGTCAAAAGTTTCATGTTGCATATTTCAACACTTTATAATATTATAGTAGGGTACCCACGCGTTGCGATGACGGGTATCAAGTAATAAAATTTTCAGCAAAAAATGTTTTCAATTTTATGTTTTCTCTTATAATAATTTTACCAATAGCGAAAACATAATGAGTTTGAGTAACTTAAAAAAAGTAATGGATAATATCAAATTAATTCATATAAAAATAATTGAAAGTGGCGTGATTTTGCGTTGCGATAGTAAAGTAGTAGAAACATTTTTTTTAAGAAATATATATATATTTTTGAACATGTTTGTATCATTAATATTGTTTATTACATTTGTCCCATATAAATAAAAGATATAAATAAAAGAGTACTTATAATGTACACATTTTGTAAAGTATATATTTATGAAAATGTTTGAATCATTAATATTGTTTATAACACTTGTCCCACATAGATAAAAAATATAAATAAAAAAATGCTTATAATGTAAAGAAAACTTACATTTTTAAGTAAGTATTTTGAGTTATCCATGAAAAGTATAATAATTAATATACTAATATATTAGTCATTGAATTAGCACTTAGCACTTTGCATATTTGCATCATTTGTCTTAAAAAAATTGTCCCGACTTTTACAAAAAACTGTTTTTTACTTTTGTGGTTAATTTTATTTAAAATAATTCAAAATTTATTTAGATTGGTTCTCGAAACACTCTTACGATATAATAATAGTTTTGGAACTTTGTAGTTTTGCATTCATTTTAAAATCATATTCATTTATATGTGCATTTTTGCATTAAAACTAAACTAATTCAAAAAAAATAATAAATGAAGCATTAAAATGTTGTGGAAGATAAATTAGTAAAAACAATTTATTGTGTACATTATGCATTAAAAATTGTAATGCTTAAAAAACACATTAATGACATTTTAAAAAAATTTAGGAGAGAGGGTCATCTCACCATTATAAGTAGTATAGATTTGTAGCATGGTGTATTTGAAGTTTTTCAGGTGTGTATAGGCGAATAATTTTAAGTTTTACCTCACGCAATTTAGTTTTTCTATTTTCAAACAACAAGATTATTTATCTCCAGACTAATAATGCACTTTTATTTAGACTGTGCCATGACCTGGCCAGACCCGAAATGATGACCCGTTAATATTTTACGTCTCGATTAAGCTAAGGAACCACCTTAGTTTTGCTCCTAGGTCCGCCACTGCTTTTACTTTAAGATATGTAGCGTTTTAGGTGTAAACAATTTTAAAGTGGTCATACCAACCTTCTAAAAAGAGAGTGTTTTACATGATTTGAGTCTGTGTGACGGTGGGTTCAAACACATGGGTTAGTCGGCCAAACAATTCGGAAACCATGGTCACCAAAATATATATTGCATATACTTGCCTGGCCATCATCGACCATTTATCTTTCAAGGCTACTCGAATAAGGATACATGTTTGTGTGCGTATGAAGTATGTTAAATATCACTTTTCTAACATGATGATATCTCTTTGTTTTAACATTTGTAGATAGTATCGTCTCTATGCATTTTCCTGCATCGAACTAAAGCGTATTCATATAATTTGAGTAGTTATGACAAGCTTGGATTTTAGATGACTATATGGTTTTAACATACTAATGAAACAAAACCAATTTTCGGATTTATTATCTATGTTTTTAACTTTTTATAGATATAACCAGCATGAAACAATGCGGAATCGCTCAAAGACGGGTTTCGATCACTAAGCTTTGTGGGCTAATAATAACATGTTATAAATTAGGGGTGTTCATGGGTCGGGTAATATCCGAATAAACCGAAAACCGAAACCGAACCGAACTCGTAACCGAACCGAAATTGCCAAAACCAAACCGAACTGAAATAAAAGTTCGGTTTTCGGTTCGGTTATGGTTTTAGCAATCCAAACCGAAAACCGAACCGAAAACCGAAATTAAATAAATATATATATTTTTTTATATATTTATATTAAAAATATATATTAAAACTCTTTTATAATATAAATATAATATTTTTAAGCTTGAAAATTATTATTTTTTTCAAAAAATAAATATAAATAAATGAATAAATTATTAAATTTAGGTATTTTGGGTTATTCGGTTCGGTTTTCGGTTATTTTCGGATCGGTTTCGTTAAATTTAAGTTCGGTTCGGTTCGGTTTTCGGTTATACCCAGAAAAAAAAATTAACCGAACAAACCGAACCGAACAAACCGATAACCGAACTGATGAACACCCCTGTTGTAAATCGTGTATGTGATCTTACACAATAGCTGGGCTTTGTGGGCCTGAGATGACGACGAATGTATTGTAGGTAGGGGTATTCATCGAACCGAATAACCAAAAACTAACCGAACCGAATTCAAATTTGATTCAACCGAACCGAATACCAAACCAAATAACCGAAAACTGAACCCCTATAACCGAGAACCGAACCGAATAACCCAAATTATATTATTTTAATTATTTTTTAATTTAATTATATATATTTTAAGCATAATTATTTTTTCAAGCTTAAGTAATGTCATATTTACTAAGGAAGAGCTTTAGTTATTATTATTTTTTTTTTGTCATATAAATACATATGAAAAACATATATTTATATGAATTCGGTTTTCGGTTCGGTTTTTGGTTTTCATTGCTAAAACCATATCAAAACTTATAACCGAATATTTAGTTCGGTTCAGTTCGGTTTTGACCAATTCGGTTCAGTTTTTTCGGTTCGATTCGATTTTAGGTTTCGGTTTTCAGTTACTGTGGATATTTTACCAGATCCGTGAACACCCTTAATTTTCGAGGCTTGATTATGGGAAAAATGGTTCGATTTGATAGAATGGTCTCTCATCGAGTACTCTACTACCTACAACACTAGGAAGGGGCATTTTTAAAGGGTTTCCGAGGGGTTCACAAGAACTTCATTTATTTTGTTGTCCTTTTTTTTTTTTTTTTTTTTAATTCATATATATTTTAAATGAACTTGGTCTCAAAAACATTGTATTACATGTTTTGTTTTGTTTTGTTGGCTCACAATATTATCATAAAAGAAAATGGGAAAATGTATACATAGTCATTTATATACTCGGGTCCAACACTACACCGCGACATCATTTCGAGCATTTATGAATTCACTAGTTCCAAGATGAATTATATTATTGGGCTTGATGGGCTACTGGAATGCCTAATGACAAGCCTTTCAATAACGTGTTTGTGAATTGTGATGGTGGTGTAAAGGAAATTCCACTTGGCTAATGGTCAAGGCAAATGTGAGCCATAAAACAAGACAAAGTGACTCGACCAACGGTACTTTTGGATCTTGAACATCGTCTCTGTTATTAAATTTTGGGTATTCTGGAAAATTGGTTAATTGAAAAACTTTTGATGCTAAATTCTTATTGTGACCTTAAAATAGTGTTTTCAGATTGTCAGTCTTTTGTCAAGTCATTCTTTTGGGTGACTTGTTTAAGAATTGTTAAATGCAGCGGCCGACACATATTATATCTAATTAAGTTATGGATTTAACGTATCATGAATTTTAGTGTGGTTTTTATAGCGTAGGGCTTTAAGAGATTGATTCAAGTATGTTATGAATTTTGATGCATCAAAGAAAGATATTTCTTTGACTAAAGTATCAAAGTTTGAGATTTTGAGTTATGTAAAAACATTTACACACATATAAAGAATCTGCCCAATTTGTCAAGAGCTTATACAAGTTCTTTAACATGACTAAAGTACTACGTAGGCTCCTTCTGGAGCTTGGGGAGGTTTTACTCAGGATTCAAGTTTCGTAAGCGACAAAAAATCCAGGTTTTCCTCCTAGTACGAAGCCGTGAGTTCTAAAAGTTTCCTTCGCGAGTCTCTCCTAGTAGTTCGGGTCCTGCCTGTTTGGATGGTTTAACTCGGGGTCGGATTTTAAGTGTAGTGTCATTCTAAAAAAAATAGGCATCGAATAACAATTAGTACACCATTCAAAAAAAAGTTTCCAAAAAAAAATGAGAGTTTATATTAGTTTTTGGACCAAATGCTAATGAGGAAGAAGAGGCACTTTATTTTGCATACTCAAAAATCCTTACATACTAATGGATAAATCCCCACCTTCCATCTAGTTTGATCTAATGGTGGGGATTAACATAAGATTTAATATGTCTAAACCTAAGTTCATGTTTTTTTCTTGTCTTTTTCTTTTCTTTTCATCTTTCTTATTTATTTTCTCATTTTTGTCTTTTTTTAATCCCCTTTTTTAATTTCACGTTTTTATTTTTTTTTTCCGTTTTCATCAGTTTTCTTACGTTTTCTTATGTTTTTTCCGCTTGTAATACGTTTTCGTCTGTTTTCATATGTTTTGGTCCGTTTTCATACGTTTTCGTTCGTTTTCTTATGTTTTCGTCCGTTTTCATACGTTTTCATCCGTTTTCTTAGATTTTTGTTTGTTTTCTTACGTTTTCGTCCGTTTTCATACATTTTCGTTTGTTTTGTTACGCTTTCGTCCGTTTTCATACGTTTTCGTCAGTCTTGTTACGTATTCGTTTGTTTTCTTACGTTTTCGTCCGTTTTCATACGTTTTCGTCTGTTTTCTTACATTTTTGTCCGTTTTCATACGCTTTTGTCTAAATTTTTACATTTTCATTCGTTTTTTACGTTTTCGTCTGTTTTCTTACGTTTTCTTCTGTTTTTCTACGTTTTTCCTGGTTTCTTACGTTTTCGTCCGTTTTCTTAAGTTTTCGTCCGTTTTCATACGTTTTCTATCGTTTTCGTCCATTTTTCATACGTTTTCATCCATTTTCAAACGTGTTTTTATGCTTTCATACGTTTTCGTCTGTTTTCATACGTATTCGTCCATTTTCTTACATTTTTGTTCATTTTCTTACGTTTTCATACATTTCTGACTATCACAAGTGATTTTCTGTGATATTCTGAATATCACAAAGTGATTTCTGAATATCACTAGTGGTGATATTCAGAAATCACTTTGTGATATTCAGAATATCAGTTTGTGATATTCAGAATATCACTTTGTGATATTCTGAATATCACTTGTGAATATCACAAAGTGATATTCTGAATATCTTTATCACTTTGTGATATTATGAATATCACTTGTGATTTTCTGGATATCACTTTGTGGTATTTTGAATATCACTTGTGATTTTCATTTTACAAAACATTAGTTGAAAATCATTTGTTATATTCAGAAAATCACTTGTGATATTCTGAATAGAATATCACAAGTGATTTCTTTGAATATCACAGAATATCACTTGTGATACTCATATCATTTGTGAAAGTCAGAATATCACTTGTGATGTTCTGAATATCATAGAATATCACTTGTGATGTTCAGAAACAAAGGAAAATGGCCGAAAATATTTAAAAACGGACGAAAACGTATGAAAATGGACGAACATGTATGAAATCTAAACAAAAATTTGACCATTTTCTCTTTATACGTGATAAATATAAACTTACATATTTTTATAAGTTTCAAAATAAGCAAATTAAGCTTGTGAAACATAAACCGAAATCACATAAGCTCATAAGCAAATAAAATAAGGCTAAACAAATACCTCCAAACTATGTAGCTGTTATTCAAATTATATATTTGTAATATTCTGAATATCACTTGTGATTTTCTGGATATCACTTTTTGATATTTTGAATATCAACTGTGATTTTCATGTTACAAAACATTAGTTGAAAATCACTTATGATATTTAGAATATCACAAGTTATATTCTGAATATCACAAGTTATATTCTGAATATCACATAATATCACTTGTGATATTCAGAAACGTATGAAAATATCTGAAAACGCCGAAAACATTTAAAAACGGACGAAAACATATGAAAATGAACGAAAACACAAGAAAATGGACGAATATGTGATATGTCCGTAATGTAGGCTTAGGGGTATTTGTGTATGGATAAAACCTCAATATCGATATAAAAAATAATCACGAAGATAGATTCAAAATTCCTTTAGGAAAAAGAATATTAAATCAAATCCCGTGTGTGATCGTTGATACGGATTAGTCAACCCGAATCGTTTCCCAACGAGGCGTGAATTGCCAACGTCGTTTTTGGTTTGGAATTTAATGCTCGATGTTTTGGATTAATGATTTTGATTTTATTAAAAACTACGGGAATAGGGAAAGTAATTAAGGGAAATCTAATCTACGGGAAATCCTAAGTGCGAGTTTAACTAAAACGAAATAAACGAAACGTAAATAAAATGCAACTACGTCGAATCTATATCCTAAAAATGTCCTAAAATTACTTTTACTTCAAAAATGCAATTTGAAAACTATTTATGAATTAAAACTAATTTTTAGGGTTTTTCTGGAAAAACTAATTTTTAACTTTTAATTCTAAATTAAAATACTAAGAATTATGAAAATTAAGGGGAAAAATATGAAACTATTTTTATAAAATCTAAATTAACTAAAGAGAATTTTCAAAACTAATTTTGTATTTTTTTTTTTGATTATTTTTCTATTTTCTACAAATTTAAAACTATTTAAATCTAATTAAATGGTTAAAAATTACAAAATAAGCTAGGAAAAATCTAGAAAAATTATTTTTTTGCTTTTTGTATTTATCTTAATCTATGAAAATTGAAAAATTATTTTTTTGACGATATTCTGATTTAATTGAAATAAAAGCTATTTAAAAAGCCCTAAAAACTGTTTTAAATTGTGAAAAATACTAAACAGTGATGAAAATTAATGAAAAATTCAGTAAAAATCTAAAATATTATTCTAATTTTAGGAAAATTATAAAAACTATGGCTTATGTGTAAAAATAACAAGCTGATGTGTTAACTGATTAAGAATTAGCACTAATTAATAAGCTAATAAGCACTATAAGCTACCAAACTACTACAGAAGCTGATTTGTACTAAAAGGACCTAAAAGCAACTAATTATTGCTACTCCTAACCTCTAATAAGCAATCTACCTATGATTGATGCTAACTGACTACTCTATCCAAACAGCTTATTTAAGTCCTACTTTAAGCTAAAGCATAGGCTTATCAGGAGAGCTTATGTGAAAACCAGATATGTAGTCCTCAAGACCACCAAGCAAACTACAACTGGACCAATTTTCAGGCTCTAGGTATCTAGAATGAACCTTATGCAAAGGCTGCAAGTAGGCCTGGTTCACACTCAGTTATGCTGAGTGTGAACAGGACAATTCAGCTCTAATAACAAGCTGATTTAAAGCTTATAGAAGCTAGATAACATTCCACAAAAATGAGATTACTAAACCTGACCAACTGAACTTTGTTATCCCAAAATATCAAAAGCTTTTGATCAAAGATGAACAAATGATAGATCCGCAAAGTTTTGCAAAAACCAGATTTCACTCTTTTTTGACTTATGAACAGATTTGAGATTTTGACTTTAATGAGATTTGATTCACTTTTATGAACTGAGATTTATGTTTAGAGCTGAAACAAAGTTAAATCAAGCTTCTCTAATAATATCTAGACCTAAATCAAGCTTTTGATTTTCAAAATTCCAACAGATATGAGAATAAGAACTGATTTAAATGGATTTTGACTTTTTGAATTCTAGAGCACAATTATATGAACTACTTGACTGATTTATACCTAAATATAACTCAAGCAACTACAATTAACCACTGAACTAAGCTCTAGTGCAAGCCTATCAACTGTTCCAAACACACCTTTAACCAACTATTTAGCAAATTCCCTACTCTATAAGCAGATATAAATCAATTTAACTGCTAACACAGATCCAAACTTATGAGAAAACACAGAAATGATGCAATCCTATCAGTACTTACCTCAAATGTTTACAGATTCAACTTATGCAGGACTAAACACAATTGAATGAGCAGAACAAGAAATTAATAACAGAAGTGACAATAACTATATGAAATCAGAAGATCAGTACATCTAAACAAGTAATCAATATGTAACTATACTAAATTAACCATCCACAAAAACTACTTAAAACTAATGAATTAAAACTAGAGGGAAATTAGAACTCACAAGAGGTCCAGCTGAAGTGAAGCTTAAAACAGAACCAAAGTACCACTATTCTAATCAAATCCAACCCAAATACAACTCTGCATCACCCCATATCAGCATAACACCAGCAGATCTTCATTTCCCAAAACAGTTGACTATTGTTGACTATGATTGATTTGAGAATAAGTCTTGAGTATGTGATTTAACAAACACTCAATAAGCTATTGAGAAGCTTATGAGAGCTTGTGAAAATAGATTTGTTAACTGAAATCAATGAAAACTAAGATTTAACATATTTTTTTATTTTTAAGAGATTTTATTTGTTTTTTTTATGATTTTTGTTTGGAAAAGATTATTAAATGAAAATGGTAAACAACTAAATAGCAATGGATATTAGAAATGATAAGAGATTTAATGAAACAGTAACCAGAAACAAAGTAATACAGAATTAAGTAAAATTTTATTAAAGAGAATTTTGATTACAAAAGTAAAATATTGAAATTACAAAAGCTACTCAGATTTTATACTAACACTACACTCTCTCACTAAAACTACACTACTTTCTATCACTAAAAACTACTTATCTCAGCTGTGAATGAAAGGATCCTATATATAGCCGAGCTGAGAAGATTCCAGAAGAGAGCCTTGTGCTTCTTTGAGTGTATTTAGAGCCTTTGGATCACCTTCCACGAATCCCATTTGATCTTAGCCCTTGGATTAGATCATCCACGTTTCATCCACCAATGAGAGAGCAGGGTTTGGAATGTTATCACACGGATTGGTGACCTGGCACCCCACATGTGTCAGATGAAAGTACAAGACTACCCTTAATTGCTGTTAATTTGACTAATTGACCAAAGGGTAATTTAGGGTTCATGTGTTTGCAGATTTGGGGGTAAAAAGCGCGGGGTAATATTTTTATTATTGTTTGATTAATTTGACCGGGTTATGGGTAGTTGACTTGGGTTTAATATTGGGTAAACGGGTAAAAGGTTAAACCGTGGGTTAATATTAGACCGGGTATAGGATTTTGAAACCGTGGGTTTTGAGTTGGTTATTGGACCGGGTTTTGATAGATGGGTTTGGGCTTTTATATTTTGGATTTGGACTTAGGATTGTATTTGGACCCATGTAATAATTCAAGGACTAAATGTGTTAATTGTGAAAATCCAGGGACCACACATGTAAATCTGAAAATCTCTTTCAAGGGCTAAACTTGTCATTCACAAATAATCCAAGGGCTGATTTTGACAATTCCAGAAACTTGAGGGATCACTTTTGCCAAATGCTCAAAGATCAAGGACTAATTCTGACAATTCTTCAAATATGATCATATCTTCTAAAAATCATCCTCAGAGAATAAAAATCTTCACAAAAGCATAATTTCGATCTTCCGGCTCAGCTCAAACTCTCTTAATCTCTCATGCTCGGATTTTCGTCTGATTTGGCTCCTTTTTGTGTGTTTTGACATATCCGTACCTGCACAAGCACAAACTCAAGAAAACCACAAATATTGGCAATAAACGGCTCTTTCTTGGTTATTTTGGGTTTGATTTTGATAAAGAAATGATATGTGTTAACGAACGAAAACGTATGAAAGCGTAAAAACAAGTATGAAAATGGACGAAAACGTATGAATAATGAACAAAAACGTATAAAAACGGGCGAAAACATATGAAAACGGACGAAAACGTAAGGAAGTGAACGAATATGTAAGAAAACGGACGAAAACGTATGAAAGCGTAAAAACAAGTATGAAAATGGACAAAAACGTATGAAAACTGATGAAAACGTATGAATAATGAATGAAAACGTAAGAAAACGGGCGAAAACGTATGAAAACGGACGAAAACGTATGAAAGCGAAGAAAAAAACGGGAATAACGTGAATTAAAAAAAAAAACATGAATTTTGACAAAAAACGTGAATTAAAGAAAAAGACAAAAAAATATGAATAAAAAAGAAAGATAAAAAGACAAGAAAAAAAACATGGACTTAGGTTTATCTAATAAATCTTAGGTTAATCTCCACTATTAGATTAAACTAGATGGATAATAAGCACCAAAATAAAGGTAAGCAAATGAAAATTCCTTTGAGGAATAAACATATTTTCATCGCGATGCAACTAGTTCCAACAACTTAATAATAACCTTAATTTACCAGTGTTCGTATACAACAAGCATATAAAGTATCAAAAGTTTCTCTTAGCAACCGATGTGGGAAATAAAACCATTTGCAAAAACCACAACATCGTTTCAAGAAATTTAAGAATTTAACGGTAAGACGAATGTGAGACACAAAACAAAATTTTGGATCTTGATCATCTTATGTGACCTTTTATTCAATTTGAACATTTAGAAAATTTTGTTTATTTGATTTAGGTTTTGAGACTAAATTGTTATCGCCACTAGTTAAAGTGGTAGTTTTGTTTGTTAATCGTTTGTCAAGCCTATATTTCGTTGTTGATGACCTTAAAGGTTTATAAGTTGATTCAAGTTTGTTATGAATTTTGTGTGAATACTTAAGTTAAATTACAAAATTTCAAGATTTCTAGATAATGATACCACCAAAATAATGTTAAGCGTGTAAGAATATTAAAGAATCTATCAAAATATGTCAAGAACTTATACAAGTTCTTCAACATGATATTCGAACATCAAAATACGATTAGCTAAGAAAGTAAAAAGAAAAAAATATAAATAAAATTAAAAATTAAAAATTTGAGTATTTATATTAGTTATTGGACATTGCAAAGAATGTAAGATTCTAATTATTCTTACATTTTCACAATCATGCCCAACAACATAATACAACCTCAGCTCAAAATTTCAAAATTTCTAGATAATGATACCACCAAAATAATGCTAAGTGTGTAAAAATATTAAAGAATCTATCAAAATATGTCAACAACTAATACAAGTTCTTCAACATGATATTCAAGCATCAAAATACGATTAGCTAAGAAAGTAAAAAAGAAAAAAATAATAATAAAATTAAAAATTAAAAATGTGAGTATTTATATTAGTTATTGGACATTGAAAAGAATGTAAGATTCTAATTCTTACATTTTCACAATCATGCCCAACAACATAATAACAACCTCAGCTCAAGATGAGATGTGCAATGATAGATATAAAGCATCAAACATTTCTTTTAATCACCTATGTGGCATTATATATCAATACAACTATTCGCAAAAACAAACGTTGAGCTCATGTCATTAACTTGGTTGAAACAATTAAATATGAACAAGTATCACCATATATTCTTATATCTCAGATAAATATAACGAGGTGATGCACACGTGCTTTCTTTGCTTTTATTTTTTGTATGTTATATGAGTTTTGTTATATGTGTGGTGTTTAAATTGTGTGCGAAATTTTTTATGTAAATGTAGGTATATTCATTTCATTTGGCACATTTGCATAGTGATAGATGGGTCGGGATGTAAACGTTGACCTTAAGTTTGTTCTAAGGGTGTGTTTTAAAAGTTTCTTTTTTTAATATGTATATGTGTGTGTGTGTGTGTGTGTGTGTATATATATATATATATATATATATATATATATATATAATGAATTCGCCACATCCTTAATTACATATTAACGAATAAAGTTCAGGATTGAATTTGCAAAGTGTCGCATTCGGGGGTATTTTTTTGCCATTTGTCAAAATTTTTGAAAATATAAGAAAGTCTATGACTGGTTTGCAAAATGTCGCACAGTTTGAGGGTATTTTTTTACCGTTTTTCCAAACTTAGCGAAACGACGGCATATTGAAATTTTCGTTTCACCCTTTCAATTGCCTCCCAAATTGACGTTTTGGTTTATGTTTTCACTCACAGAAACGTCATCGTTTGGACCTAAATTAATAATATTTAATGGTGATTTATGAACTCACCATTAAGATATTACGAAGTGTGAATCAATTAGAGTGAAGGAATAAGGAAACCGACATAAATAAAAGCACATTGTAAAATCAAGGCTACACCGGTGTAGGTGTTCAGACAATTTTTAACGGATTATCATTGTTTATGATATCAATCACCTTGTTTGGTACATCATAGAACAAACCCATTAGTAAAAGCCTCAATTAACCGATGACTAGAAAGCCGAGCCATAAAGTTTCAATCCTCCAAGCTAATTTTTCGCCCAACTATGAAACTCTAACAAGACGAGGCATTGCTCAACCAAACCAAAGCTAAGCTTGCAGCGAAGGTGCTTGATGTTTATGAAAATAGGCTTTGGCTTGAGCCGCCACGTACTTAGATGGACACTCGTGACTAGTTCACTATGGCTGATGATCTTTCTCCTTTGCCAAACACTCGGTATTTGGTTGAGAAAACTGATCGGACAAATCTGTTTACACTGAGAAAGAATGTAGCAGGTCGGCTCATCGATGTATACAACTTACCACCATTTCATTCCCTTAACCTATGTGGGACTAAAGGTTAAAATGGTTTATACTAACAAAAATATATGTTATCCTAATCTCTAACATCTATGAAATTACTTATTAATTCTGTATTGTTGAATCTACTCAAGTAACTAATTAATACAAAGTTTGAACCATTATATTTATGAATTTGGATAACCAACAACTCTATGACATGACGACATCGATCCAAACATTATGGACTCGAGTAGTTTAAGAAGTGGGAAAAGAAAGACTACATGGCACTAATGTTTCATCCACACATTAAAGCCTTCGATTTTGAAAAGGTAGATTTTGGGAAAAGAGAGTTTACAAAGTTTTGTAGATGAGATTTTTCTATACAGTTTACTAACCAAGCTTTAATTATTCAAATTAAATCACGTACTTTGTCAGTTGTGGATTTAAGATGATGTCTAGCTATATAGCTATATAGTTTCACCATTAATATAAATCACAAATTCTTCAATTACAAATTTTAGCAATTTATTTTTTTATTAAAACAAAAGTCAATCATTTTTAATCATTTTCCTAAAAATAATATACTTTGTAAATGGTAAATTGTTAAGCGATAAAAAATACACCATCACAACGAGAATTTTTTTATCTTTCACTAAACATGCATTTTGATATACTTTCGACGAACTATTTCTACGCTACGTTATGTGCTCATTATTTTCTTCTAAACCTATCATGTTAATTATTACTAAGTTCCAATACACCTGTTAAGTTTTGATTCAATTGGCTTCGGAGATCGATCCTCCATTACCAGCATCATCAAGCAATATAAGGTGCTATAAGGGAAACGTTTGGATCGTCTATAGTTCGAGACTTCGAGAAGATTCAGCTACCTCCTTTTGGTCTTAGCGGTTTGTTTGATGATGGGTCTCATATGACAAATGTTATATCATTCTTTTTAATGGTTTCTTGTGCATTTACTTTGATTCTTTGTCGTTGGTTGTGGTCAAGGGAAAATTTTATGTTTATACAATGGATTAATTTTTTTTCAATTTATTTGTGAAAAACCGTTACCAATCATATTCATACAAGCTTGAGAGAATTTCGCACTATATATTTTCAAGTTTAAAGTAATTGATAAGTCATGGATTATGACATTGTTATTTTTGTAGTAACGAAGCATTCTAATATCTCGTCTACATCATATTTTTCTCGATATCATATTCAGAATATTATTGTTTCATTCAAATTTAGCTTAGCACATAGTATAATTTTTGTCCTTGTGCTATAACTGTTAATCGTCTATTCTCCACAAAAAACTACGAGATATTGTGTATTTTACGTTTAATTTCTTAGACAGATAATTACACCGTCTTGCTTTGTATAGTAATTATGGATCATGAATCTCCAAAATTAAAAATATTGGACACACATAAACAAGAAAAAGTAAAACAAAATTTTAAAAGTTAAGAAATAGTATAAGTTTATGACGTCTACTCTTCATCGGAGTCCAATTCAATTTTTTTCATTAAACTCCAACAACAATTCAACATCATAAACATAACACTAATCCAATCACGCATGGTTGATACATTCTCCGGTGTATAAACAAAGAGCTTTTTATTTCTTTAACCAATGTGGGATGGTAAGGTTGACATGAACTTTATATTAGTTTTCTTAATAAGGTACCTAAATGTTGACTCGTTGATATTAGTTTCCAAAGGCCATAATTTCACCCATTAATTTCATTTTTTATATAATTGGTGAAGTTTTAGCGTTTGAAAACATGATATTAGCCTAAACACAAATGATTCGTATACACCGGTATATCAACAAGCAAAATCTACTTTCTTGCTTCTATGTGGTATTGAAGGGTGAAATGGTTTTTAGCTACAAACATCTAGATTTACTCTTTGACACATTTGTTTTTACTATCCTAACCAACACCAGCTACGTGCTCGTTACAAGTTTTGTATGCCTTTCGGAGCTACTTGAATAATTGATACCAAGTTCGAAAACTATCATTAAGTGACCTCCACGGAGGACCCAAATTATCCACAAGTCCACAACATAATTCCATCACCGCAAACAATACGGAAATGATTTATTTAAGAAGAGGGAGAACACAAAAGAGAAACATAGGTGCAACAAACCTTGCCCGAAAACTAAACGAAGCATCAAAAATTTTATCTCTCGACAGATTGATAAAAATTGTATGCGCATTAACCTATAACAAATAAACATAATACGTTGATATAGGAGATAATTTTTCATATTATATATTCACTAAAATTTAATTTACAAGGTCTCAAATAGTTGCGTAAATTGATTCAAGTAACGAGATTTTAATTTCATTTAATTTGACTCATTTCTTGTTATATGGTTGCGTAAAATGTTGGTGTGTATGTATGTTTGATGTTAGATGAAAATATATAGTAAAACCTTTTGAGTAATTTATCTATACTACATATAATAGAAAAACAGTCAAAGTTGAAAAGTGAAAAAGTTGAAAAGTTGAAATTAGTCAAATGAGAGAGAAAAAAATAAACACACGCCGGATATCACATATTCTCTAACATAAAACACACCGCATCTCTCTCCCTAAACCACCAGCAGCTGCCGTCGCCGCTATCATAACCTTATCTCAGCCACCATCTGCCGAAATTGCCACCACCTTTCGATGGTTTAGGTAGTTTCAGGTAGTCGGGGCTGGGTTTTGTTGTTATTAGTGGTTGCGGTTCTCCATAGCCACCGGAAATAGTTTATGCCGCCGATATGGTCACCTGAAATATCTGCTACCGCCGTAATTAATTGTTGTCGCGGCTATGTCGCCAAAAACCACACGACCGAGACCCACCACAACCCTACATTTCTGCAGGTTTTTCAAGTTTTGATGTTTTCTTTTTGAAGACTTTTTTTTCTTCTTCATGTTTTGATAGTTTTTTTTAAGATCTATTATTTTAAAGTATTGAAGTTGTTCTTTTTTTTTTTTTATTCTGTAATGTTTATATATGAGTTATAATATTCTTCACAGTTTTTTGTAGAACACTTGCTGCCGTTGCTGACATCTTACGACTTACGGCGTCTGAATGATAATATTAAGGTAGTTTTTTTTTGTTTTTTTACTTGCTTGACATGTAAAATTTAGATGTAATGGTTTGGTTGATGTCATTGAATGAAAGTTGAAAGCTTTTTGCTTTTAGTCGGTCTGTCTTTTTAGCGTATATTTTTGCCGTACTAGCTTATAGCAAAAAATAAGCTTATTTTAGTGTTTGGATTAACTTTTTTGTTTAGGCTTATGAGCTTGTTTAGGGGATTTTGATAAGCTCTTCTTTTACATTTTTTTCTTTTTACGCGACTCATATTCTAAGCACGGGAAGACAAGAGCGTCTCAATCGTTGACGATAAATACAATCACTGGAAGTCAATTGTACGTATACTGTACGAGTAGCTTCCTAATCATAATCTCGTATGGTCTTTACTCTCTCTTACAGGTTTAATTTCGTTTAGAAGCCTTTTTGTTATGAAACCTTAGCTTTAACATTTTTTCCCTGTGTTGTTGCTTAGATTTTTTTCTACTAAATAATCTCCGTGTGGGATCCAAAATTATGGTACTATCTTTAAAATCTTTATTTCTTTTCTGCACCCATTTAGGATTTTATGCAAGTTTTCCCATTATAAACATGTTTTCATAGCATCAAATATACGGCTAAGGCATCCCATAATAACAATAATAATTAACCATTTTTAGACTCAGCTGACTGTAATTGTTCCTTTTATGTCAATGTCTGTCTAGGTCCCGATCCTTGATCCTCTTCAATGCTTCTACTTGATTTATAGTAGTAAGTAAGAACTGGGATTTGGCAGTTAACAAAAGTGTTCGCTTTGTGTTTTGCTGAAGTATCAGGACAATGTCACGAAGCGAAAGGTGTTGGCTAATGTTTCTTAACAGCAAAAATTACATTCTTAACCCACAAGACACAATATCAACATTACTCGAAGACGTAATTCATCATATCATATCATTCCTTGAAACTGAAGACAAAGAGAAATTGCAGCTCCTCTCGAGAAAATGTGAGGACCTGGAAAAAGTAGAACTGAGTACACCAAATCTACAACATTTTTTATTTCTATGTAGCTGTTCGCCAGCCATGTGTATTCGAGCTCATTAATACCACAAAACTGAAAAAGTTGACGTTTAATGGAGAATATTTCAGATTGCGACACAACATTTCCAGTTCTTGAAGATTTGACTCTTGGTTTTATTCGCTTTATATGCCAGATCGTATAAAAATATCAAGTCGTTCACTGAGAGACATACGTTTATTTGGTCTCACGAAGTTGGTGGACATCACCATTGATGCTGAGACACTGGTTTGTATACGGTATACAGATCATTTGATTCATAATTTCTCAAATTCAAACATTCCCAATGTCCAGAGATCTAGCACTAAGTTTAATACTCATACCAACCAGAGCCTTTTGATACTTTCAAACATTCTCAAATTCAGAAACTGGTTGGTATGCTTCAAGCTTGCAAGCCTTCTGATACTTTCTTGCTCAAAGCTGAATTAGACAAGGTATGGTAGTAAAATGTGTGGATTTTTTTGTTTTGTTTATTTGGTTTTGAAAGACATAACACATATTTACTTAAAAATGTTGTTTTTCATACTTCAATATAGTCTTGTAATCCCAAAAGAAGCAAGAAGCAACCTTTTTCCTTCGATTAGCGTTGGACCCGTGCTAGACACTAATGGTATAGATAGACAAGGCGACATAATCTGTTACTGATCTTTTAGTTTTTATTTTTTTGGATCTCTCCACGGGCTGAGGATGTGACTATTTGCAGGGAATGCGCTATATATCAGTACAAGTATGAATATGTTCCTATTAGAATTCTAGCAAGTCCATATGAACCACATACACACTTTCTAAATATGCACTTCAATGTATTTTATAAATGCGTCTTTGTTATGATGACAGATGAAGCATGGTGAGATCTCGGGCATATCACAGAACCATTTATGGGATTTAGTAGCAGTAAAAAGGGAGGTGATACAAGTATGCTTTTATGCAGAATCATGCAAATGGAATTCCTCTCATGGCTGAGAAAGTCTCTAAATATATAGGTAAGCTCTTATCCAATGAGACCCGTCGACTTTTAATTAGTTTTTTGGCGGGGAAATAACTTGTTGACATTCTTTTGAGGGCGATTGTGTTTCTTTTTACAATAATAGTTTGGTGTTTTGTTGGTAAGAGAGCTACTAATGATGACGTCACTTTATTTTAGTTTCTTTTGTATACATGTGTCATATATTAGATTGCTAAACAGATGTTGACTAATAAAAAGGTGACATAGCAAAACACTTTACCGTAGCTAAAATTAAGTGATGCCTTCGTGGGAATGTTGGGATAAGAAAATTTTAAAATGTGTAGTATAGTTGCACTCATGATGACACCTATAGACAACTGTCATTGGACATTTGTGAAATTTGAAATTAGTAATATGTGGATAATTGAACTACTAGAACTGTGTCAAGAGTAAAAAACCAGATTAAAATCGAGTACGCCACATTAAAAACTAAAACTTCACTATCTATAATAAAGGGAACCAATTTTTTTAAAATTTAGAAAGTGAATAATGTTGATTTACAAAACACCCTTATTCATCAATAAACTTTAATGCGTACAACTGGAAATTTGATGCGTTAATTTGAAACAAGATTTTGACAACCAAAATAATACTATTAACATTCTAAAATAATATCTCTACTCATATAAATAAAGAATGTATATCTATTAATTAACTATAATTTATTGTTTGACTTGCTAACACCTGTGTTTTTGTTGTTTGTCTTGCAGAGATGTCTTTGTTTGCCTTTATCAACCAGCCGGATCCATTTGAGGTGACGTCTGGTGAGAGGACTTTACTAGAGGGAGAGAAGACGCTCCAAGATGAAACTGTCAGCCGCGTCATCGAGCCTTCTGAGAATATTATCACCTTAGTCCAAGAGACTATTGTGGATAATGTTGAAGCGGCTAAGGCTGATAAGGCAGCTGGGAAGAAGAGGGTTAGGCTTGCTGTTCCTTCCAAGCAACCGGAGAAGAAGAGGCTTACTTCTGTGCCGGCAAAGGATGCCGGGTCTACTGCTGGTATGGCATCTTCGTTATGTTGATGATTTTTCTTGTTTTTTTCTTTGAAAAAATAATTTAAGTGTTATTATGAAAGGGATGCGACCGCGGGGTCTGCTTTTGTTATGGAGCTTCGCGACGAGTCCGATTCTGGTTCTCGTCCGCAGGAGGTAACCCATATTTCTTCTAAGGCTACTACGGACCCTTAGGCCAATCCGGATTCTACTTAAAAAACATCCACCACTGCCCATCAAGAAAACTTGGATGTGGATATGTCCGGCCCTTCTCAGGCGCCACCCATGCAACAGGAGAGCTCATTTAGGGTTGAGTCTCCCCTGCAGGATCAATCCGGTCACCGCCCCGCGGCATCCGACGATGACTTCTATGAATCCTTGTCCGTGGATACGGCGGAGGCGAAAAATACTTATGTTCCGAAGTGGTTGCCTACAAATGAGTTCCGGATGAATGACCCCTGGATCTGCCAGAGTATTTTGGACAACCTTGCCACTCCTGGTTACTTGTCTACAGTGCGCAACATGCCACACACGGATTTGCTGGAACAGTATAACATGATGACTGTTCAGCAGGCGTGTATGTCCTCCGAGGTGCGCTTGCAGCTGCAATTTGAGCTCAACCAGACCAACAAGTTAAACAGGAGGCTTGAAAGAAAGGAGAAAAAGATTGACGCCCTTAAGGGTAAAGTGCAGGTGTTGGAGTCCGATGCCGCGGAGACTAGGGGTCTCCGCGAGCGTGTTGGCTTGCTTGAATCCGAGTCGGAGGAAGTGAAGAGATTGAGGGAGCGCGTGGCGCAGTTGGAGGGTATGATTGCGCCAAAGGATGAACAGCTGGCCAATCTTACTGTTGAAAATGCTGAGCTAAAGGGTAAAGTGGCCGGGCTTACTTCTGTTTGTGAGGAACTCAAAGGGCAGGTGGAGGGTGCTGGTTTGTTAGAAGAAAAATTTAAGGAGTGCGAGGAAAGAGTCCGCGGTGAGTATGATAGTCAACTCGCGAAGTTAGATCAGAGGTTGGCGGAACTCAACCGTGACTTTGATGAGGAGCTATTCCCGAGCACTCTGATGGCTATTGAGGGTAAGAGGTGGGTGATCGGGCATGGCTTCCGTCGGGCTTGGATGGCCTTCAAACAGTCTGATGAGCTTCAGACGCGGTTGGGAGATTGTATTAGCAAGGCCATCGCTGAGGGCAGGCAGGGTTTGGAAGCTGGGATTGTCCATGGTTCTAAAGGTCGAAAGCTGGAACAGATCAAGGCCTACAATCCGCGGGCTAAGGAGGTTTACCGCGAGGCTGTCATTCGCCTTAGCGATGTTCCCTTCCCCCTTCTTGATTCCTTGGAGGCTTGCAAGGATTCCTCTTTAGAATTCCTTATGTCGCAGCTTGTGTTACAGGAGGAAAGGCCAGGTAGTGCGGGGGAGTTCGTTTTTAATCCTCCGGTGGCGGAAGAGGTCCCACGGATGGCGCCAACTTGTTAATACAATTCCGGGCGCTCCCTAATGAAGATTAGTGTAGGCTAACTTCTCAGGAAATAGGTCTTGTACTAAGTGAGATTCTTGATAGCTAGCTGCTAAGAACCAACACCGTTAGTCTCACCGCGGAACGGGGTTCCGCGGTCAACCTCCGGCGTGAGAGTAAGTGATAGTTTTTAGAGAGATGAAGTTGGTTCTAGAGAGAGAGAGTATGTATGTGTTACCGTTTGAATAGTGGCGAGGCCTCTATTTATATGGTTGACCTTTCTGTCGTGTTCTCAAAGTCACGGGCCATGAGAACGACAACTTGGGAGTGGGGAGTGACGTAGGTCAACTCCAGGGCTTGTCGCGTTGCTGTGATAGCGACGCTTTTGGGCGGGAGTTGTCCCGCTTTCCCTTTTTGGGGACTGCCGGTTGCAGTACGTTGAGTCTGAGCGAGATTCCATGCCTTTCACGTTGGACGCGGTCGTATTCCTCTTCAGACGCGTCTACTGTCCGCAGAATGGCTTAGTGGCCATTGCCGGGGTATGTATTTGGTCCGCGACCGAACCATATGGGTGCCGGGAGTATTACACAGTCGTGCTTAGTCCGCGTCTGACCTGTATTGGTCCCAGGAGGGTCATACGTGATCAGATACGTATTTATTTATTTTCATTGTCGTGCAACTTACAAATCAATTGCTCCCCACAAAGCTATTAGAAATCGAATTTTGCTTTTCTTTGTGTGTATGACATACATCACTCCATCATTCAATTGTAAAGAGTATATATACATTTCGAAGTGGATAGTAGGCAATAAATAGTTTGTGACACAATTTACGAACATTTTATGATTTGATAAATATTATAAAAGTTAATGAAATTGTATACATTTTCGAGATGGTGAGGATGTGGATGAATTCATATTCTTTCAACCGTAACTGCACGACTAGAAACTGTATACCAATCGATACACAACAACACAAGGTGTCCGGATACGATATACGTATATAACCACAGTACAATTCAACTCTTTAATTAATGTGGATAGATGCATGGCTGAGAGTTTTTATCTAAAAAACTTACCACGTAACTAAATGTTCAGCTATACATTTTTAATATTCAATGAGTTTTTGTCAACTTTGAACACTAAATAAATGTTATATATATTATCAGTATTTCGTGGGTTGGCATTTTCCTTAAATAGAGCTATATGTGTTCAAAATGAAGTTGTGAATGAAATATCGACTTTGAAACAGAAAAACTGAAAATTAGAAATGAGTTATTGTCTCACATTGGGGGTGAAATAGTTAGGTCAGATTGTGTTCCAAGCTTGTGAACTCATGCGGAGACGAATTTGTTAGAAAATTGGTTTTGTAAAATGAGTTTTTGCAAATTTTAGACACTATTTAATATATGTATATGTTATATATATTTATATTTCTTGGTAACTTTGCGTTCTCCTTGACGAGAGCTACGCAACGAGCTAAAATGTATAAAAAATAAAGTTAATATGAATGAGATATCGTGTCTCAAAGTGAGGCACGTGAAGCACAAAATTTGGGAAAAGAAACACATCCCACATCGCCTAGAAAAGAAAGTGGGAGTGTGTTTATATAGAAATCTTGATATAAACCTTGAAAATCTTTTAGTTGGTTTTACTTCAACACAGCTCCAATAGCTTTGGACGTTGTATCTTGGGAAACAGACGGGTTTTCTTTTATTTAATCGTTCTTAGAGTTTGTCTTCTTATTTAATTTTCTGTCATTTACTTTGTGTTAATTATTTATTGATTGTAATCTAATTTATTTTAATAAAAGTGTACATGGTTTTTCACAAAATTAGCTACCGACATTTAGGGGTGTCAAAAATCCTGACCTGACCCGGAACCGAACCCGATTAAGCATATTCAGGTCGGGTTACTCGGGTTAAAAATTGAATTCGTGTTATTCGGGTCAACACGAGTAACCTGAATACTAAATAGGGTCTGGTATCGGGTTGAGATTTTTGGTTAAGTCGGGTTCGGGTCAACCCGTTTGACCCGAATAAGGATTTTTTTTATTTTTTTTATATATTATTTTAGAAATTTTCTATATAAATTAGAACAAATTGGCAATTTTGTCACTAATTAACTTATATTCGGGCTGACCCGAACCCGAATTGACCCGACCCGAGTTGACCCGACCCGAATTGACCCGAACCCGACTAACCCGAGTTCAAATAGGGTCGGGTTCGGGTAAATTATTTTTAGCCTTGACCCTACTTTGACCCGACCCGAATTGACCCGAACCCGACCAACCCGACCCGACTGACACCCCTACCGACATTACTTGTTGTTGACAAGTGCGGGATTAAAGACTGTATTTCTCATCCGAAAGTATCAAGGCAAAATTGTAATAATAACACTCGCATTTTTCGTATTGTATACAATATTTTACATTCATTCATAACTGTTTTTATATATTGAATCGTTGAAACAGACGACATCGAGTTTGGATAGCCTGTCATGAGTCATGACAAGTATGTTTCTTGGGTTTGATATTTAAGATAATTACGACATTATTTCCGGTATCATCTAAATCTTTGATTTCCAGGTAACTAACCATTTTGTCACTATGGTGTAACTATGTAGCTACTTAAATGAGAAAGACTGAAGTACTTGATATTTAAGATAAGAGAAAATTATCAAAAGAGATCAATTTTTCAAGGTTAGTCCATTTTCTAGACACTTTTCTCATCTCTTTCCCAAAAGAGTCATGCTCAACTGCTCGACTCCATCACTTTAGTGACATGTGTCAATACAAGTACAGAGTTAGGTGGGCATCTTTTTTTACTTTTTGGTTAAATGACAATTATACCCACATATATAAATACCCCTTTCTCTTTCATCTATCCCTCCTCTATACCAACATATCTGGATCTCAAGAACATACGGGGAGATCAAAAGAAAGGTCAGAATCCAAAGAAAGGTCAACGGTGGAGTTAGGTGATCATCTCCAAAAAGTATTAATACATGATCAAAGAGTATTAGTATAGATCTTGATCTCCACCGATGATCATCTCCAAAGAACGGTTATAATCCATTGTAGATCCGGCACCGATTCGGCCAGTAGAACACGGTGATAAGAGGCCGAATGATTTATGTTTGTTTCTAGGTTTGTGTGAAGTCTTTTTCTATCTAAACAACACTTTGATTTTTTCTATTTTAACACTTTGATCTAGAACACGCCGGCACCAAAAGAGAATTATTTTTGTGTAATTCAATTTTTTTTTTCTTTTATGTGCCTTTTTTGATTTTAAAAAATCAGAAACAATTTTTGTGTAATTCAAAATTTTTTTTCTTTTATGGGCCTTTTTGGATTTTAAAATCAGAAACAATTTTTGTGTAATTCAATTTTTTTTTCCTTTTACGTGCCTTTTTTTATTCTAAAATCAGAAACAATTTTTGTGTAATTCAATTTTTTTTTCTTTTTTTCTTTTTTTCTTTTATGTGTTTGTGGATTAGCGAGAAAAAAATAAGGTATGGATTAGCAGTTGATTAGTGATGGTCGAGCAGTGGTGGTGGTCGAGCAGTAACCGGTTGATTAGTGGTGGTCGAGCAGTTGAGCAGTGGTGGTGGTGGTGGTTATGGACTGGTAAGGTGGTGAGGTAGGTGGATGGAGTTCGGTGAGGGTAGGTGGGATAATTAATAAAGAAATATAATAAAGGGTAAAATTGTCATTTAACCAAAAAGTAAAAAAACATGCCCACCTAACTTTGTACTTGTATTGACACATGTCACTAAAATGATGGAGTCGAGCAGTTGAGCATGACTCTTTTGAGAAAGAGATGAAAAAAGTGTCTAAAAAATGGACAAACCTTGAAAATTTGGCCTCTTTTGATAATTTTCTCTTAAGATAATTAAGACATTAGCAAACCTTGCCTCAATCTTTGTACATGTAAAGTTTTGAGTTTTGGTTCAAAACCATTTACAGTTAAAAAAATAAAATAAAAAAAATAAATAAATAAATCGTTTATATTTTCCAAGATGAAATGTCATTGCACTATCTTCTATTTAGTGCATAACACAAATCTTAACACATGAAAGAAGTAAATGCTATGGTATATTTATAGCAAAATTTCATTCCTTTATCCTATGTGGGATTCGATGCTGAAATGTTCTTCATTAAAAAAGTATTTCTAATTCATTAGGGTCCGTTTGGTTGGGGTGTAGGGGTATGGGTCTATGACTTTGAAAGTTATTATTGTTGTTTGGTTGGTTATGGGGTCCACCACAATGGAATGAGGATACCTAAATGTGAACGTTTTCTTATATGTTATGCTTGTGAGTGGTTTCTTCATACCATTGTGATTCATAGCGACAAACCTAAAAAAGATACTATTGTTGACTGATAAAATTCTTTGTAGTTCCTTATGTTTCATTTGAAACTACATGCAGATTACAATACAAAATGAAACCTTAATGAACATAACTCACAAGCGTTATAAACCGTTTCTATCGGCTGCTACTAAATGACTGATACATGTTTTAATGATGTTTAGCATGTAAAAATTCCATTTAAAGTACTTGATATTTAAGATAATTTTGTACATGTAAAGTTTTGAGTTTTGATTAGAAACCGATTACAGTTAAAAGTTTTTAAAAAAAAGTCGAGAGTTATTTTATATTTTCCAAGTTGAAATGTCATTTCACTATGTTTTATTTAGCGAAATACATACCAACATTGAAAGCATAACACAAATCTTAACACATTGAAGAAATAAATGCTATGGTATATTACATAACAAAATTTCATTCAGTTATCCTATGTGGGATTGGATGCTGAAATGTACTTCATTAAAAAAGTATTTAACTATTTATAATTCATCAAAAAAGATACTATTGTTGACTCATAAAATTCTTTGTAGTTCCTTATGTTTCATTTAAAACTACATGTAGATTACAATACAAAATGAAACCTTAATGAACATAACTCACAAGCGTTATAAACCGTTTCTATCGGCTGCTACTAAATGACTGATACATGTTTTAATGATGTTTAGCATGTAAAAATTCCATTTTTGCAGAATATCAACTTTGAAATATGAGGTTGTCTCTATGCATTTTAATTACAACTAACATGTAACACTTGATAGCTGCTAGGCTAACTACTGGGCCAATTGATATACAAAGTGGGCCATAAGTTGATTCGGTAACTCGCAAGGTTTTATTTTTATTTAATTTGACTTATATATAGTTGCGAAAAATGTTAGTGTGTATATTTTTGGATGAAAACATATCATAAAACCTGTTGACTAATTTGATTAAAAAAAAAAAAAAACAAAACAAAAAAAAAGTGTATCCATTTACTTGAGGTGATCTATTTTGAATTTCTTATAACGTGTTCTTGGCATTGTCGTGTAAGCTTTTTATCAAGTATTTACTCACATGTAGGAGAGATCATTTTCCCATCGTTTTTGTTATGGAATCGATCAATAATTCATCTTAGTTTCAAATTTAGTTACTGTACTGAACATGTGCCTCATAAACAAATAGATTATCAATCTTTGAAGATCAAATATTTGGAGTTCACATAGATTAAAAAAAGTTTTGAAGTTATATGAATTTACCAATTGGGATTATTGCATGACTAAATCTTATATTTAGGCCTATCATAATCCCCACTGGTAAACATTATACTAGTTCACACACATATAAGCCATATGCACTAGGGTATATTAGCCACTAATATTTTCTTTCTTAAACCAATGTGGGACTAAATGTTGAAATGGTTTTTATTTGAAAAGCAATAAAAGGTAGCTAAATTGAGTGACCCGTGAAGTTTTACTAAACGTGTAGTTATGACAGTTTTGAACTTTAGATGTATCTATGCTTTTAACATTAATAATGAAATAAAATCAAATTTGTGGATTTATTATCTATGCTCGTATAAAAATAGCTTAATATCTTGTACAACTTAACCAACATGAAACAATGTGGAATCGCTCAAGGATGGAGGCGGTTTTTATTTGATATAGTATTAATTTTCTATTACATTGAGAAAAGATTTGAAGAAATTTCCTTACTCTTTAAAATGATATTGTTGATTTGTGTTTGATATATCAATGAAGAACGTAAGTTATTCTTATGAAAATGAGTACGGACGACGGTTAGGATTATATGGTCCTTTAGACAGCATTAGTCATGTACTTTGGTGATCAATGTTCCACTTTTTAATATAGAAAACCTAAGAAAATATATCAATTCGGGATCACTAATGTACGAGGGGCTCAGATTTTATTTTGCATAAGGAGCTCCTTTAGCAATAATGCATCCAGAACGTAATATTATTCAAGAAAAATAAAGTTGATGTGCACGCTTGTATATACCAAGTCATCTTTCATCTCTGTAACCTATGTGGGATGTAATACTAAAGAGGTTTTTATTGAAAGAATCTAAAAGGTATTTAAATGATGTTGAATAATTTTTTTTGAACGGCTAACTTTTATAAAACTAGCAAGCAGCTAGAAACAAAATTATATAATACAAAAACATTGGGTTTTGAAGCCACAATGTCTAGTTTTTAGAACAAACTTTACTTCTAGACGAACACCACTCAAACGCATTAGCCACTATAATATCAAAAATCGTACTTCTCTTCATCTTTAGATCACCGAAAACTTTGTTATTTCAAAACTTCCAAATCACCGACATAGTCGTTAACATTAGCCACTATAATATCAAAAATGTTGTTGACTAATGCAGTTTCAGTATTCTATATAGTTTATTTGTTAATATAAATAGTTTATCTTTTGAATAATTGATGCTACCTTTAACGATGCCCCAAGTTAAACTATATGCGGTTGTTAAGAGGCAAATTATAAGTTAATGCAACTCATTTTGATCAAGTTTACTGGAGTTGATCAATTGTTAATAGTGCCTTGTATTTACAACTAACAAAGCATTTCTCCATTTCAATTTTATCACATTTATGTCAGTTCTGATTCACGGATTCCTTTGTTTACTGCAGTTGATTAATTGCAACAGTGTCTGCTTTTGTCATTGCGGTGCAACTTAAAAATCAATTATTGCCCACAAAACTATAAGAGGTCGTATTTTGTATTTTTTTGTTTGGCTGTGAAGAAAGATAGCTAAATCTGTAAATCATATAGCAAAACTATCAACTATCTAGTTTACTTTTATTTTATTTTATTTTATTATTATTATTATTTAACGGGACTTGTAGATTCTTTTCAGAAACATTTTCTTACGTTAACAAATATTCAAATATTATAAAACTTACAAACATTTTTCTAATCGGAAATGATGAAGTTGATCGGAGTCGTACCCTTACAACCAACATCACATAACAGATTAAAATTTGTCCATTCATCTACACATACGTGGTTTAGCCAATGTGGGATGTATGGCTCAGATGATATTTAGCAAAAAAATCAGTAAGGTACCTAGATATTGACTCATGCATTTTGTATTATGGAGTTTAAGCCATTGATAGTAAGTTTTGATATGATTATGAAGTGATAATGTGATTAATTGATTCGTAGATCCTCAACGACGCTCATTTTTTTTTATCATTTCAAGTGGGTTTACTCTAATTTTTTCGTTCTACTTTCTTTGGTTGTGGTCGAGGGGAAACTCGTTGAACATCAAAACATGCAACACGTATTTTGTTTCTTGAATTACATGCCATGAAATTTAAAATGGTTAGCATGTTTCTTGTTTGTACTTTGTAGCTATAATAACTGGAAAAATATTTTCATTTGACGTTGGCTTAAGCCCAAACTCGATTCCTTCGATCGTTAGTTAAACCCAATATTCGAAGGAATCTATATATCACATGCAACACTAAATATGTAATCAAGTAACGTGATGGTGATGGGCTTATGTAGGTTCTTCCATATGATATTCGACAATGAGAAAAAAATTAGCACATCGAAGTCTGTTTGTATATTGAGCCGTGATAATATTTTAAATGCAGGTATAAAAATAAACAAAGTCTCTATTACAAAAACATAAGAGTTCATATAACTTTCTCAAATTTATATATTGAGCTGTGATAATATTTTAACTGCAAGTATAAAAATAACCAAAGTCTGTTACAAAAACATAAAAGTTTATATAACTTTCTCAAATTTGTATATTAAGTCGTGATAATATTTTAACAATGGCCACATACAAACTTGAAACCATTATATTAACTTTAATACATAAATGTCAAATGCACTCTTATGTATAAGGTAGTAAAAGTTTCTTTCAGTCACCTATGTGGACAAAAAGTTAAGATAGTTTCATAAAAAAATAGTAAGTATGTATTTCACTAACTAATGGGTTGATACTCGTGCATCCACTAATCAAACATCATTCTACTTGTATGTTTGCTTGCGAGCTTAGTGGGTTATAAAACCTAAGTTATCCATCCTAAAGTATTGAGGCACATAAATGTAATAACGACACATGCATTTTTGTTATTGTAATCTACCATATTATGAGACTATGCAAACATATTCGACTATAGTACAAGACATCGACGAGAATAGGAGATTCAGTTTTAGATGCTTAGCGGGCCTGATGTGACAAATATATTTTGTTGGCTTGATTCTGGGAGATGATCCAATTTGATTGAACGATCTCTCATTTAGTACTCTATCATCAACAACAACAACACGACAACATTTCAAGCAATTTATGAATTTAAAATGGACTAGTTTCACGATGATCGAGTTTATATTATTTGGCTTGGTGAACTACCGGGCTAGCTAATGATAGGCCTAGCTATTAATAACGTGTTTGTGATGGTGGTGTAAACGAAAATTCGCTCATTGAGAAAGGCTTTGTGGCTAAATTCTTATCGTGACCGGTTAAAGTATTTAGTATCTTCGGTCGTTGGTCTTTTGTTAAGTCCCTTTTCTGGGGTGACTTCTTTTTAGTATAAAGATATCTGCAAGACTAAATCTTATGAGAAGATTGTCCAGGATATACAACAATATGTCAAGAACTTATACAAGTTTTCAACATGATATTCGAGCATCTATCAACAAATAGTACAAAAAGTATCACACCATCACACCATTATAAAAAAGTTTCTACAAAAGATTAAAGAATGTTATTAGTTATTGAATTAAAGATGTGAAAGATGTCAGGAATTACGTCCTACAAACTTCACAACCATTGCCAACAACATAATACTATTTAAAGTGTCAAAATTTTATTTCCTTGTAAAAACAAACATGGAGGAACTCATGTCATAATACCCTGTAATATGTATTATTTATTATTTATGCCCGTATAGAAGTTTTATTTTTACTTTTTAGATTTACTAGATATATTATATCGAGTTTGATAACCGATGCTTTTGGATTTGAGATCATTCTTTCTCTGAGTACTCTATCATCCCCACAAAACCACATCATTTCAAGGAGATTTAGTTTTGTGTCTAATAAAGCTTTAATTATTCCAATTTACTTTCATGACTCTTTGGTTAAACCATGCCTATATCGTTTAAACATCAAAATAAAAATCATATTGCCCCAATATTTTACCTCTATTTCATATTAAATAGAGTCATGTTGAGGTTGTGATCCATTCACACTTCGTATATTAGCTAGTTGCCATTCTTATAGAGGTGGCATCAAAACCTACATTTTCATCCCAATATATTAAGGTACGTAAGTTTAATAATGTCATATCCTAATATATTAGTCCAATGGTTGGAGCACTTGTGTTTGAGTCAATTGACCCATGTTCAAGTCTCATCCTTCGCATTTGCTCGATATAGGTACCCACCTCCGCAAAACCTATGGGCACACTGAAGAGAGTTTGTTGAATAAAAGCTCAGGGGTCTGAGTCTTGGCTCGTGCTCACTCCAGTTAGTGTCCCACTAGGCCAGGAGAGTCGCTGGAGCTATTCCTTGTGGGGTGGACAATGTCTGGTGCCAAAAGGCACGCGAGGTCAGGATGTTCCCGCCAATCTACACCTTTTGTGTAATAATGTCATATGCATCAATTCGATGGTTAGTCATTTCAAGTCTCTTGTTTTTTTTCGTTAACTTTAGTGTAGTTTCTGTAAAGTCAAGTTGTAAGGTTTACAAATTGATTCAAGTATGTTGTGAATTTTGTGTATCAAAAAGAGAGTTTAGTTGAATTACAAAATTTCAAGATTTTCAGAAAATGGCACCACAAAAATTTATATGTATCGCTATAGTAAGTGTGTTAAAATATTAAAGAATCTAGCACAATATGTCAAAAATTTATACAAATTCTTCAACATGATATTCTAGCTTCAAAATACAATTATACTAAAAAGACCGAAAAAATAGAGTATTAATATTAGTTATTAGGCACTGAGAATCAGAGATTTATATTCTAATCCTTTGATCTCAATCATGCCCAACAACATAACACCAACCTCAACTCAATAGAAAAGGTGTACGATAACATATATAAAGTATCAAACATTTCTTTCAATGACCTATGTGGGATTAATACAACTATTTGCAAAAACAAACATTGAGCTCATGCCATTAACTTGGTTGAAACAATTATACATGAACAAGCATCATCGTATATCCTTATATCTTAGATAAATATAATGGTGATTTATCAACTCACAATTAAATATAATGGTGATTTATAAACATAATACCAACCTCAGCTTATTCATCACCATGTAGCTCCAACACACACACTACCACCTTATTTAGAACCCGCATGCAAACATACTTTCATCTAAACACACAAACAAAAAAATCAAACCCAAAAACACAAACAAAAAGAACTTAACAGTCCAGCATCAAACCGGGCATCAAAACACAAACCAAAACTTGCTTTTGGTATGCATCGAACTCAGTCGTTTTATATTTTTTTTGAACGGCAAAATTTTATAAACAAGCAAGATGCTAGAAAGAACATTACAAAGAAATCAATGACGATATTTCATCCAACTCTCCAAAGAAAACAAACTATTACATCTACTAGAACACCAATTCATCGAACTCGGTCGTTTGAGCGACCTATTCATCCATTTTCCTCCCAACCGACCGACCGCCTCTAATAGGCGACTGACACCGACCGACAAGGACCAACCGACCCATTCGGCCTTATTACAACTAGTCTAAAATATTACGAAACGTGGTTCAATAGGAGTGAAGGAACAAGGATGCCAATACAAATCAACATTGTAAAATTTAAATGAAAGTTCCAACTTACTCACGTATAGATCAATACACTCTTGGTGCTGACAGATTCAACATTCAATGTTGGATCGACCCATTAAGCACCAACCAAACAACCCCTAAACATCATTCAGAATATTACTAGTGCAGCTCACTCCGAATAAAAATTAGGTTGCTAAAGATTATACACAAACACATATTTCTAAATTCCAATTTGTTTGTTTGCCAACTTAGTGGGTTATAAATCCATTTTGAGATTGTTTCTTTACAATATTTTTGGATCTAACAAAGCTTTTAGTATTCCAATTTACTTACATGACTTTTTTGGCTAAAAGACGTCGATATTATTTAAACATCAAAATTAAAATCTTATTGCCACACTTTATCACCTCTCTTTTATATTAGATAGCCATATATAGGTCGTGATCCATTCACACTTCTTATATATTAGCTTGGTGCAATTCGTAAAACCTAAGTTTTTCATCTTAAAGTACGTATTAAGGCAAATGAGTGTAATAACAACACACACAAAAAATTATCATAATTATGTTCATTTGATATTTAAGAGGCTCATTATTCACTTTGTTATATTAGCTTGAAAAAGTTCACTCTTAATCGATGTGAGACAAAACGTTGAAATAGTACGTTTTTATTGAAAAATAGGAAAGCGCCAAGAAGTCGTATCAACTCATGCAATAACACAAATCTAATGGGTTGATACTCATACCATCCGCAAGAAAACGACATCCTCCCGAGCTGTCGTAACTTTACCTCAGATAAACCACCTTTTTGTATGACTATACAAACACATGTTCGATTCACTACTTCCGTAGTGGTAGAGGTGTTTTTATAAAAGAAAAAAAAAGATTGAATTTATATCAATATTTGAGCCTTGTTGAAGAAATAATAGAAGAAACATATTCTCTACTACGTGCAACAATGCCAAACCACCTAACATAATCCACAACGACTACAATCTGTATACATTGTATTATATGAAGTATCACAATTCTCTTTCATTGACTGATGTGGGATAATAAATCAAAGCAACACGAGGTAAGTTTGTAGAGGCCTTGTACATACCTTAAAAGTGGAAAACTAATAAGTATAAAAATCTTCAGCTACTTGCCGAAACACATGTCGAGCTCTAGTCATAACATCTTAGAAGTGAAAACGGGTTCAAACAGATAATTACTCCGTCACGATAATGATGATACTCCATAAGATTAATTTAGCTGAAGAACCAGTCATAAGCACTTACAATAACCATATGTCTTGTAGAATAGAATGCTATTCATTTAAATCAATCTGTGAAGGATACAAACATTTATCAAAGTACATTGTAAAATTACTATGAGAAAATCCAACTTACTAAAAAAGACCATTTTCAATTATATATATTCATTTCCAATTTTAATTCAAACTTATGAAAGCTGAACCCATTAAAAATACCCGTAACTTGTCCAATACTAGTTCAATGGCTACACCGGTGAAGGTGTTCGGACCACGTACTATATCATTATCGACTGCTATTACGAGAGTGTTAGTACGTCTTCTAGAAACAAATGTTCAATCCATTTCAGCTTGTTCCTACATTAGCATGGTTTTTGATAACTTTAATGTAGTTTTAAAATATAAAATTTTAATGCTTGAATGGTTATGATTATGAATATAATGCTGTTAAATAGAATGATTGGAATCCATGCATTTGACCATGGTTGGATGGTTGGGATGGCGAATGTGTGAAAGCCATTACTAATCCGTATATTGCATAATAGCAGACGATTTCACCTTAGATATAGGCCGATACAGGAACTTTGGAGTTCAAGTATCTATTCTTTTGGGTAACCATGATTTCTGACTTTTTGGCTGACTAATCGACGGAATTTGAGCCCACCGCTACACAGACTCAAACCAGGTAAAACCCTTCCCTTTTAAAGAAGGTTGGCGTGGCCACTGAGAGTTGTTTGCACCTACTACTGATTTCTTGTTTAGCTTATTATTTTCTATCTTCTACGGTCGTCGTCAAAGGGGAAATTTGAGGTTAAAGCAACTCGATTTTTGGTGTTGAATGATTTGCCTTTAAGTTTAGCCTAAGGAGATCCTAGTTATTTACGTTTGTTTCGTATTTAAAAAATCCTTTGCTTTAACATTACAAACTTCACATTTCATTCGTTTAAGTATTCCTGGTGCAACATTTAAATCTATTAGTATCCACATAAACGAGTAAATATAATATTTTGTATCATTTACTTTTTTAGATAAACATCGATTCATCTACTTGTTAAAAAGTACTGGATTAAGCACCTATATATAGAATCATGGGTGAAAATTTTTGCAGTCCTTAACATTTAAATCTATTAGTATCCACATAAACGAGTAAAGATAATATTTTGTATCATTTATTTTTTTAGATAAACATCGATTCATCTACTTGTTAAAAAGTACTGGATTAAGCACCTATATATAGAATCATGGGTGAAAATTTTTGCAGTCCTTAACATTTAAATCTATTAGTATCCACATAAACGAGTAAAGATAATATTTTGTATCATTTATTTTTTTAGATAAACATCGATTCATCTACTTGTTAAAAAGTACTGGATTAAGCACCTATATATAGAATCATGGGTGAAAATTTTTACAGTCCTTGGTATGCAAAAAATGGTTTGCAGTACAAAGATATTAACAGTAAAAGTTAAGAATTGATATAAGTTTTCAATGATTTGATCTCAATATGTGAAAGTGATGAATGATACTTCTCACATAGAAAAATCAGCCAATGAAAGCATTTTACCAACACAATCACATATAATATACATGCATTGAGGCATATTAATTACCACCATTTCCTTTCATTCTCCTACGTGGGATTAAATGTTGAAATTGTCATCATAAAGAAAAAAACGAAGTATTAAGGTGTCTATAGTTAGATTTACACATGACTCATTCTTAGTTGCAATTCTAAATAATACTACTGTGTGCTCATTATAAATTTAACTGTTTTTTATTTAAGTTATTTTTTGTTTGTGAACTTGAACAACAAGATAAACACACACTAAAACACACAGTGATTTGGGGAAAAGTTTGTTAGTTTTTATTAACTGAAATGAGAAGAAGGATACAGATATTTAAAGAGAGTTACAACTAATTATTTACAAGCTACACCCCTACACTTTATTATATTTACATAACAGACCCCTGGACTTGTTAACCCATTCCACTTCTATACTCCCCCTCAAGTTGAGAGTGAGAAGAAGCTGGAACTCCCAACTTGTGTAGAAGATGGTTATGCTGATCCACAGGTAAGACTTTAGTAAAGACATCAGCTACTTGAGCTTTAGAAGGAACATAAGATGGATGAACTGCTCCAGCCTTAACTTGATCTCTAACATAGTGGCAGTCTACTTCAATGTGTTTGGTTCTGGCATGGAAGACAGGATTAGCAGCAATGTAGATGGCAACTTGATTATCACACTTCAAATCAACTGGACCTAAGTCTTTAATACCCAAGTCTTTCAATAAACTGACCAACCATGTAACTTCACAACAGGTTAGAGCCATAGCTCTATACTCTGCCTCTGCTGATGACCTTGAAACAACATTCTGTTTCTTAGATTTCCAAGAAATGGGTGAATCACCTAGCAATATACAATAGCCTGTTGTAGATCTTCTTGTCATTGGACAACTAGCCCAATCAGAGTCACAATAAGCAGTTAGATGAACTGATGAACTGTTAGCCAATAAAACACCTTGTCCTGGACTATTAATAAGATATCTCAACAAATGTTTAGCTGCCTGCATATGGACTGAGGTTGGTTGCTGCATAAATTGACTTAACACTTGAACTGTGAAGCAAATATCAGGTCTGGTAATGGTAAGGTAGATTAACTTGCCAATGAGTCTTTTATAAGTTTCAGGATCAGGTAGAGGAGTACCCAAATCAGCTTGAAGTTTCACATGCTGATCCATTGGCAACTTGTAAGGTTTTGAATTAAAAACACCATATTCCTGCAACAACTCCATATTATACTTCTTCTGAGATATGAAAATACCCTGCTCACTTCTTGATACTTCCAATCCCAAAAAATAACTAAGAGGTCCTAAGTCTTTCATGTGAAAATGAGAGTTCAATTGAGACTTCAGAACTTGAATTTCTTCTGCATGAGTTCCAGCGATCAAGAGATCATCAACATACACCAGAACTGCAGTAAAGGATGTCTCATTTTTCTTGACAAACAATGAGTACTCTGCTTTTGATTGAACATAGCCAAAAGATACAAGAGCAGATGACAATTTTGCAAACCATTGTCTTGGTGCCTGCTTGAGCCCATACAAAGATTTCTTTAACTTGCAGACCTTATTAGACTTAGGAACATCTTGAATAGGCTCCCCCTTACCAGTGTAGCCTAAAGGTATTTGCATATACACATCTTCAAGAAGATCACCATGAAGAAATGCATTTGAGACATCCATTTGGCACACATCCCAATTCTTCATGGCAGCTACAGCAAGTAATGCTCTGACAGTTACCATTTTAGCCACTGGGGCAAAAGTTTCCTCATAATCCACACCCTTCCTTTGCCTATTTCCATTTATTACTAGCCTTGCTTTCTTCCTGTCCTCAGTACCATCAGCTTTTAACTTGGTTTTAAATATCCAGTGACAAGCAATTGCTTTCTTGGAAGGTGGCAATTCTGTGACTTCCCAAGTGTCATTCAACTCCAGAGCCCTCAACTCATCATTCATAGCCAAACACCATTCTTTGTCTTTAATTGCTTCTCTAAAGGAAGTAGGTGTAACTTGTGCTATTAGAGCAGCAAGGAAAACTTGAAATTGAGATTGAACATGAGTCACTGAGACTTGGTTGGCTCTGGAATTAGTTGGAGTAACATAATCCTGTAGCCACTGAGGAGTTTTTGTTGTTCTGGATGACCTTCTAGGGGCATTTTCAGTAGGTGGTGGTACTGGTATAGGTGCAGGAACTTGTGTTGGGGCAATAGGATTTGGAACATTTTCATGATTGGGTATGGTAGAGTTATTAGGAACAGTGGTAGTCACATAATCATCATACCAATGAGTTGGTTGAGATGTAGGTGAAGGAAGAGGTTGTAGCAACTTAAGCATGTGTGGTTTGGAATAAGGAAAAATATCTTCATAAAACTACACATCCCTGGACACAAATCTGGTTTTAGTAAGAAGATTTTGTAACTTGTAGCCTTTTTGATGTTGTGGATAGCCTAAGAAAAGACATGGAACACCTCTTGGAAAGAGCTTATCAGCAGTTCTATCAGGGTTACTAGCCATGGCTAAACACCCAAATATTCTTAAAAGACTATACACTGGCCTTTTATTCAACAAAACTTCATAAGGTGTCTTGTATTGTAGAACTGATGAAGGTGTTCTATTGATGAGAAATGTAGCAGTGAGTACACAATCACCCCAATATTCCAATGGCAAATGAGAATGAAATCTCAGGGCTCTAGCCACTTCCAAAATATGTCTATGCTTCCTCTTCACTCTACCATTTTGTTGTGGCCTATCCACACATGAAGTTTGATGTTCTATCCCTTGATCAATAAAATAAGGTCCAAGTGATCCCTTCAGAAATTCTAGAGCATTATCAGACCTAACTACTTTGACTTTCTTCTCAAATTGTGTTTCAACAAACTTGCAGAAAGTAGTCAAAACTGTGGGTGAGTCTGATTTTTGAACTAAGAGATAAGTCTAAGTTGCTCTACTACAATCATCCACAATTGTGAGAAAATACCTAAACTTACCATTGGTAGGAACTTTTTATGGACCCCAAATGTCAATATGTATCAATTGGAAAGGTTCAACAGCATGTGACTCACTATATGAATATGACAATTTTGTAAATTTTGCCATAGGACATGAAAGACACACTTCTGAAGTAGAATTGAGTTTTGACAGGGAATCACAAGGTACATGTTTGAGATTAGAATTTGACAAATGTCCTAATCTATGATGCCACAAAGTATATGAGTTTGAGAATACACTTGCAGCATGCTTATTATGATTTACAGTATTTGAGAAAATTGAAAACAAACTACAATCTTCCATAGCTGTTACCACCATAGATTGCAGCTTGGAGAGAATTTGATCAAGAGGGATATTAAGCAGATGATAGAGACCATGTCTTCTCTTACCCAGACCCAGAACCTTCCTTGTTGTCAAGTCCTGAATGACACAAAATTTTGGATAAAAGGAGACAAAACAATTGTTATCTTCTGTCAATTTTGTCACAGATAGAAGACTAAACTTAAAGGTGGGAACTACTAACACATCCTTTAACATAATTCCATTGTTAAGCTTAACCTTCCCAATTTGAGAAATATGTGAGACTTGACCATTTGGTAGAGTTATTTGTGGTTTAAAATTGAGTGTTTTCAGCTCAAACACATCTGTGACTTTAGGTGTCATATGGTCTGTGGCACCAGTATCAATTATCCAGCCATGAATAACAATTTTAGAACAAGACAAACAGGAGTACCAGGATATACCTGCCACAAACTCATTGTCGAGTTCCTCATCAGTGTCAGTAGAATACTTCATATCAGCAGAATTGAAATGTGGCAAACTCTTCATAAGCTGCTCAAATTGCTTAGAAGTAAACATAATGTGACCAGAAGTCTCAGCAGTTGCAGCAATAGTTCTTCTTGGCTGATTCCCTCCTTGTTTAACCAAACTCTTACCTTTGTTCTTAGCCTGATTCTACTGATTCTGCTTATACTTGTAATGCCAAACATGATAACCTATCTTCTCCCAACACTTATCTGCTGGATGCCACTTATAACCACAGATACTACACTTCTCCTTATTCTCAGTTCTTGTATACAAAGCAGTTGACTCCATAGGAGAATCCAAAGTTCTACCAAACACTTCCCTTTGAGATTCTTCTTGTTGAAGCAATGCACAAGCAGATTCTACACTTGGCAATGGTGAACTAAGCAACAATTGACTTCTTTGTGCTGAGAAATGTTCATCAAGACCATTGAGAAACTGAAAAAGTCTTTGCTCTTCCTTCTGAGTATGAATGGCATTCAAGAAAGCAGTTATTTCAGCAGTAACATTAGAAATCCTAGGTAACACATTCATAGAGTCCAATTCTTCCCATACACACTTCATTTTTGTATAATACTCACTGATTGGTTGCCCAGCCTGCACAATATCATATGTTTCCCTATTCAACTTATACTTTCTTGATCCATTACTCAGTGCAAATCTCTTTTCCAACTGACTCCAAATCTCATAAGCAGTTCCAATGAACATGATTGACTTAGCAATGGACTCAGACACAGAAGACATTAACCCACTTATCACCATATTATTACAAGTTTCCCACTGTTCAGACAAAGCAGGATCAGAAGATCTAGGAACTGTACCTCTTATGAACCCTAGTTTCCTCTTAGTTGACAAAGCAATTTCCACAGACCTCCTCCAAGAACGATAATTCTGAGCACCTACCAACTTTTCTTGAATGGAAAGTGATCCAGGACCATCGGAAGGATGCAAGAACAGTGGATTTTGCACAAGACTAATGTCAACACCTCCTTGAACTGAATTACTACTAGCAGGACTCATTTTTACAATCACGGAAGCACAATTAACAACAACTCACAATCACACTTGAAATTGAATCAATTAACACAGTAATCAATCAATTGGATTGATTGAGAATCAAGAACTGATTGCAACTGAATTGATACACGAATTTAGTGATTGAAATGAGGTGAATCTTGTTATTCACTCTCTGATACCATGTGAACTTGAACAACAAGATAAACACATAGTAAAACACACAGTGATTTGGGGAAAAGTTTATTAGTTCTTATTAACTGAAATGAGAAAAAGGATACCGATATTTAAAGAGAGTTACAACTAATTATTTACAAGCTATACCCCTACACTTTATTATATTTACATAACAGACCCCTGGACTTGTTAACCCATTCCACTTCTATATTGTTTCATAGCAACACTTTTGTTCCTGATTTTATGTATAAAAAAGTATCATATAAAACTAATTTGCCTCACAATTTTCTTTCAAAATCAAACCCGTAATAAGATTGTAAGCCCAAATCTCCAATGGCAAGTGTACAAATTATCGTGGCGAAATTTATTCTTGCAAACAGTATTTATTAATCTTCATTGTGGTGCAACGTATAAATTCTATTGCTCCCCACAAAACTATGAGAAATTGTATTTTGCTTTTCTTTGTGTGTTTGACATACATCACTAAATCATTCAGCTCTAAAGATTTTCCAGTATCATTTAATATGCATTTGCGAAGTGGTTGGTAGTGCAATAAAAAGTTTAAACCACAAGTTTAAGGACATTCTTTGCGTTAATAAATATTATAAAAGTTAATGAATTGGTATACATTTTCGAGCTGGTGAGGATGCGGCTGAATTCATATTCTTACTTTCAGCCACAACTGCACAACTCGAAGCTGTATATTAATCATTACACAAGGTGTCTGGATACGATATAGGATATAACCATAGTACATTTCAATTCTTTGACCTTTGTGGGATAGATGCTTGGCTGAGAAAACTATTGACAAAAAAATTAACCAAGTAACTAAGTACTAACTATTGAATTATACATTTTTTATTTTCTATACCATTTATGAATTTATGTGCTTACTTCACGTTTGACTCTCGAACAATTGATGATACTCGGATAATTAATATGAAGGTCAAATACAATTGCAAAGTGACAACGCAATTCATGGATTAGGAGACTAATCCAAATACGCATAGCTGATATACTCTTCGGTAAATAAAGGGCATTTTATTTTTTTAACCAATGTGGGATGTAAGGTTGAGATGAACTTTATATTAGTTATCTTAATGACGTACCTAAATGTTGACTCGTGCATTTTCTGTATTATACACCAACCTTTATGTGTTTACTCACTAATCGTTTGTCTCTTGAGGAGTTGAAGCTACTTGGATGAACTATGTTAAGCATAAGTACGAATGTATGATCATGAACTGATAACGCATTTAATGGATTAGGAGATCCAACCGGGGGGGGGGGTGGAACCTGATACTTGCCTCAACATATATGGATAGATATCGCCAAGCTTTGTATATGAAAATATCCAAACTCTTTTCCATTTTTCTTTGTTTGATTTTGATCATTGGGTACACTTTTATGTAGTTTTTATTTTAGCCATTCTAATGCAACTTTTAAATCTATTATTACAACCGCAAAACTCGGATAATTGTATTTTGATTCAATGTATATTGAGATTTTTTAGCTTAATTCTAACTTCTAAATGTTTTTTTTTCTTTTAAACTTTTGAGTTGATATTAATTTATGAATGCCACAATTTCACCTATTAATTTCATTGTTTATATAATTGGTGACGTTTTAGTGTTTGATAACATGATACTAGCCAAGACATAAATGATTTGTATACACTATGGTATATTAGCTAGAAAAATCTACTATCTTGCTTCTACGTGGGATTGAAGGGTTAAAATGGTTTTAACTATAGGCATCCAGATTTACTTTTTAACTCATTCGTTTTTACTAGCTGATAACGTATAGGGCGAAAACCACTATATAAACGCATGCTCGCTCCCTAATTCCTTATAGAATGGGATCCACCCTAAAGGATTATGCAATACCACAACCGACCATTGAACACAAGTCCCCAGCCAGGACGGAACGGGGGAAGAGTAGAGTGAAGGCAAAGATTCGAAGATTTCACCGGGGACTAGAGACGTAGTCCGGGACCAAACGGTCCTTGACCACGTCCTCATAAAGATGAGTTAGCTCCAATTCATGAATCACGTGACTTACCCGAGAAGGCAAGAAATATATTATGCGAAAGGAGTGCAGACCAAATCTTTCTGTATAACTCTCAAGAATAGCGGAAAGTCACACGTGCAAACAAGATAGCTTGGATTTCAAGGGACAAAACATCGGGCTCGAGATGACCATTATAAATGTTGGAAAATTTAGTGCACTTGTGGGATTAGTTCACACCTTGTAATGGGCTAGGAGGTACGGAGTGTACACCCATAAGGTCCCTGAACACCCTGATTCTAATAGTTGTTTGTATTGATAGTGCTCAGTTTCCACTGATAAGCAGTGTTTCCACTGAAGCAGTGTTTCCACTGAAGCAGTGTTTCCACTGCTAGTGCTATGAAAGTACTGCTTGTAACGGGCTTTGAACTATTCAAGTGGCAGTTACACTGCATAATGACCACGTTTAATTGGTCATGTAACCACTAACGGCTATAATGGGGATAATTATGAGGCGATTAATGGGCCTATTAATTCTCATAATTCCATTTGACTAGTTCAGAGTAACCTCCTATAAATAGGAGATCTGATTATGCATGATTGACATACAGAAAACAAAAAACACTTATAAGCGCAAGGGTTATTGAATTGTACCTAATTCTATAACTACATTTGGTCTTATGCCAAGTAGATATTCGTGTAACCTAGGCATTAGGGTCGAATAGTTTACTTTGGAAAGTGATCACACGATTCCAAGTGATATCTGGTAACCACCTAGTGGTATTTCTAACCCTGTTTTGGGAGTTACACACCAACAATCAAAGTAAACTATTTTGTGATAATCAATGGAAACTGATGCAATAAAACACATGGCTTCAAACTTTGCCAAGCATGATAAGTTTGAAGGGGTGGACTTTAGGAGGTGGCAGAAGAAGATGCATTTCTTGCTGTCAAGCATGAGTGTGGTCTATGTTTTGACTACACCTATTCCTGATGATGGGAATGATGCTACTGTGGAGCAGATCAGGTCGAGGAGCAAATGGGAGAATGATGACTACATATGCAGAGGCTTAATTCTCAATGGTATGTCTGATTCTCTGTTTGATATTTATCAAAACATTGAATCTTCCAAAGAACTGTGGGACTCCTTGGATGCCAAATATATGGCTGAGGATGCATCAAGTAAGAAGTTCCTTGTTAGTAATTTCACAAATTATAAAATGACTTATTCAAGACCAGTTATGGAACAATACAATGAACTTCTTGGTATACTTGGAAGGTTTACAAAACATAATATGCACATGGATGAGTCTATTTCAGTCTCTTGTGTCATTGACAAACTCCCTCCTTCTTGGAAAGATTTCAAGCATACCTTGAAACATAAGAAAGAGGAGTTAACTCTGGTTGAGTTGGGCAGTCATCTGCACATTGAGGAATCTCTCAAGGTGCAAGATAATGACAAGCCAAAGAGTAGCATTGCTGCTGGTGCATCTGTTGTCAATATGGTGGAGCATAACAACTCCACCAGGTACAATGACAACAAAGGCAAACGCAAATATCATGATAACACAAGGGCATATCCTAACAAGAAGGCAACACCTACTTGTTGGAAATGTGGAAAAACTGGTCACATTAAAAGGGACTGCAAGGGTGTTACAATTGGTGGTAAAGCCAATGGATCACGCACTAATGGTTCAGGGAGTGGTGGTTCTACCAACTCACTAAAAGGTCAGGATATGTTTAATAAGTCTTTTCAGATTTATTATGTTACATATGTATCTGAATCTTATTATGTGCAGGATGATGATGTTGCGTGGTGGGTTGACTCTGGTGCAACAGTTCATGTATGTAAAGATAGAGGCTGGTTCAAGACTTATGAGTCACTGAATGATGGTTCTATTCTTCACATGGGAAATGAGTCAACAGCCTTGGTGCATGGTCATGGTTGTGTAGATCTTAAGTTTAGTTCTGGAAAGATTGTAACTTTGTTTAATGTTATTCATGTTCCTGATATAAGGACGAACTTGGTTTCAAGTAGTGTTTTGAATAATCATGGATATAAACATGTTATTGAATCTGATAAATTTGTCTTGTCTAAATGTGGTGTTTTTATTGGTTTTGGTTGTTTATGTAATCAAATGTTTAGGCTTAATATTTCCACTGATAGTGTATTTATTGCCACTGATAGTGTTAATTTAGCCTTTGTGACCACCACTGACCTCACTGACTCTACCCTTTGGCATGCTAGACTTGGCCATGTACACTATAAGAGAATGCAAGATATGTCTAAGGATGGGTTAATCCCGGCATTTGATATGGACACTGAAAAGTGTAAAACTTGCATGTTGACCAAGATAACCAAGAAAACTTTTCAGGGTGTTAATCGTGAGACTAAGCTCTTGGAGCTAATACACAGTGACCTGTGTGTTTTTCATGCCACTCCATCTTTGGGGAATAAGAAGTACTTTGTGACATTTATTGATGATGCTTCTAGGTTTTGCTATGTCTATCTTTTACAAACTAAGGATGAAGCATTAGATAAATTCAAAGTGTTTAAAACTGAAGTCGAATTACAACTTGGGTTTTTGATCAAAAGATTAAGGACTGATAAGGGAAGTGAGTACATGGATACTCTGTATTTTCAGTCTGTTGGAATTATCCATGAAACGACTGCCCCTTATACTCCTCAGCAAAATGGCATTTCTGAAAGGAAGAACAGGGTGCTGAAGGAGATGGTTAATTCCATGTTGTCCTATCCAGGACTGAGTCAAGGGTTCTGGGGTGTAGCTATGTTAACAGCTTGCTATTTATTAAATAGGGTTCCCAACAAAAAGAACAAGGTTACCCCTTATGAACTCTAGATTAAAAGGAAACCCAACCTGAACTATCTCAAGGTTTGGGGTTGTAGGGCTGTTGTAAGACTCCCTGATCCAAAGTTGAAAACTTTGGGTGAAAGAGGCATTCACTGCATCTTTGTTGGATATGCTGAGCATTCCAAGGCTTTTAGGTTTTATGTTATTGAACCTAATGAATATGTTTCAATTAACTCCATAATTGAATCAAGGGATGCAAACTTTGATGAGAATAGATTCTCATCAGTCCCTAGACCAAGTATGAGGATTCCTAATGGAACTCATAACACTGGTGTATCAGAGGTCCCTGATGAGGTTATGGTTCAACAACCTAAACCTGTGCTTAGAAAGAGCAAAAGGGTCAGGACTCTAAAGTCATTTGGACCTGAGTTTCAACTATACTTAGTTGAAGGAACAAGGGATGAGGTCTAAGACCAATACTCCTATTGCTTCATTGTTGAGGATGATCCCAGGACATTTGAAGAAGCAATGAAGTCCCAGGACATTGCTTTCTGGAAAGAAGCAATCAATGATGAGATGGATTCCATCATGGGCAACAACACTTGGGTGTTGGTTGATCTACCACCTGGTTGCAAACCTTTGGGTTGCAAATGGATTTTCAAAAGGAAAATGAAGGTAGATGGAACTTTTGAAAAGTTTAAGGCTAGACTAGTCATTCAGGGCTTTAAACAAAAGTCAGGGATAAACTACTTTGATACTTATGCCCCTGTGGCTCGTATCAGTACCATAAGACTGTTGATTGCTTTGGCATCTATTCACAATCTGATAATTCATCAGATGGATGTGAAAGCGGCTTTCTTGAACGGTGAATTGGATGAGGAGGTCTATATGAACCAACCTCAGGGCTTCATCATGCCTGGCAATGAAAACAAGGTGTGTAAACTGATTAAGTCTCTTTATGGACTAAAGCAGGCACCTAAGCAATCGAATCAAAAATTTGATGAAGTGGTTCTGTCTAGTGGTTATGTTCTTAACCAAGCTGACAAATGTGTATATAGCAAATTTGATGAATCTGGTAAAGGAGTCATCATTTGTCTATATGTTGATGATATGTTGATATTTGGCACTGACCAAAATCAGGTTGACTTGACAAAGGAATTTTTGTCATCAAGGTTCTCCATGAAGGACATGGGGGAGGCTGATATTATCCTTGGTATAAGGATTAAACATGAAAGTAAAAGAATTTCTATCTCTCAGTCTCATTATATTGAGAAGGTGTTGAGAAAATTCAATTACTTTGATTGTACTCCTGTGAGTACACCTATGGATACTTGTGAGAAGTTGATGCCTAATAATGGCAAGGCTGTATCTCAACTTGAGTATTCTAGGATAATTGGCTGCTTGATGTATGCCATGACTTGTACAAGACCTGATATTGGTTTTGCAGTGGGAAAATTAAGCAGGTATACTAGTAATCCTAGTGCTCATCACGGCAAGTCTGTTCAAAGGGTATGAAGTATTTGAAGAGAACTATGGATTATAGTCTCTCATATACTGGTTACCCATCAGTGTTGGAAGGATACACTAATGCAAGTTGGATCAGTAACACTGAAGACAATTCGTCTACCAGTGGCTGGGTATTCCTACTTGGTGGAGTGCAATTTCTTGGGCATCCAAGAAGCAAACTTGCATCACCAGTTCAACAATGGAATCTGAATTTGTGGCTTTGGTAGCTGCTGGTAAAGAAGCTGAATGGCTAAAAAACTTGCTTCTTGAGATTCCATTGTGGCCTAAACCTATAGCACCTATTTCTATCCTTTGTGATAGTGCAACTACATTGGCTAAGGCTTATAGCCAAATGTACAATGGTAAGTCTAGACACTTAGGTGTCAGACATAGCATGATTCGTGAGCTTATCATGAATGGGGTGGTATCTATAGAGTTTGTTAGATCTCAACAGAACTTAGCTGATCACTTGACGAAGGGATTAGCTAGAGACTTGGTTATAAAGTCTGCTAAAAGGATGGGTTTAAGTCCAACTTAGTCACTGAATGCTAGGACTCCCAACTCCCTCCTAAGGAAACTTGGGAGCTGAGTTCAATGTGGAAAGCTGAACATTTAGTGGACTGGAGCACATGTTTTATTTACATCCCAAGGTTATGCTCAGAACCTGCTGAAAGGAGGATGAAGTCTTTACTTCTTAATGGTTAATTTTCTTTGAAAAAGTGCTTGGCAGGAGCATGAATAAAGAGGAACCACCTATATAAATGTTGAAGTTTTGCAATGTTGAAGCCAAGATCGGGACTCAACTAGGTATAATAACAATGATTGAATATGCACAGCGGAATAATAAGAACACAATCAAAGTTACCAACAAGGTTTTTCTCATAAAACAATGATCCTCTATGGATCTCTATTGTTCTCTCTTAAAGATGTTTTTCCTGGAGTATTTTTTTAAGTGTTTTTTAATACAAAAGTCATCTGTTTCTTTTATACACAAGGAACCTAAATAGACAATAATAATAAAATAAATGCATATTACTACCTGAAATAGCTCATGCAAATCCTAACAAACTAATACTGAATAACTATATCCACAGGAATACAATATCAGTAGGAACCATGTCATCAGCAGAAACCATCTATATCTTCAGTAGGAACCTGTCAGTAGAACTTCATCAGTAGGAACTTCTAAAATTCCCAACAATCCTCCCCTTAGGCATATTCCTCCCCTTAAACACACAATCAGGGGTTGAGCATGCCTGTATGAACAACCAAATATTGAAATCTGGGGCCATCAAAAGCTTTTGTTAACAAATCAGCAACATTTTCATCTGCATGAATTTTGACCACTTGAATAAGGTGTTTTTCATTAGCATCTCTAATAAAGTGGTGTCTTATTTCAATGTGCTTAGTTCTTTGATGAAAAAACAGGATTTTTAACAATGCAAATTGTACTTTGGTTATCTATAAAAATTTTAGTGTTCATAAAGTTGAACCCATAATCCAATAATTGGTTTTGTATCCAAAGTACCTGACCACAACAACTAGCAGCAGCCACATATTCAGCTTCATTAGAAGAAGTAGCCACTATGGTCTGCTTTTTGCATTGCCAGGAGATCAATCTCCTTCCCAAGAACTGACATCCTCCAGTAGTAGATTTGTGATCAAAATTAGCACCAGCATAGTCACTATCACTATATGCTTCCAAATCAAATGGAGATTCCCTAGGATACCAAAGGCCCAATTTTGGTCGGCCCTTTAGATACTTGAAAATATTCTTGACTGCAGTCAAATGGGAAGTCAAAGTTCACCCATGGTACTCATCTCAAACTCACTCTTCATCAACTCTTCAAATTCCCTGCACCAGGCTTCTTTGGTGGATCCAAAGATAATATCATCCACATATACTTGCACAAGAATAATGTCCCTGGAGTTCTTCTTAATGAAGAGAGTCTTATCAATAGCACCTCTTCTATAACCATGTTTCAGTAGGAAATATAGATCCATAAAGGAAACTAGCGGTCTAGGGTTTATGTACACTATTCAAGAACAACATAGTAAAGAATATAGATCCATAGAGGATCAAGTTTATTTTGTTTATCGTCTTCTTAAGTTTTGTATTTATTTTCCGCATAAGTGCAATTCTAGAAAAGGTTCTCCTTAGTTGTTTTGTGATTACACAGGGCAAATATACTCATTAAAGGCTCATTAAAATCTATCTGGGACTGAACCCAACAAGTGGTATCAGAGCCTCGTGAGAATCTTTCTAAGAAGACAGTCTTTTCTTCTCAAAAACCATGACAAACTCAGAGCTATAACTTTCTGATGCTGAGAATGATGATGAACAGGTTGAGTCCTCAAATACTCAATCCACTATTCAGCAAGTGGTCACTATGTCTAACTCCAATGCTAAATTCCCTTACCTAAAGAAGGATGAATACGAGATATGGGCCATGAAGATGGAAAACTATATCTCCAACATGGATGTCAATCTCTGGCAAGTCGTGCTTAAAGGAAACAGCAAGAAGTCCACTGGAAGAGATACTGAAGGGAACATTATAATTCTTCCTCCCGCATCAACTGCTGAATAAATTGCCATCCAAAGGGAAACTAAGGCACGGACTACTCTCCTACAAGCTCTTCCAGATGAGCACATGAGTGACTTCTATCATCTGGATGATGCAAGACAGATTTGGGGAAGTATAAAAGCAAGGTTGGGTGGAAATGAAGAGTCCATGAAAATGAGGAAGTTCATGCTCAAACAAAGCTTTCAGGAGTTCTCTGTTTGTGAAGAAGAGGGTGTCCATAAGGGCTATGACAGGTTCCAAAAGATCCTCAGCCAACTTAACCAGTTGAAAGCTAAACCTGATACAGAAGAATGCAATCTCAAGTTCCTTCTTGCTCTACCTCCTTCTTGGAGTCAGGTGGCCCTTACTCTCAAGGCAAAAGGAGGCCTTGACTACATCAGCTTTGATAATCTGTACAACAAGCTGAAATCTCTTGAGATTGACATCAAGGGTCATTCTACTTTCTCTCAAGCTCCATCACACTCTGCCTTTGTTGGTGTTACCAGTGGGAACACAATGATATCATATGCTGATATTCCCACTACTTCATCAGCAGCAACCAGATAACACAACTCCACTTCAAGAAGGTCGAAGTCTAACTCTGTAATGGAAGAAGTGGTCTACTCATTGGTTGCTGAATCAGATGACCAACAACAATTGGTTTATGAAAACTTTGAACAGGTGGACCCATGGGATTTGGAGGAGATGGATCTTAAGTGGCAGATGGATATGCTTGCTGTGAAGGTTAAGAGATTTGAAGATGGATCAGGAAGGAAGTTTGGGTACAAAGGAATGGATCCAGCCAGATTTAACATGAGCAAGATCAGGTGCTTCAATTGTAACCAGCTTGGTCACTTTGCAAGAGAGTGTTCAAATAAGAAGGCAGGTGACAGAAGGAGGTATAATACCTTCAAGATCTAGGAAGCTATTGTCTCTAGAGAATAGGGTTGACTGGGATGAGCATGTGAATAATGTAGAGGATGAAGAACCACAGGTTGGACTAGTTGATGATACTGTTGGAGAGTTTGCAATGATGGGCATCACTTCTCAGGTACACAGTTGTATATTTGGTTGCAGTACTCAATATGATGCTCTTAAATGTGAGTTTGAAGAGGTTAATGATAAATATAAAGAGTCTTTTATTCAAGTCCAGGCCTATAAGAAAACAGTTAAAGCTTTAGAGAAACAAAAGGCCTGGTATGAACAAAATCAAATGGCTCTTGAGGAGAAAATAAATGTCTTACAAAGAGATTTAGATAACACAACAAATAAATTAAAATTTAACAAGAAAGAATATGTAAAGGTTGTGGCTGAAAAAGAGGGTCTTAAGGCTGATTTAGACTCAGAGGTGGCTAGGCATAAACAATGGCAAGAACAGGCTAAAAACTTAGATAAATTGTGCAATAGCTCTATGTCTGTTAAAACAAAAATGGGGTTGGGCTTCAAGGACTACATCAGTCCAGATGAGGTGTATGACCCCAATGAATACAGTGTTTTTAATCTTGTCACATATGAAGAAGAGGCTAAATATAGAAAACCTGTTAAATATATAAAACAAGGTGACATGCATAAAGTTCCTTCTTCTGTTAATGGTATTGTCAAACCACCCAATCCAGACTCTGACTCAGATGAATCACATAGGTATTATGGTTAAAAGTCTAATGACTTATCAGACACTGGCAGTGAGTCTAACACATTTGTCTCTTGTTCTTCCAGGACTGCAGAGACTCAATCTGAAGAACATGCCAGCTGTGATTCAAATGAAGAGTCCTTAAAGTCTGCCTCTCCTAAGCCTTTACAAGTTCCTAAAGCCCCAAGTGTTGCTGTTAAAGATCACTTTTCAAAGACAGCTTTTTCTAGAAACATTTCATGTTCTGTTGATTTTGTTACAAACAATTGTGATTTTGATGTTGGTTTGAATAATTCTGGTTATGTTAAGACTATTCCTATTTTGAATAAACAATTTAGGAAAAAATCATGTTTTGTTTGTGGAAGTGTTTTTCATCTTATCAAAGATTGTGATTATTATGAGAAAAAGATGAATGTGTGCACTAATCAACAGTGATGTAACTATGTATGGAATGATGTGGCCAACATACCTCCATTTGTTTCCAATGGAACACATATGAGGACCAGCAAAATCAATTCTGCGGGTAGACCAGTTGCTCATGGTAGACCAGTTCCTTCTGGTAACCCAGTTGCTGCTGACAGGCAATCTTCTTTTCATTAGAGAAGAAATGTTAATAGACCTTTGAACAGACATACAAGCTCTTATTTTCAAAATAATTATAGGCCTGTTAACATTGACTTTTTACATCAAAGGGGGGCATGGAGGGATACTGTTGTTAAGCCCTCAGCAGGTTGTTCTTGGAGAACCAATAGACCATCTTATATGCAAAGGTCCAAGAACAATAGTGGATCTCATCCATCTACAGGCTTATCAAATACGATCCACATGGCAGGCCCAAGTCAGTGATGACTTGGGTCTCCATGTATACTAATGTTGTTGTATATTCTTATTTTGTAGGATGATCCTCTTTCCAATAAAGATTTAGGTATTGTAGATAGTGGTTGTTCTAGGAATATGACAGGGAACAAAGATAGGCTTCATGATTTTGTAGGTATACAAGGAGGTACAGTTACCTATGGAGGAGGAGATGGTAAAATAATAAGGAAGGGTACTATTAGAACTGCTCAACTGGACTTTGAGAATGTGTATTATGTGGAGGCATTGAGAAATTTCAAACTATTTTCTATGTCCCAAATTTGTGACATGAAAAACTTTGTGCTCTTCACTGATACTGAATGTCTTGTTCTTTCTAAAGATTTCCAACTACCTGATGACAACCAAGTTGTTCTGAAGGTACCAAGGAAACACAATCTTTACACATTCAATCTCAATGATGTCCAGCCTACTGGAGATTTAGCTTGTTTGGTGGCCAAAGCATCCTTGGATGAATCAAATAAATGGCATAGAAGGATGGCTCATGTGAACTTCAAAACAATCAATAAGCTAGCTAAACTTGGGTTAGTTAATGGACTGCCTTCCAAAGTCTTTACAAATGAGCACAACTGTGTGGCCTGCAACAAGGAAAAGCAACACAAGGCTTCTTATAAGGCCATTACTACTGTCAGCACTATCTCTGAGCCTTTACAGCTTCTACATATGGATCTTTTTGGTCCTACATCTATCAGAAGCATTGATCACAAATACTACTGTTTGGTGGTGACTGATGATTATAGTCGATATTGTTGGGCATTCTTTTTTGGGGACTAAAGATGAAACATTCCAGATTCTTCAAAACTTTATTGCCCTGGTGGAGAATCAGTTGAACAAGAAGGTCAAAGCAATTAGGTGTGATAATGGGACAGAGTTCAAGAATGCTAAATTGATAGATCTCTGTGCTACAAAGGGGATTAACAGGGACTATAGCATTGCCAAAACTCCACAACAAAATGGAGTTGCTGAACGGAAAAACAGAACCCTCATTAAAGCAGCAAGATCCATGCTTGCTGATTCAAAGTTGCCTACCATGTTTTGGACTGAAACAGTTAGCACTGCTTGTTATGTGTTGAATAGGGTATCCATAACTAATCCTCACAACAGGACACCTTATGAACTTCTGTCTGGCAAGATTCCTACCATCAGTCATCTTAATCCTTTTGGTTGTCATGTCACCATTCTCAATACTAGTGATCATTTGGGCAAGTTTGATGGAAAAGCTGATGAAGGATATGTGATAGGCTATTCAGCTCATAGTAAAGCTTACAGAGTATATAACCTCTCCACAAAGAGGGTTGAAGAGACTCTGAATCTCAGATTTATGGAGGACCAGCCCAATGTTCAAGGTGCATGTCAAGAATGGTACTTTGATTTGGATTATCTAACTGACCATTTGGGTTATACTCGTTATAAATCTAGCATTTCTGTAGAACCACAAGAGGCTTCTACTAACATTGCAGGTTCTTCAGATGATGAGTCAGATTCAGAATGTGATGAACAAGCTATCCTTGTTCCCTCTTTCCCTCTAACCACTTTTCAGGTACCAAGAATTCAGCTGGTCATGATGTGGCTTCCAGTGATGTGGGGTATGCAGAAGAACTTGTGAAGCTCCAACGCCAAGAATATGCAGCTAAAGAAGATGCTGAAAAGTTTGGTTATGAATTCTCCAAGGAAACAGAGGAACCTCTTAAGCAGGCAACTCATGAAGCCCGCAAGAACTTTGATGCTGCTGGTAATGTCCCTGTTCTTGCTGGTAATGTGATGACTCCTGCTGATAAAGGAAAGGTTGCTGCTGATGCGGTTGCCGCCGCTAGTGTTCCTGTTGCTGCTGTTCGTGCAACTGTTCCTGCTATTACTCCATCTGCTGACTGTTTGAGTTTTGAAGAGACTCCCACCAGATTTGCCACTCCATCTGATTTAGCCAATTCACAACATTCAACCTCTGAATTGGATGACATTCATCATCAGTCAAGAACAAGCATTTTTGACTCTTCCTCTTATGATGATGACTTTGGAGCAACACTTACTAATCTGGCAACATCTGTGGATGTTAGTCCTAATGTCATAAAAAGGATTAACACAGTTCATCCACAATCTCTTATTATTGGTGATCCTACTTCAACTGTCCAAACTAGAAGCAGGGTCAAGAAAACAACATTTGATGAATCTGCTTTTCTCAGCTACATAAGGGATCAACATAGGAACAATCATATAGACTATCAACATTGTCTATTTGCTTGTTTCTTATCTCAGGTTGAACCTACCAGTATTTCACAAGCACTGGGTGATGAGGATTGGGTAGCTGCAATGTAAGAGGAGATGCAACAATTTTTGAATCAAAATGTCTGGGAACTTGTTGATTTGCCTCCTGGTAAATATGCTATTCGAACTAAGTGGATTCTCAAATGTAAAAGGGATGCAAGAGTTTTTGTGGTAAGAAATAAGGCTAGGTTGGTGGCTCAGGGTCATAGACAAGAGGAGGGTATTGATTATGATGAGGTTTTTGCTCCTGTTGCAAGAGTAGAAGCCATCAGACTTTTTTTGGCATTTGCTTCCTACATGGGTTTTATGGTTTATCAGATGGATGTGAAGAGTGCATTTTTATATGGTGAGATTGAGGAAGAAGTGTATGTCACTCAGCCAAAGGGCTTTGTAGACCCAAATCATCCTGATAAGGTTTACAAGGTGGTCAAGGCACTCTATGGACTTCATCAGGCACCTAGGGCTTGGTATGCCAGGCTTTCTTCATTCCTACTTAAACCTGGCTATTAAAGAGGTGCTATTGACAAGACTCTCTTCATTAAGAAGAACACCAGGGACATTATTCTTATGCAAGTATATGTTGATGATATTATCTTTGGATCCACCAAAGAAGCCTGATGCAGGGAATTTGAAGAGTTGATGAAGAGTGAGTTTGAGATGAGTGCCATGGGTGAACTCACTTTCTTTTTGGGTCTTTAAGTACAGCACAAGTCAGATGGCATTTTCATTCATCAAGAGAAGTATGTGCATGATATCCTCAAGAAGTTTAATTTGGAGCTTGTTAGGACTGCAACAACACCTTATGAGCCCCCTAAGGCAAAGTCAAATAATGAACTTGATCCTGCTGTTAATGTTCATCTTTACAGATCCATGATTGGTTCTCTCATGTATTTGACTGCCTCTAGGCCTGACATAATGTTTGCAGTCAGTGCTTGTTCTAGGCATCAAGTCACACCTTTGACTGCAGTCAAGAAGATTTTCAAGTATCTAAAGGGCCAACCCAAATTGGGCCTTTGGTATCCTAGGGAATCTCCATTTGAGTTGGAAGCATATAGTGATAGTGACTATGCTGGTGCTAATTTTGATCGCAAATCTACTACTGGAGGATGTCAGTTCTAGGGAAGGAGATTAATCTCCTGGCAATGCAAAAAGCAGACCATAGTGGCTACTTCTTCTACTGAAGCTGAATATGTGGCTGCTGCTAGTTGTTGTGGTCAGGTACTTTGGATACAAAACCAATTATTGGATTATGGGTTCAACTTTATGAACACTAAAATTTTTATAGATAACCAAAGTACAATTTGCATTGTTAAAAATCCTGTTTTTCATCAAAGAACTAAGCACATTGAAATAAGACACCACTTTATTAGAGATGCTAATGAAAAACACCTTATTCAAGTGGTCAAAATTCATACTGATGAAAATGTTGTTGATTTGTTAACAAAAGCATTTGATGGCCCCAGATTTCAATATTTGGTTGTTCATATAGGCATGCTCAACCCCTGATTGTGTGTTTGAGGGGAGGAATATGCCTAAGGGAAGGATGTTGGTTCATGGGGAGGATTTCATGTTGTAATATTTTTGTGTTTATTTTGTATATGTTGTAAATATATTTGTATTGTATACTTTGTGGTCTACTAACCAGCTTGCAGAAATTGTTCAAACAAACAACCATGTAAATAATTCTACACAAAGACAATAAATGAGAAAGTGTTTATTCATTAAAACAACAAATTGCATCTAATGATGCAGTGATTATAGACTCTGGACATGACAACTAGGACCAAGACACTACATTCCTTCACTCCTTCCACCTCCTCTTCAGACCAAAGCTTCACTCTTCAAGGCCTCCTCACTGGCCTTTGGTGTCCCCACTGTGGCATCCTGTGATGCTCTCTACCTCTCCTATCCATCCATTCTTGCACAGGGCGTGCAGCAAGACCCATCACAAGGGTCCTTCTGTTGAGGTTAGATGTGGAGGGTTCGGGGTTTGGAATTGGAGCATTTGGTGGCAGCACAACAAGAGGAGCAACAAATATGGGCCTGAAGTTTCGAGGCCTGTAGGTGGGGTCATTCACCTCATCATCAGAGTCTTCCTTCATATCCCTGAGCTCAGCACTTGACACCTCAACCTCATTCTGAGGAGGATTTGGACCTTCTTCCTCTGAAGAAGTATAGTAGAAGGGGGATTGATAAGGAAATGGTCTGGAGATGTAGCTGACTCGATGTGTGACTCCAGGTGGAAAGTAATTTGAGTCAGTTTGGCTCGTTGTCTGAAGATGATAATTCAATGGGATAATTGGGAGAGTTGCTCATGGTTTGTGTGTGTAATGTATGGTGTTGATTTGGGATATGTGGTTGTGTATCAAAGGGTTGGTTTTATAGACTTTTTGGGAATCGTAGGTCGGTAGAATAAATGGTTTAAAAGTTTGGTTGGAATTTGTATCGATTAAAGGAGACTTCTGAAATACTATTGAGATCAGAGGAATTGATTCCTTTTCATTGCCACTGATATTGTACTGGATTCCTCTGATGGGCTATGGATTCTGCGGATAGCATTGAAGAGTTACTACGGACAAAAGATAAGTAGTTTCTGCCATTTGACTGGTTAGTTTCCACTGATTGACTTTCATTGCTGCTGATAGTATTGGAAATTGGGGATTTAAGTGGGAAAGTCTTGAAAGTCAAAATTGGTAAAATATTTGCTCCGAATCTTCTGTTAAATTAAACGGTTATTTTGGGCAACATATTTCAATATTCAATCAGAAGAATCCTACAACCTAATTAATCAATTCCCACTGATTTTTAAATCTCTTCATCCACAAGCTCTTCAACAATGACGTCTCTTGAATACAAAGTTGACCACAACAAGACTGCATTTCTTGATCACTCTAAAGGAAGCACACTTTATGACGATATGATTGATTTCCTCTTAAGGTCTAAAATCAGGTATGCTCTCTCGTACTCTCCATCTGTTTTCTATGACTCTCTTGTCAGGAAATTTTGGGCCACTGGGCGTTCTCTCACTGGTTCAACCAAGGAGATAGTGGCCACTATAGATGGTAGAGAGTATGTGATCACTGAGTCCCTCATTAGGACTCAGTTACAGTTTGATGATGCAGATGGTCTCTTTGAGAATAACAGAGAGGAACTCATCTCTTATTGGATGTCACATGAGTAGCGTGGGTATCACAGTTAAGCTCATGACATTGCTGCTGATAGTCAACAGTGCAGCGTGGTTTGTTTTGATTGTGGGTCCCACCGTAGTTGGGCATTCTAATTTTTGATTTGCTGTGGTATATAAGTATTATGTTCTGTTTCCACTGATTTTGTTTTGTTGCTTCTACTGAGATTGATTTAATTTTAAAGACTTGTATGTGGTGGTCCTATACTCTACGTCATATTGAAGATTTGTTATTGTTTGATCCATCGTTTTCTTTGCAAAAGTGGTACAACAACATTCGATCAATTTACATCATTTAAAATGACAGAATTTGATAATAGGGATGATGTTATGTTTCCCTATTTGATGAATGATGAGTATGAGGTCTGGGCTAAGAAGATGAAACACTGGATCATGAATAATGATACGAATATCTGGACGGTTATCCAAAATGGCAACAACTTGAAAAAGACTGGAAGAGATCACGATGGAAAAATCATTATTCTTCCTCCAACGACTACAGATGAACACATTGATGTACAAAGAGAGACAAAGGCCAGAACTACCTTGCTTAACTCTATTCCTATTGATCATGTAGCAGATTTTCGTTATATGGATGATGCAAGAGCTATATGGAAGGCACTTAAAGCAAGGCTTGGTGAAAAGGCTAAATTCAAGGAGATGAGCAAGGAAGCTTATACTATAGGTGATGCTGAAGAATTTGCAAGTATGGGCATCTCTCAGGTACATAATTGTGTCTTTAGTTGTGATGTAAAATATAATGCCCTTAAGGAGTCTTATGATGATTTGAAACCTAAATATAATGAATGTTATCTAGAGGTTTAGTCTTGCAAAAATTCTTTAAAAACTTAAGAAAAACAGAAAATTTGGTTTTAAAAGAATCAGCTTGCTTATGAAGAAAAGATAAGAGTGTTAGAAAGAGATCTAACTAATGCTAAAAATGAGTTAAAATATTATGAGAAAGAAAGAGCTAAAGTAGAGCTAGAAAAACAAAAAGTGCAAGATAAGTTGGATAATGAAGTAGCTAGGCATAAAGAATGGCTAGTTTCTGGTGACAAGTTAGCTAGTCATCTCTACGGTAGTCAAGCTCCTAATTCTGGGATAGGTTTAGGTTTAAAGAAATATGTTGGCTTAGAGGCAAGAAATGATATGTGTAAATCTACACCTGCAGGATTAGCACATTATGTAAAAGAAGGAGAATTGCATGCTGTCCCAAGACCAATTAGAGGAGAACATATGCCCACCACCACTACCTCAGACTTTGATGGATCACACCATTTATATGGCAAAAAGTCAAGTGACTTTCCAGATCTTAGTAGCAAAACTAATGACTCTGTCTCTTGTTCTACAAGTGACAAGTCGTCAAACCTAAAGTCCACTGACTATGCCTCGTGTGATTCAAGTGAAAAGTCTGACTCACCTATGCACACACCCAAGACAACACCCAAGTCCAAAGTAGCTGACGATGAGCGCAAAACAAAGACAGTTACTTATTCTATTAAACACAATTTTGCTTCTAGTTTTGTTTCTGATAAGTTAATGTGTAATAAACAAAGTTGTGTTAAGAAAGAGTCTTTTAAGAAGAAATCTTGTTTTGTGTGTGGTAGTAAACTCCATCTTATTAAAGACTGTGATTATCATGAGAAAAGGATGGGTGTTTCCTATGGCCAACAGACCTTTAGACCCACATGGACTAATGTTGCTAGCATTCCTCCATTTGTTCCCAAAGCTGCACATGTGAGAGTAGGTAAACCAGTTCCTACTGGTAAGCCAAAGGTGTATGCATCTATTTCTGATGATAGGCTTAATAGGCCTTTTCCAGTTCCCTCTGGTGGAGGATATTCTTCACCAGTTACTACTAGTTGGTGGAACAGTAATGCTAGACTTATGCCCTATTTACCTACAAGTTCTTATTTTCAAAACCATGACAAACTCAGAGCTAAAACTTTCTGATGCTGAGAATAATGATGAACAAGTTGAGTCCTCAAATACTCAATCCACTATTCAGCAAGTGGTCACTATGTCTAACTCCAATGCTAAATTCCCTTACCTAAAGAAGGATGAATACGAGATATGGGCCATAAAGATGGAAAACTATATCTCCAACATGGATGTCAATCTCTGGCAAGTCATGCTTAAAGGAAACAGTAAGAAGTCCACTGGAAGAGATACTGAAGGGAACATTATAATTCTTCCTCCTGCAACAGCTGTTAAACAGATTTCCATCCAAAGGGAAGCTAAGGCAAGGACTACTCTCCTACAAGCTCTTCCAGATGAGCACATGAGTGAATTCTATCATCTGGATGATGCAAGACAGATTTGGAGAGGTATAAAAGCAAGGTTCGGTGGAAACAAAGAGTCCATGAAAATGAGGAAGTCCATGCTCAAACAAAGCTTTCAAGAGTTCTTTATTTCTGAAGAAGAGGGTGTCCATAAGGGCTATGACAGGTTCCAAAAGATCCTCAGCCAACTTAACCAGTTGAAAGCTAAACCTGATACAAAAGAATGCAATCTCAAGTTCCTTCATGCTCTACCTCCTTCTTGGAGTCAGGTGGCCCTTACTCTCAAGGCAAAAGGAGGCCTTGACTACATCAGCTTTGATAATCTGTACAACAAGCTGAAATCTCTTGAGATTGACATCAAGGGTCATTCTACTTTCTCTCAAGCTCCATCACACTCTGCCTTTGTTGGTGCTACCAGTGGGAACACAATGATATCATATGCTGATATTCCCACTACTTCATTAGTAGCAACCAGATCACACAACTCCACTTCAAGAAGGTCAAAGTTTAACTCTGTAATGGAAGAATTGGTCTACTCATTGGTTGCTGAATTAGATGACCAACAACAGTTGGTTTATGAAGACTTTGAACAAGTGGACCCATGGGATTTGGAGGAGATGGATCTTAAGTGACAGATGGCTATGCTTGCTGTGAAGGTTAAGAGATTTGAAGATGGATCAGGAAGGAAGTTTAGGTACAAAGGAAGGGATCCAGCCAGATTTGACAGGAGCAAGATCAGGTGCTTCAATTGTAACCAGCTTGGTCACTTTGCAAGAGAGTGTTCAAATAAGAAGGCAGGTCACAGAAAGAGGTATAATACCTTCAAGATCAAGGAAGCTGATGAGGTAAAAGCTATAGGCCTATTGTCTCTGGAGAACAGGGTTGACTGGGATGATCATGCGAATAATGTGGAGGATGAAGAACCACAAGTTGGACTAGTTGCTGATACTGCTGGAGAGTTTGCAATGATGGGCATCACTTCTCATGTACACAGTTGTATATTTGGTTGCAATAGTCAATATGATACTCTTAAATGTGAGTTTGATGAGGTTAATGATAAATATAAAGAGTCTTTTATTCAAGTCCAGGCCTATAAGAAAACAGTTAAAGCTTTAGGGAAACTATATATCCGTAGAAACATATTGTCTATCAGAGGAAACTGCATACTATCAGTAGAAACCTTACTATCAGCAGAAACAAAATAACTATCAGTTGGAACCCCATCAGCGGGAACCAACTGTTTACATAATTCCTAACATGCCGTTTCAGGGAGCTTTTGGACTTTTAGCTTTTACAACATTTATGAATTTGGATATGGACACATGGCTTGTATAGTGTCAGGAGCTGATAACTGTTTGAAAACTTGTGTGTATTTTATCTTCAGGTATTCAAATGGGTTGAAGGGTTCAATTCTTAGAACACCCTGATTCTCGAATATTTGAACGTGTAATTTACTAAGATGGAAATTCAATCCTCAGGACATTTTCCTTTATGCACATGTTTTGTTTAATGTTTGTTTTCATGCAAGGGAAGTGAACTAAATTTGGGGAAGATTGTTGGAAAATTTAGTGCACTTGTGGGATTAGTTCACACCTTGTAATGGGCTAGGAGGTACGGAGTGTACACCCATAAGGTCCCTGAACACCCTGATTCTAATAGTGGTTTGTATTGATAGTGCTCAGTTTTCACTGATAAGCAGTGTTTCCACTGAAGCAGTGTTTCCATTGAAGCAGTCTTTCCACTGAAGCAGTGTTTCCACTGCTAGTGCTATGAAAGTACTGATGAAAGTACTTCTTATAACGGGCTTTAACCTATTCAAGTGGCAGTTACACTGCATAATGACCACGTTTAATTGGTCATGTAACCCACTAACGACTATAATGGGGATAATTATGAGGCGATTAATGGGCCCATTAATTCTCATAATTCCATTTGACTAGCTCAGAGTAAACTCCTATAAATAGGAGATCTGATTATGCATGATTGAAATATAGAAAACAAAAAACACTTATAAGCGCAAGGGTTATTGAATTGTGCCTAATTCTATAACAACATTTGGTCTTATCCCAAGTAGATATTCGTGTAACCCAGGCATTAGGGTCGAATAGTTTACTTTGGAAAGTGATCACACGATTCCAAGTGATATCCGGTAACCACCTAGTGGTATTTGTTTCTGCTGACTTGGTATTTGTTTCTGCTGACTTTGATTATCTAACCCTGTTTTGGGAGTTACACACCAACAACAAACTCTCAAAAAATACTGGATCGTCTATAGTTTGAGACTTTGAGAAGATTCAGTTACCATCATTGGCCGTCTGATAATGGGTCTGATACATCAAATAACAAATATACTTTTCGGGCTCATTTCTGGGCCAAATAATTTGAAAACGGAGATATTAAAAGTAAATTATGTCATACTTGTGTATTTGCTTTGCTTCTTTGTCGTTGTTTGTAGTTAAAGGAACATTACCGATCATGTTTAAACAAATTTGAGAGAATCTCAATCTATATTTTTTCAAGTTTAAAGTAGTTGATAAATCATCCATTATGACATTTTTATTTTTGTAGTAACAAAGCATTCTAATAGTTCGTTTGAATCATATATTTCTCAATATCAAATTCAGAATTTTATTGTTTCAATCAAGTGTATCTTAGCACATAGTATTTTAATCGTTAATTGCCCACAAAAAACTACAAGATATTGTGTATTTTATGTTTAATTTCTTAGACACATAACTACACAAAAATCTGGATCCTGCATCTCTAAAATTAAAAACATTGGGCACCCAATAACAAGAGAAAGTAAAACACAGCTTATTAAAAACATTGGTCACCCAATAACAAGAGAAAGTAAAACACAGTTTTAAAAGTTATGAAATCGTATAAATTTATTAGATTGATTTGTCATTCGGGTCCAATTCAACTTTTATCATTATACTCGGACAACAATTCGATCTCACTTTTATCATTAGACTCAGACAACAATTCGATCTCATAGACATAACGCTAATCCAAATACTTATGGTTGGTTTACTCTCCGATATATAAACAAAGAGCATTTCATTTCTTTAACTAATGTGGGATGTAATGTTGAGATGAAGTTTATATTGGTTTCCTTAATAAGGTACCTAAATATTGACTCGTGCATTTTCTATCTTATATACCACCCTTTATGTGTTTACTTACTAATTGTTTATATCTTGAGGAGTTGAAGCTACTTGGATGAATTACGCCAACTTAAATACGATCATAAAATGATAACGAAATTAATGGATTAGGAGATCCAACATGCGATACACAATTCATTTCCGTTTTTCTTTGTTTGATTTTGATCACCGGGTACAGTTTTATGTAGTTTGTGTTTTAGTCATTCTAAAGCAATTTTTAAATTCATTATTACAACCACAAAACTAAGAGAATTGGTGTTTTGATTCATTGTGTATTTGAGATTTTTAAGATTAATTATATGGTATTAGCTAGAAAAATCTACTTTCTTGCTTCTTTGTGGGATTGAAGGGTTGAAATGGTTTTTAACTACAAACCATCCAGTTTTAAATCTATTATTACAACCACAAAATCTACTTTCTTTGACTCATCCGGTTTTACTATCCTAACCAATAACACCTATGTGCTCGTTACAAATTTTGTATTTCAGAGCTACTTGAATATATAATGGATACCAAATTCGAAAACCGTCAGTAATTTTATGATGTAATTGGATTCGAATGACCTCTACGGAGTACCCAATGTTAGCATGATAGCCCATAAGTAGCCCACGAGCCCATATTTAGTTTCTAGGGTTTTACCCTCTGTTTATACTATTTATACTCATTGTACGCTTGTTTTAGTTTATCAATTCAATAACACTAAGCATCGTGTCTTAGATTCTACATGGCATTAGAGCCTCGTCGGGAACCAAAGTAATTGTACGAATATGTTACTGTTAGACGAACTTTGAATGATAGTATTTTAATGATCCTTGGGAATGTTATACATTGATGGCGTAGTGGTTTGATATATATTAGTTAAATAGAATTTTGAAGATTAGAATTGCCACATTGGAGAGTAATTATTTAATTGATATTGGGATCTCATTTCTCATTAGGCACTCGTATTTGGTTGTCGACCTTGGTTGTGACTATTTAGTGTTTTGGGATTCGCTAATAATGCTTGGTTTGATTTTATATTCTATTAGTAAATTGGGTTTGAACTTTTAGTAGCGCTTGTTGTTTCGAAATATGTTTCGGTTGATCTGCTTGTTGATTGGTCACCTACATCGTTTTGTTATTATGGATACGTATAAAAAAATTTAACAATTGAATCCACTATTGTTTGTACAATTTCAAAAGTTTTTGGTCGTTTATGAGCAATTTCTATTATTCTCTTTCATGTTTGAGCAATTAAAGAAGTTTCTAGCCACACAGCCTCATGCTATGTCAACCTCATATGATAAATGTTTAGCACCATCATTTTCAAAATGGATATTAGATTCAAGTGTCACTCATCAAATGTCTCATCTTTTGTAACAATTCATTTCGTTGAATTTTAATTCTTCAAAATCAGTTGTGACGACTAATGGTGATTCTATGTCATTAGTAGGCACCGGTTCCGTTGATATGCTATCTGTTGCTTCATCTGTTTGGTACTACATACCGATCCTTACTATGAATCTTGCTTCTGTTAGTAAAATTTGTGATTCTGGATGTGATGTCAAATTTTCTATTTTTGATTGTTCAATATATGACCCAAAAACAAAAGAGGTTGTTGGTACAAGTCACACGCAAGGGGATTTTTATGTTTTGGATCACTTTAGAGACATTCATGATACCTGTTGGCAATTCTAATAAATAAGAATTCTGCTGAAGATACTACTGATGGATTCTGCTGAAGTGCTGGATTCTACTGGTTAAGTGATTCTGCGGAAGTAGTAAAACCGCGTAGTTTTTTTTCTGCAGATATAGATATTCCGCGTATTCTATAGTTAGTTGGGATATGCATGAGCTTTATTAGGAAGTGATAATGTATATCTTCTTTAGTTTTATGATTATACGTTTCTTGTGAAACGGTTTAGGGTTCCTTGTTTATAAAAGGAACACATTAGTATGTATGATGTACGTGTTGAAAAACAAGTTTTAGTTTTATTAAAAAAGATCCATAGAGGATCAAAGTATTCTTAGTTACAATTGTTCTTACTTGTGTTTGATTTCCGCTTTAGAATACAAGTATTAGAGACTTTCTTTTAGTGTGTTTGTGATTACATAAACATTACTATCGATCCACGAGAGCTCAAAGATCTATCAAGGTCTAAGGTTCAACAAGTGGTATCAGAGCCTCGGGAGAGTCTCTGTGATACTAAGAACATTCTTTTCTTTACACCCTCACAACCAAAACAACCATAACCATGCCTGGGTCAGACGATGAAACATAAGTCACTAACAATCAAAACACCACATCTTTGCAACAACTCATTCTCACAAACAGCAATGCTGATGGTGTTATTACCATCGTTGGTCCAAAAACTGCTGAAGAGATATCGGCTGTTCAGAGAGAGAATAAAGTTCGAACTATTCTCCTTCAGGCTATACCAGATGATCACATGGGTGACTTTCACTACATGGAGGATGCTAAAGACATCTGGATGGCGATCAAGGCTAGGTTTGGTGGGAATGATGAGTTAAAGAGAATGAGGAAATCAATGCTGAAACAACAGTTTCAAGAATTCCAAATCTCCGAGGAAGAAGGTATCCACAAGGGATATGACAGGTTCCATAAGATTTTGAGTCAACTGAATCAGATAAAGGCCAGGCTAGACAATGAGGACTGCAATTCAAAGTTCTTACGATCTTTACCTCCATATTGGTTGCAAGTGAGCATTGCACTCAAAGCTAAAGGTGGGCTGGATATGGTCACTTTTGATGATCTCTACAACAGGCTTAAAACTCTTGAGCCTGATGTCAGAAGTCCTTTTCGTTCATCCACTCCCAGTCACTCAGCGTTTGTTGGGGCCTCCTCAAATAAGATAAATTATGCTCCAAGCCCAGTTTCCTCAGCATCATCATCCTACATCACCACTCCATCAAATTCTCAGCCTAAATCCAGTGGTGTGTTGGAAGATGTAATTCACTCTTTTGTTGCTGATTATAAAAATCAGCAGCAACTAGCTTTTGAGGATTTTGAACAGGTGGATCCACTTGATATGGAAGAAATGAACTTGAAGTGGCAACTGGCCATGCTCTCAATGAACATCAAGAAGTTTGAGAGTAAGTCTGGGAGAAAGTTTGGTTTCCAGGGAAGAGATCCAGTAAGATTTGACAGAAGGAAAGTCAAGTGCTATACTTGTGGTCAGATGGGTCACTTCTCAAGAGAATGCAAGGACAGGAAGGCTGGTGATGAGGTTAGGAATACTTCCTATCAACAAATTCAAAAGGAAGCTGGAACTTCGAAAGCTGGATCCTCCATAGCTTTGATCACTCTTGATGACCATGTCAACTGGAAGGTGCATGAGCATGATAATGATGAAGCTTCTGATCAGAGTGGATTGCTGGCACGCTGTACTACAGAGGATCATCTTGACCAAGTTGCCTTAATGGGCATCTCTCAGGTACATAATTATGTTTTGGTTGTAGTGAAAGATATAATGAACTTAAGGAAGCTTATGATGAATTGAAACCTAAATATAATAAATGTTATGTCGAAGTTGAGGCTTAAAAAAAGGCTTTAAAAACTGTAGAAAGGCAAAAAATTTGGTTTCAAAAGAATCAACTGGCTTATGATGAAAAGATAAGGGTGTTAGAAAGTGATTTGGAATGTGCTAAAATTGATTTAAAACGTACTGAGAAAGAAAAAGCTGAGGTAGTTTCTGAAAACCAAGTGCAGATAAACTAGATGAGGAAGTAGCTAGACATAAAGAATGGTTAATGTCTGGTGACAATTTAGCTAGATTAATCTATGGTAGTCAATCTGAGACCTCTGGGATAGGTTTAGGTTTTAAAAAGTATGTAGGCTTAGAAGCTAGGAATGATCTGCGTAAAACTACACCAGCAGGTTTAGCTAATTATGTTAAAGAAGGAGAATTACATGATGTACACGGACCTATTAGAGGAGAACATATGCCCATTGATCTTTCCATCACTGTTGACTTTTGTTGGATCGATATACTTTAATCAAACTAACTTAACTAGCTTCTTAAGGTTTAATAACCTCGGATAAATCCTAAGTTATTAACAAAGAAACACTGAGCAATCTTTATCAAGTACGCGGAATTTACTTAACAAAGCTAAGAAGAATAACTTTATTATAAACTCTAAATCTGCTTATTATGCAGATACTCTAATACAACTCTAAGATAATCGAACTTTTCTCTAAAACACTAATTCGTAAACTCTAAAACTCTTTTTCTGAAATCGTACATCTAATGCCAATCTAGGAGTCCTTTTATAGGCTCAAGGATATCCTAGTCGGTTTACAATTGATAACCTTGTACGACAAGTAATCTAAACATGGAATACAATACTTTCCATAAACAAATATAACAGTTCTTTTGTTCTAGCAGTAGTTTGACTTTATCTTGCAGTACTTTGACTTTGTCTTTAGCAGTACTTTGACTCTTTGACTTCTTCCAGTACTTTGCAGCTTACAGTACTTTCATATCTTCAGTACTTTGATATCTTCAGCACTTTCATATCCCAACAATCCTCCCCTAACTTGAATTCTACTTGCTTGACTTCAAGTTCCTTTGTGAATATATCTTTAACAGCTTCATCTTTAAAAATGGATTGTTTCTTAGTCTTTAGATTGTATCTCTGTAATATTTGTGCTTGTCAAAGTATCTCTTAGAATTGTTCTCTTCACAGCAGCATCCAGCAATCTCCATCTTTTCAGCAACTCAGCAACATATGACAAATTGTACATTAATTCAGGATAAGTTGCATACTATTCTCATCACTTTCAAGTGAATCATTGAAAATTTAATGGATTTAGATCTCTTTACCAAAGCCATTATCTCTGGAGTAGCCAAATGTTTTGGTGTGTAAGACCATGGTACATTGATAACCATATGATTTTTAGCAAACCACCAGCTATCAACAGATTTGTTTTGTCTTTACCAAAAGTTGTACCCTTCTGGACTGGTTAGTTCTTCTATCTAATGGTGAACTAATTACCAATAATGGTTTTTCCACAGCCTTTACCACAAGCCATTTTCTTGTGGGCTAGCCAACTCTTCACATTACTGATATGGTGAGTTGATGACCATCCAACTTATTAGCAAGTTGTCAACTAAAAACGGATTTGATATATCTTTACCAGAGCCGTTTGCTCATGGATTAGTCAATCCTTTTGTAACCATGGTGGATTGATAACCTATTGATGTTATCATCACAAAAACCATTTATTCAACCTTTATTTCAAAATATTTATTACTTAGCAAAAAGGTTTCTTCTAAAATTCATTTAGTTCAGCAAACAGTACTTTGATGAAAGTACTGTCTGATCAGCAGTACTTTGAATAAAAGTACTGATATATCAAAAAGTATTTATTCAAATAAAATTCATACCAGTTATAGATCATTCTCAGCAATGGTAGTCCAATTGATAAACAAATTGATAACCATGCAAGCAGTTTCATTATCCTCTTCTACTTCCAATCCATGCTCTAGCATTCTTCTCATGAGCTCAACTGTGAGAGGGTATCTTCTTTCTGCAAACATGTGTATCATTGTTCCATTTTCTAGCTCCAAAACATGAACTCCAGACTCTTCAAAGAATCTCCAGCAAACTATTTCCCAGTTTTCTTGATTCTTCCAGATATCATCAGTGCTCTCTTCATCAGTTTCCCACATGGTTATGAGATCACCATGTAAAACCAAACCAATCCCTTCTAATGGATTATCTTCAAAATAAGTCTTCACAACATGATACAAGTAGAATAGGTCTACTCTATCTATAATATGCAGCAAATCCCATAGCCTTTTGAAAACTTTGAAACTTTCATCTTCTTTATGAAAAACCATGTAATCTCCATTCTTAGATTTCTCAACTTTGAAAACACTAATCTTTGATCTGTTCATCTTCATGTCATTATCTTTATTTGTATAATCAAAATCTACCACTCTGAGATAATTCTTCAATTCATCACTAGTCTCAGATCCTAATTCAACCTTTTCTTTCTTTGAAAACTGAACATCTGTAACTTCAGTTTGTCTTTTTCTCTTTAAGCTCTTCTTCCTTTCAGCTTCAGTCCAATGAGCTTCTTCTCTAAAGTCTTTAATGTCAGCAACACTTTTCTTATAAGCTTCTGTTTCAGCATCATAGAGTCTTTTCATATCAACATAATTTAGCTTCTGTAGTCCTTTATATCCTCTGCTTTTTAAATATGCCATCATTGCATTCCTTTCTTTAGCTAAATTAGGTCTCCTTGACATAAATCTAACAGGTGTAGGAGACTGTAATGGTTCAGCAGTTTCAGCATCTAATTCATCTTGCACCTTTTGAGCTGCTTCTCTATTTAGAGCTTCTTGAGCTGCTTGTTCTTCTCTATCTTTAGCATCTATCTCTTCTTGAACTTTTCTAGCTGCGGCTTCATTCCTAGCAACTTCAAATGCTCTAAGTTCTGCCAAAGTGAGTTTCTTTTTCTTAGTTTCAACTAGAATGCCTTTCCCTTTGTCTTTAGGATCAATTTCAGGTTGAGAAGCTCTTGGTTGTTCTTCTTCTTGTACATCTCTAATAGTAACTCCTCCTCTTGGTTGTGACAAATCTAATATTGTAGCAATTACTTCATCATCACTCGCAGAATGAATAGGTTTGAATGTAGCTTCCTCCTCTTCTTCTATAACAGTTGTAGAAGGACCAGCTTCTTCTTCAAAATTCAATACCCTTGGAGTTATTGGTGTTATTACTTCTTGCCTAGATGTATCATGATCATCAGTACTTTGATGTTCAGTACCTTGATCATCAGTACCTTGAACTTGTACTTCTTCTTCTTGTTCCTTAGAATCTGAAATAATCTTTTCTGCAGTACTTACAGATTCTTTCTTCTTTGTAACATCTTCTTTCAAATTTTCCTTTTCTGAATTCCTCCCCAAATTAATAGAAGATGATTTAGAAACCTTCTTTCGTCTTAATTCCTTACGAAGTGCTTTATGACGTTTGTTTTCCTCTTTAACCCATAAGTTGAATCCTTGAATATAAGGTTTAATAAAATTCCTCAACCAGAAATAGTTACGCTTCAACTTCCTATGTGCTTTAGCTTGACGCGCAACAGTCTTGTTCAACCGAGCTAGCTCCCTTGTCAAAGCATAATTATCCAAAGTTAAACCTTCACGAGGTATAGTATGATCATCACCATGAAGTTGTGAATGTGCCTCTGAAATAGGAACGGAACATTGAGGAGATGGAGTAGGTGTTCTCTCAATCTCTGCTTGAACCTCAGGGCTTGGAGAAACATCACCCTGTAAAGATGCAGTACCTTCAATAGAAGCAGTACTTGCAGATGCAGTACCTTGTGAGGCAGCACTTTGTGAAGCAGTACCTTGTGCAGAATCAGTACCTTTACTTTCTTCATCCTCTCCAGCTTCATCACGTACAGCTTGAACAACTTCCATCATTGTAGTAGTTAAAGGAATATCTCCACCTCTGAACAAATCACTTCGCCTAGCCATGAATGTATAAATTTTGGCTTGTTGCACAACAATAGGTAACAAAGCAGCAGGTTTTGGAACATCGGCCAATTGATTGTTTAAGAAAACCTGTACAAACCTTGGGTACATCAACCATTTTGACCCAGAGGAGATATGTGATAGCATCCCATCCAAAATAAGCCTTGAAAAATTAAACATTCTGTCTGTAGCTAAACCAACCACTGCAGATGCTATATTTGACCTAAACTGCTCCCAAGAAGTACTCTTAGAACTTATGCAATGGAGCAGTACATGAATCAAGAACTTCCATTGAGGACAGAATAATGCTTTCTTGAATGTTTGTTCTGTCAAAGATCCTTCATAACCAAGATTCCTAAAAGTATCCCAAATCAGTTGCTTGTCAAAACGGATAGCCCCATCTTCATCGCCAAATAATAAATCTTCTCGAATAGAGGCTTCTGTAATCTTAATAGTCCTTCCAGCAACGGTTGATCTAATATAATATTCATCCTCCTCCATATTATCTCTTGCATTAGCCCAAAATTCTTGAATACATGGTTCAATTATATCCGGCTCAACTAAAAGAGCATAACTAATAGGCGACCCAGTAAGATAATCAATGATATCATAAAAAGCCACATTCGCCTCAGTCTTGTCCAAATTAGCCACCATATTGTGCTTCGAAACAGTTAAACGATTCGCCATTGTTGAAAAAGTGAGCACAATAAAGAGTGTATCGAATAATAAAGAGATGGTAATTGGGAGATAAGTATGGAAAAGATGTAAAGTAATAATATGAGAGGGAAAATCGAAAAGTAGTTATTTATAGGTGGGATTTGAAAAATCACAGCCTAAATAACAAAGTTACCGTTATTACCAATTACCCATCAATATTACTGTTGGAACAGTACTTTAAAATGACAAACAGTACTTTCCCAAGCAGTACTTTCCAAGCAGTACTTTCAGGAAAAACAGTACTTTTCCAAATACCTTCATATAAACTAAGTATAAACAAGCATCCTCCCCTCAAGCAATACACAGGACTATACCTAACACCTTATAGTCCTCCCCTTAAACATAGCTTAGTAGTTAATCATTCCAATGCTCACGACCAAGTGATTGAATCGTGACACATCAAAACCTTTTGAAAGTAAATCAGCTACATTGTCATCCGTGTGAACTTTAACCACATTAATGAGCCTATGCTCATAGCAATCTCTGATAAAGTGATGCCTAATCTGAATATGCTTTGTCTTGGAATGATACACAGGATTCTTCACAATACAAATAGTACTCTCATTATCAATATTGATAGGAGTATTCTTAAAATTGAACCCATAGTCCAATAGTTGATTTTGCATCCATAAAACTTGTCCACAACAACTTGCAGCAGCTACATATTCAGCTTCAGTAGATGATGTTGCTGCAATTGTCTGCTTCTTGCATTGCCAGGAGACTAACCTTCTTCCAAGATATTGGCATCCACCAGTTGTGGATCTTCTATCATAATTATCACCTGCATAGTCACTATCTGAAAAAGCTTCTAAGTGAAAAGGTGACTCTTTAGGATACCACAACCCCAACTTAGGTTGTTGTTTCAAATAACAGAAAATTCTTTTTACTGCATTCAAGTGAGAGATCTTTTTTGAGACTTGATATCATGCACATAGACAAACTGCAAACATGATATCGGCCGATGCAGAAGATACATAAGAGAGCCAATCATAGATCTGTATAACTTGACTTCAACAGGCTGTCCATCTTCATCTTTACCCAAAGAGTTGATAGATTTAATAGGTGTAGTAACTGCCTTCATATCATCAAAATTAAACTTCTTAAGTATGTCTGTAACATACTTGTCTTGGCTAATGAAAATTCCTTCCTTTGACTGCTTAACCTGAAGTCCTAAAAAGAATTTTAACTCTCCCATTGAACTCATTTGAAATTCCTTCTGCATCAGCTGCTCAAACTCCTTAACCATGGACTGTTTGGTAGCCCCAAAGATGATATCATCCACATAAACTTGAACTAACATGATATCCTTCTTGTCTCTCTTGATAAACAAAGTCTTGTCTATAGCTCCCCTCCTGTATCCATGTTGTAATAAGAATGTAGAGAGCCTCTCATACCAAGCTCTAGGTGCCTGATGAAGGCCATAAAGAGCCTTAACCACCTTATAGACTTTGTTTGGATGTTTAGGATCTTCAAAACCTGGAGGTTGTTTCACATACACCTTTTCTGTAATAGTGCCATAAAGAAAGGCACTCTTGACATCCATTTGATAGACCTGAAAACCCATGTATGAAGCAAAAGCAAGAAATATTCTAATAGCTTCAATCCTTGCTACAGGAGCAAATACCTCATCATAATCTACCCCTTCCTCCTGTCTATAACCCTGAGCAACTAATCTAGCCTTGTTTTTGATAACATTGCCTCTTTCATCTCTTTTGACTCTAAAAACCCATCTGGTTCCAATAACTCTCTTCCCATCTGGAAGATCACATAAAACCCAAACCTCTTGAAGTTTAAATTGAAGAAGTTCTTCCTGCATAGCTTCAACCCAGCTTTCTTTAGTCAAAGCTTGAGCAATATTCTTGGGTTCCTCTTGAGAGATGAAACAGGTGAATAAGCAGGTTTGATGGTCCTTATGATTTAGCCTGTTTTGTTTATACACAAAGCTAAGTAAAGCATTGTGAGGTTTTGTGAAATCCTTAGCTTTGTGTCTTGTCATAACTCTAGAAGTAGAAGGACCAATGATTTGATCAGTTGGATGATTCTTATGAATCCGTAAAATAGGAGACTGTAGAACTTCATATGTATCATCCAAGTTAGTATAATCAGCACCTTCATTGGAATCTGTGAAAATACCTTCATCTTCAAGCTCATCATCAGTTTCTTCTAACCCAGGCATGGTAGAATCATCTAAATCATCTAAAGTACTGTCAACAGGTGCAGTAGTACGTTGATCAAAAGTACTGTCCAAAGTACTGTGAGAGTACTCTGCAGTCTTGTTCTTCTTCTTTGCCTCTTCATAAGCTCTCCTTTGTTCATCAGTGTAAGAATGTGCTAAAACATCTTGAAGAAGCATCTGATTAAGTTCCTCTTGAATAGATTGATCCTCAGCAGATAATGAGGATTGTGGTGCAACAGTACCTTGTTTTGGAGAATCAGTACTTTGCTTAGAAACAGCAGTACTTTGTTTTGGACTAACAGGATATTTAGCAGGAACAACATCAGGTCTAATATGAACATCATGAACAACATATTGAATATCTTCTTCATTGTGCAAAGGTTGATTTTCTTCTCTAACAGGAACATAATTCATTGAAGGAGATAAAATCTCAAGATCAAACATCCAATCAGGACCTTTTCCTTTTTCATTGTCTTGATCTTCTAAAAATTCAACATGAAGACAATCTTGAATCTTCTTAGTAACTCTGTTGTATACTCTAAAGCCTTTACTGTTAGTACAATAACCCAATAGGTAACCTTCTTCAGACTTGCCATCAAACTTCCCCAGATTATCAATGGTGTTCAATATAGTAAGAGGACATCCAAAAGGTTTCATAAAACGAATGTTGGGTTTATTGCCCATCAGCAATTCATAGGGTGTCTTCATCTGTGGTTTGGTGACAGAGACCCTGTTAAGTACATAGCATGCAGTACTTACAGCTTCTGCCCAAAATTGAATAGGGAGATGAGAATCTGCTAACATTGTCCTTGCTGCTTCAATCAAGGTCCTATTCTTCCTCTCTGCAACACCATTTTGCTGTGGTGTTCTAGCAATACTAAACTCCCTTTTTATGCCTTTATTTGCACAAAAATCATCCATAGGCTTGTTCTTGAATTCAGTTCCATTGTCACATCTAATACCTCTAACCTTGAGTCTTAATTGGTTTTCAAGTGCTATAATCAGTGTCTGAATAGCATCAAAGGTATCATCTTTAAAGCCCAAAAAGAAAACCCAACTGAATCTACTACAATCATCAGTAATAACCAAACAGTACTTCTTCTTATTTAAACTTGCCACAGAGACAAGTCCAAATAAATCCATATGTAACAGCTCCAATGGTTCTCTAATAGTTCTTTCATCAAGCTTCTTGCAGGAAGCTTTGTGTTGTTTACCCTTCTTGCATGCCAAACATGATTGATCATTCTTGTAAGTCTTTGAAGGTAAACCTCTAACTAAATTGCCTTTGACCAGTTTGCTGATGTTCTTGAAATTAACATGGCCCAATCTTCTATGCCATTGATGTGCCTCTTCAGATGTTGCTTTAGCCACCAAACATGTGGCTCTTCCATAAGAATGTAGACTCTTCATGTCTAAACTATACACATCATTTGTCCTTGGTACTCTAAGTACTACCAAGTCATCATCAACAGGTTGGAAGTCAGAAGAAAGGATGAGACATTCTGTGTCAGTGAATAATACAAGATACTTTTTATCATAAATTTGAGAAACTGACAACAAGTTGAACTTTAGCTCCTTCACATATCTGACATTCTCAAAATCGTTTCTTCCAGCTTTAATTGTTCCTTTCCCAGTAATCCTTCCTCCATTGGGATCATTCCCAAATGCAACTTTGCCTCCACTAATATTTCTAAAATCAGACAGGATCTCTTTATCGCCTGTCATACTTCCAGAGCAACCACTATCCACAATAAGATGATCTTTAAGCTCCTCTTCTGGGTTGCCCTGCACACAAAGAAAAGAGTTAGAAACTTTTAGGAACCCAAGCCATTACTGACTTGTGTTCCCCTTGAGGAGTTACAAACTCAAATTCTTTGAGTATGTAATTCCCACTATCTTTCAAATGATGATCCAAAATTATCTTATGATTTTTAGCATGTGGATTTTCAAAACTCTCTGGTTTTTCAACATAAATCTCTTTCACCAGATTTTTAGCATTTTCATGTGTCACAAAAACATCTGATTCACTTTTTGTTGAACGTACTGTATGTCTCTCAGCAGTGCTTTCCCTTTTTACCCATTCAGTTTTAACAGGTGGTTCCTGTGATCTAGATCCCCTATATGAATTATGATACCTTCTAGGTTGATAGTGAGATCTCCTAGAATTTCTATTCCGAGTAGTGTTATCAGTACCTTGTTTCTGAGCAGTACTTTGGAAAGTATTGTTAGATACTGAAGGTCTTCTCTTATGTGGGTATCTATGATCTGGTGTGAAGTTTCTGTGATTAACCCTATTTGAATTAGTCCAAACTGGTTTGTGCTCTCTAGGTCTCTGATTGGTAGAATTATTCCTTGGAAACATGCTTAGATATTCTGAGTGTTTGTCACAATCTTTGATTAAGTGAGTAGGACTATAACACACAAAACACAGTTTTTGACCCATATTACCAAAGTGATTTCTTCTATGTCTATGCCTAAAATTATTTTGCCTTCTTGATGACTGATAAAATCTGTTTTGAGCAAAATTATCCCAAAAAGGTTTAGCAGTACTGTTTTGAAAAGGTTTTGCAGAAGGTACTGCTTGTTGAGCAGTACTTTGGTTTAAAGGTACTGCTTGATTTTGAACATTATTTTCAACAGTTTCTCTGGGTTTCTCAGACCTAGATTGAGCAACAAGCTTCTTCCTAAACTCTAGACTGTCTACACCATAACGAGAAACATCAGGCCTAGAGGGTTGATGACTAATAGGATGAGGAACAACATGATAACCATTGTCTTTCTTATATTCAGGAGGTGGTTCACTTACTGAGCCCTCATTACTAGATGAATCTACATAGTTAATGAGCTCATCATCACTAGTGGTTATGTCCTCAAAAACACCATCATCCTGATCACTAGGTTGGTTTTCATCTATGTTACTAAAGTCCATTCCAAATCCTAAGCCTGTTCTAATGTAAGCCCTTCTCTGTTTTTCAACATAAGCAACATGGGACAAGCCAGGCTCTCCCCAAGCAGCAAACTTAGCTAAAAACTCATCTCTTTCCTTAGTTAATGTCTCAATTTCAGCAATTTTACAGTTTAGTTTCCATTCACTAAGTTTTAACTGGTAATCAAATTATTCTCATGTGTTATGATTTTAGCTTCCATAGACTTAGTAATTTGATAACCTGCTACCTCAGACCTAGCCCTAATACAATTATCTCTTTCAATCACATAATTGTTAAGTAATTTTTGATAGAACTCATAACAGTTTGAGCATACCTCAGAGATAGGAGACTGAGTTGGTGAAGTAGCCACCATAGCAAGAAGAACAGGATCATCTTCTTTGCTCCAATCAAATCCTCCAAAGCCATCATCAGATTCCAAAGCAGCATGTTCAGATTCTTCATCAAAAGCAGTGCTCCAGTCCAATGCTTCCACTGTGTCTTCAACTGCATCTTCCACTGCTACCATACAGTAAGTCACCGGTTCATCATCAAACTCTTCACTCCAGTCAACTTCTGATAACTTCTCTTGAGCAACCAAAGCCTTTGTTTCAGTTATTGGAATTTCCTTGAGCTCAAGTTTAGGCTTCTCAGATGTTCTGTTTGCTTGATACTTAGCAAACCTGCACTCCCTTGCAAAGTGACCAGTCTTTTGACAATTGAAGCATTCAATTTTAGATTTGTCAAAAGTTATTCCTTGTTTCGGTTTGAAATCAATACTTTTGCCTGTCTTCTTCATGTACTTTTTGATCCTTGCAGTGATCATAGCAACTTGCCACCTGATATCAATTTCTTCAAGTGCATCTTCTTCAATCTGTGCTATATCCTCTTCATAAGTGACAGGTAAGCTTGCTTGTTGTGCAAAGAAAGAGCACACAACTTCATCTGAGTGCAAAGTGGTAGATGGTGGGGCCTGCTGAGCATATGATGGGGGATTGTAAACAGCAGTACTTTGAGAAACAGTACTTTAAGGAGAAGCAGTACTTTTGGAAGTACTGCTCTTCTTTTCAGATGATAGAAAAGCAATACTGTGAGATTTGGAACTGGGTTGACCACTCATCTCATGTTCATACACCTTCAGTTGATGATAGAGATCATCAAAGTCCATAACATCCAATCCTTGTTGTCCTCTGATCATAGTAGCAATCACATGCCATGTAGATGGCAAACTCCTTAGAAACTTCAAATTAGCATCCTCAACTGATACTTCTGCCTTGTATAACTCCAACATATTGAGGAGATTTTGAAACCTATCATATGCAGCATCAAGACTCTCTCTTTCTCCTACTGTGAAAGTTTCAAACTGTTGTTTCAGCAAGTTTCTGTGCATCTTCTTAGAGGCTTCATTCCCTCCAAATCTGGTCTTGAGAGCAGCCCAGAGCTGCTTAGCATCTTTAGCATCATGAAACTTGAGAAGATGTCCATCTGGAATGGCAGACAAGAGAATGTTTAGAGCCTTTTCTTGATTCCTTAGGGTTGCTGCTGGTAAGACTGCCTTTGGTGCTGTAGGTTGTCCAGGAACAACAATGGGATCTGAAACTACTTCATTCCCATTCAAAATTACATTCCATAAAGCATGGTCTGTAATGGCAATATACTGCCTCATCTTCATGCACCAGAGATCATATTCTCCCTTCTTGATTATTGGAATTCTGAGTGAGGTGATTGAGGGTGGTGGAACTACTTCAGTCGACATCTTGAATATTGTTGAAGTAGGGTTTCTTCTTAGTCAGAGTTTCCACACAAGCTCTGATACCACTTGTTGGATCGATATACTTTAATCAAACTAACTTAACTAGCTTGTTAAGGTTTAATAACCTCGGATAAATCCTAAGTTATTAACAAAGAAACACTGAGCAATCTTTATCAAGTACGCGAAATTTACTTAACAAAGCTAAGAAGAATAACTTTACTATAAACTCTAAATCTGCTTATTATGCAGATACTCTAATACAACTCTAAGATAATCGAACTTTTATCTAAAACACTAATTCATAAACTCTAAAACTCTTTTTCTGAAATTGTACATCTAATGCCAATCTAGGAGTCCTTTTATAGGCTCAAGGATATCCTAGTCGGTTTACAATTGATAACCTTGTACGACAAGTAATCTAAACATGGAATACAATACTTTCCATAAACAAATATAACAGTTCTTTTGTTCTAGCAGTACTTTGACTTTATCTTGCAGTACTTTGACTTTGTCTTTAGCAGTACTTTGACTCTTTGACTTCTTCCAGTACTTTGCAGCTTACAGTACTTTCATATCTTCATTACTTTGATATCTTCAAAGACTTTCATATCCCAACAACTTTGATGGATCACACCATCTTTATGGCAAAAAGTCAAGAGACTTGCCAGACCCTAATTCTTCATCTATTGACTTTGTCTCTTGTGTTGACAGTGACAAGTCCACTGACCAAGGGTCTACTACATCTACCAGTTGTGATTCAAATGAAAAGTCAGACCTTCCCAAGACCTCACCCAAGCCTACACCCAAGACTCCCTACAAGCCTGGTAGAGTTGCCGCTGAGGAATCAACTTCCAAGACAATTTCCTTTGAAGACTTGTCATTTAATTCTTTGCAAAACAATTCTTTTAATTTTGTTAAAGACAATTCTGTTAATGTTTGTAGTTTGAATGCTTTTGCATGTAATGAAACTTCTTTCACTTTGAATAAATCTTCTAAAAAGAAGAAATGATTTGTTTGTGGAAGTAAATTTCATTTGATTAAGGATTTTAATTTTCATGAGCAGAGAATGGGTGTATGTGCTAGTCAAAAGAAACCTAGACCAATGTGGAAAAATGTTAATGATATACCATCTTTTGTTCCACAAGCAACTTATAAAACCAGCAAACACAATTCTGATGATAAACCTGCTTCATCTGCTTGGAGAAGATCAGTTGCTAGACCATATATGAGACCAACTAGTTCATATTTTCAAAATGGCTATTGGCCTGGATGTTTTGACTCAATGTACGTTGGAAGGGGATATTGGGATAATGCTGTGAAGCCCTCAACAGGTTGTTCTTGGACTCAAAAGGGACCTAATTTTCATAGGAGGCCCAAGAACAATGGTGGATCTTATACATCTACATGGCATAACTCTTATGATCCACAAGGCAGGCTCACGTCAGTAATGACTTGAGTCTCCAAAGTGTACTAATATTTTGTATATTTTTGTTGTTGTTGTAGGATCATCCTCTTAACCATAAAGAAGTAGGCATTGTAGATAGTGGTTGTTCCAGAAGCATGTCAGAAAATAGAGAGATGATGCATAATTTCGTACCCATAGAAGGAGGAGGCAATGTGACTTTTGGTGGAAGTGATGGTAGAATCACTGGGAAAGGCACCATCAGAACACCTCAGTTGGATTTTGAGAATGTGTACTACGTACAGGAACTGCAACGTTTCAACTTGTTCTCAGTCTCACAAATTTGTGACACTAAGAACAAAGTATTCTTCTCTGAGGATGAATGTCTTGTGCTCTCTAAAGACTTCAAACTTCCAGAAGATACATCAATTCTGCTGAGAGTTCCCAGAAACCACAATCTATACACATTCAATTTGAATGATGTTCAACCCGAAGGTGACCTAACATGTTTGGTGGCTAAAGCATCCCTGGATGAGTCTAAAAAATGGCATAGAAGGATGGCTCATGTGAAATTCAAGACCATTAACAAGCTTTCTAAACTTGGTCTAGTTGAAGGACTTCCTTCCAAAGTCTTTACCAATGAACACAACTGTGTTGCTTGCAACAAAAGAAAGCAACATAGAGCCTCATACAAAGCCATTACAGGTGTGAGCACTATCTCAGAACCTCTTCAGTTGCTGCATATGGATCTCTTTGGTCCAACCCAAGTCAGAAGTATTGATCACAAGTATTTCTGCCTGGTAATCACTGATGACTATAGCAGGTTTTGTTGGGTATTCTTTTTAAGAACTAAAGATGAAACATCTCAAATTTTAAACGAGTTCATTACCCTTGTTGAAAACCAGCTAAACAAAAAGGTTAAAGGTATTAGGTGTGATAATGGGACAGAGTTCAAAAATGCTGTTTTAATAGAACTCTGTAAGTCTAAAGGGATAAAAAGGGACTATAGCAATCCAAGAACCCCACAACAAAATGGGGTGGTTGAAAGAAAGAGTAGGACCTTAATAGAGGCAACAAGATCCATGCTTGCAGACTCTAAATTACCCACTATGTTCTGGACTGAAGCAGTAAGCACGGCTTCTTATGTACTAAATAGGGTATCCATTACTAGACCTTATTTCAAGACACCTTATGAACTTCTCACTGGGAAAGTTCCTGATATTCATTACCTTAAACCGTTTGGATGTCAAGTGACCATTTTGAACACTAGTGATCCACTGGGAAAATTTGATGAGAAAGCTAATGAGGGGTATATTGTGGGTTATTCAGCTCATAGTAAGGCTTATAGGGTATACAATTTAACTGCTAAAAAGATTGAGGAGACTCTTAACCTGCGATACCTAGAAGATAAGCCTAATGTTCAGGGACAAGCTCATGTTTGGTCCTTTGACCTGGACTACTTAACTGATTACTTAGGTTATACTAGACATATTGCTAACCAATCTGCAGGTACACATGAGTCTCCCACTGACAATGCAGGTACCCTGGATGATGACTCAGATAGTGAGTCGGAGTATGATGAACAACCAATTGTTGTACCTTCCTTCTTCCCTAACCATTTTGTAGGTGACAGTTCTAAAGTAACTTCTGTTGAGCATGAAGATGAGTCACACTATGCAGAGGACCTTGCTAGACTCAAGAAGCAAGAGCATGCAGCCAATTTAGAAGCTGAGAGGCTTGGTGTGGAGTTTGCAAGAGATGTTGAAGCACTAATTAGAGAATCAGCACAAGCAGTCAGTGGAAACCATGATTCTCCTGACAGTTCTCTTGTTTCTCCTGACATTACCAAATCTGCTGATAGCCCTGCTGCCTCTACTTCCATTTCTAATGGTGTATCCACAGACTTTGGAGAACCATATACGCGATTTCCAAGTCCTTTAGATCTTGGTAATCATCAAGCCAAAGCTGGAATCTTCACCTCACCTTCTTATGACAGTGATTTAGAACCAACTATGAACAATCTTGACACCTCCATTGATGTCAACCCCACTGCTACAAAAAGGATCAACATTGCTCATCCTCAACCTAATGTTATTGGTGATCCTCAAGCACCTGTTAGAACTAGAAGTACTGTGACAAGTTCTAAGTATGGTCAAGTTGCTTTTCTTTCCTATGTCTCCAACTAACAAAGGGACAATCACATAGACTTTAAGCATTGTCTGTTTGCTTGTTTTCTTTCTCAAGTGGAACCAACCAGTATCACTCAAGCTCTTGAATATTCTAGTTGGCTTGAAGCAATGCAAAATGAGATGCAACAATTCAAGAATCAGCAGGTTTGGATATTGGTACCACTACCTGATGGGAAGATTTCAATTGGGGCAAAATGGATTTTGAAGAATAAAAGAGATGCAAGGGGTATTGTGGTAAAAAACCAAGCAAGATTAGTGACTCAGGGGTTCAGGCAAGAGGAAGGAATTGATTATGATGAAGTTTTTGCACCTGTAGCTAGAGTTGAGGCCATTAGAATCTTCTTGGCCTATGCATCTTATATGGGGTTCAAGGTATATCAAATGGATGTGAAAGGTGCTTTTCTGTATGGTGAAATTAAAGAGGAAGTATATGTCACTCAACCCAAAGGCTTTGAAGACCCAGATCATCCAAAGCATGTATACAAGGTTGTGAAAGCTCTCTATGGACTACATCAGGCACCAAGAGCATGGTATGCTAGGCTTTCAGCATTTCTGCTGAAGCATGGTTATAGAAGAGGTGCCATTGACAAAACACTCTTCCTAAAGAAGAATTCCACATACATCATTCTTGTGCAAGTTTATGTGGATGACATTATCTTTGGCTCCACTACAGAAGCTTGGTGCAGGGAGTTTTAGGAGTTGATGAAGGGAGAGTTTCAGATGAGTGCTATGGGGGAGCTTACTTTCTTTTTGGTTCTACAATTTAAGCAGAAACCTGATGGTATTTTTATCAGTCAGGATAAATATGTGAGGGACATTTTTAAGAAGTTTGATATGGAAAATGTCAGAACTGCCACAACACCTTGTGAAGCTCCAAAACCAAAGAACACTTTTGAACCAGATCCTGCTGTGATTGTTCACCTATATAGATCTATGATCGGTTCATTGATGTATTTGACAGCTTCTAGGCCTGACATTACATTTGCTGTGAGTGCTTGTTCTAAACATCAGGTCACTCCACTTACTTCCAACTTGAATGCAGTCAAAATGATCTTTAAGTACCTTAAAGGCCAACCCAATTTAGGTCTTTGGTACCCAAAAAAGTCTCTTTTTAGGTTGGAAGCATATAGTGATAGTGATTATGCTGGTGCAAATCTGGATAGGAGATCCACAACTGGAGGTTGCCAATTTCTTGGAAGAAGATTGATTTCTTGGCAATGCAAGAAACAAACTATTGTTGCTACCTCATCTACTGAAGCAGAGTATGTTGCTGCTGCAAATTGTTGTGGTCAGGTACTATGGATACAAAATCAACTGCTGGATTATGGGTTTAATTTCATGAACACCACAATCTTTATTGATAATCAAAGTACCATATGCATAGTTAAAAATCCAGTTTTTCATAATAGAACTAAGCATATTGAGATCAGGCACCATTTTATAAGAGATGAATATGAAAAACATTTGATAAAGGTGCCGAAGATTCACACAGATGATAATGTTGCAGATTTATTTACTAAAGCTTTTAATGGACCCAGGTTCCAACACCTTCTAAGTTTCTTATTTTAACACCTTCTAAGTTATATGGTGCAGAACCCACATCACTTGAAGCCACATCACGAACAGCTGAGTCATTGGTACCTGAAAAGTGGTTAGAAGGAAAAGATGGAACAAGTATAACTTGTTCATCACACTCTGAATCTGACTCATCATCTGAAGAACCTGCAATGTTAGTTGGAGCATCTTGTGGTTTTGCAGAAAGGTTAGATTTATAACGAGTATAACCCAAATGGTCAGTTAAATAGTCAAGATCAAAGTACCATTCTTGACCTGCACCTTGAACATTAGGCTTGTCCTCCATAAATCTTAGATTCAGTGTCTCTTCAACCCTCTTTGTGGAGATGTTATATACCCTGTAAGCTTTACTATGAGCTGAATAGCCTACTATAAATCCCTCATCAGCTTTCCCATCAAACTTGCCCAAATGATCACTGGTGTTAAGGATGGTGACATGACAACCAAAAGGCTTAAGGTGGCTAATGGTAGGAATCTTGCCAGACAGAAGTTCATAAGGTGTCCTTTTGTGAGGATTAGTTATCAACACCCTGTTCAATACATAACAAGCAGTGCTAACTGCTTCAGTCCAGAACATGGTAGGTAACTTAGAATCAGCAAGCATAGATCTTGCTGCTTCAATAAGGGTTCTGTTCTTCCTTTCAACAACTCTATTTTGTTGTGGAGGCATGCCAGTGCTATAATCCCTTTTTATCCCCTTTGTAGCACAGAGCTCTATCAATTTGGCATTCTTGAACTCTGTCCTATTATCACACCTAATAGCTTTAACCTTCTTGTTCAACTGATTCTCTACCAGGGCAATAAAATCTTGAAGAATCTGGAATGTTTCATCTTTAGTCCCTAAAAAGAATGCCCATCTATACCTACTATAATCGTCAGTAACCACCAAACAATAATACTTGTGATCAATGCTTTTGATAGATGTAGGACCAAAAAGATCCATATGCAGAAGCTGCAAAGGCTTAGAAATAGTGTTGACAACAGTAATAGACTTATATGAAGCCTTGTGTTGGTTTCCCTTGTTACAAGCCACACAATTGTGCTCATTAGTAAAGACTTTGGAAGGCAGCCCATTAACTAGCCCAATTTTAGCTAGCTTGTTTATTGTTTTGAAATTCACATGAGCCATCCTCCTATGCCATTTATTAGATTCATCCAAGGATGCTTTGGCTACCAAACAAGCTAAATCACCAGCAGGCTGAACTTTATTGAGATTGAATGTATATAGATTATGTTTCCTTGGTACCTTCAGAACAACTTGACTATCATCAGGTATCTGGAAATCTTTGGAGAAAACAAGACATTCAGTATCAGTGAACAACACAAAATTTTTCTTGTCACAAATTTGGGACACAGAAAATAGATTGAAATTCCTCAATGCTTCCACATAATACACATTTTCAAAGTCCAGTTGAGCAGTTCTAATAGTTCCCTTCCCTGTGATTTTACCATCTCATCCTCCAAAAGTAACAGTACCTCCGGCCTGCCTTGTGGATCATATTAGATAAACTTGCAGATTGATGAGATCCACTATTGTTCTTGGAACCCCTCATATAAGTTGGTCGATTGTGTCTCCAATAGCAACCTGCTGAGGGCTTAACATCAGTATCCCACCATGCCCCCTTCTATGCAAAAGGTCATTGTTAATAGGCCTGTATTCATTTTGAAAATAAGAGCTTGTTGGTCTGTATAATGGTCTCTTAACATTTCTTCTCCAATGAGATGAAGATGGCTTGTCAGCAGCAACTGGTCTACCAGCAGAATTGATTCTACTGGTCCTCACATGTGTTCCATTGGGAACAAATGGAGGAATGTTGGTCACATCATTCCATACAGTTCTATATCTCTGTTGATTAGTGCACACATTCATCTGTTTCTCATAAAAATCACAATCTTTGATAAGATGAAAAACACTTCCACAAACAAAACATGATTTCTTCTTAAATTGCTTGTTCAAAACAGGACTAGTCTTATCCCAAACAAAATTATTCAAACCACAACCAAAATCAGAATTGTTTTTAACAAAATCAAGAGAACAAGAAATGATTCTAGAAAAAGCTGTCTTTGAATAAGGTTCTTTAACAACAACTCTTGGGGCATGATGAACTGGTAAAGGCTTGGGAGAGGCAGACTTTAAAGACTCTTCATTTGAATCACAACTGGCATAGTCTTTAGATTGGGTCTCTGAAGTCCTGGAAGAACAAGAGACAAATATGTTAGATTCACTGCCAGTGTCTGATAAGTCATTGGACTTTTGACCATAGGTTATATGTGATTCATCTGACTCTGAGTCTGGGTTGGGTGGCTTAACAATACCATTTATAGAAGAAGGAACTGTATGCATTTCACCTTGTTTTATATATTTAACAGGTTTTCTATATTTATCTTCTTCTTCATCAATGACAAGATTAAAAACATTGTATTCATTGGGGTCATACACCTCATCTGGACTAATATAGTCCTTGAAGCCCAACCCCATTTTAGTTTTAACAGACATGGAGATTTTCTACAGTTTATCTAGGTTTTTAGCTTGTTCTTGCCACTGTTTATGCCTAGCCACCTCTGAATCTAAATTAGCTTGAAGACCCTCTTTTTCAGCAACAACCTTTACATATTCTTTCTTATTAAATTTTAATTTATTTGTGGTTTAATCTAAGTCTCTTTGCAAAACATTAAATTTCTCCTCAAGAGCCAACTGATTTTGTTCATACAAGGCCTTTTGTTTTTCTAAAGCTTTAACAGTTTTCTTATAGGCCTGGACTTGAATAAAGTATTCTTTATATTTTTCATTAACATCATCAAGTTCACTTTTAAGAGCATCATATTTAGCATTGCAACCAAATATACAGCTTTGTACCTGAGAAGTGATGCCCATCATTGCAAACTCTCCAGCAGTATCAGCAACCAGTCCAACTTGAGGTTTTTCATCCTCACCATCATTCACATGATCATCCCAATCAACCCTGTTCTCCAGAGACAATAAGCCTTTAGGTTTTACCTCCTCGGCTTCCTTGATCTTAAATGGATTATACCTTCTTCTGTCACCTCCCTTCTTGTCTTGACATTCTTTAGAGTTGGTTGCAACTAAAGCATCTGATCTTGTTCCTGTCAAACCTGGCTGATTCCCTTCCTTTGTGTTGGATCGATGTACTCTAACCAAACTAACTTAACTAGCTTGTTTAAGGCTTAATAACCTCGGATAAATCCTAAGTTATTAACAATGAAACACTGAGTAATCTTTATTAAGTACGCAGAATTTACTCAATAAATCTAAGAAGAATAACTTTATTAATAACTCCAAATCTGCTTATTATGCAGATACTTCAACAACTCTAAGAATATCGAACTCTCTAAACTCTAAACAACTTTGTAATCGTAAACTCTAAGACTTGTGAACTCGTACCTCTCTAATGCCAATCTAGGGGTCCTTTTATAGGCTCAAGGATAACCCTAGTCGGTTTACAATAATGTATCCTTGTACGACAAGTAATCTAATCTAGAATTACAATACTTTCCATAAACGAATAAACAGTTCTTTAACTCTTGCAGTACTTTGACCTTCATGTGCAGTACTTTGACTTTATCTTTAGTAGTACTTTGACTCTTTGACTTTCTCCAGTTCTTTGCCATTCTGCAGTACTTTGTAAATCTTCAGTACTTTAACTGTTCAGCACTTTCATATCCCAACAATCCTCCCCTAACTTGAATTCTACTTGATTGACTTCAAGTTCCTTTGTAGATTAATCTTTTTCCAGCTTCAAGGAATGATTATCTTTGTCTTTGGATTGTAGTTTCTGCACTTTATCAAAGTATCTTTAGTCTTTTACAGCATCATCCAGCAAGCTCCATCTTTTCAGCAACACAGCAACATATGACTATTTGTACATTAATTCAGTTTAAGTTGCATACTATTCTCATCACTTCCATGTGAATCATTGAAAATTAATGGATTTTAATCTCTTTACCAAAGCCATTAACTTTGGAGTAGCCAAATTTGGTGTGTAAGAGCATGGTACATTGATAACCATATGATTTTTAGCAAACCATCAGCTATCAACAGATTTGATTTGTCTTTACCAAAAGCTGTACCCTTCTGGACTAGTTAGTTCTTTTATCTAATGGTGAACTAATTACCAATAATGGTTTTTCCACAGCCTTTACCACAATCCATTTTCTTGTGGGCTAGCCAACTCTTTACATTAACTGATATGGTGAGTTGATTACCATACAACTTATTAGCAAGTTGTCAACTAAAAATGGATTTGAGATATCTTTACCAGAGCCGTTTGCTCATGGATTAGCCAATCATTTTGTAACCATGGTGGATTGATAACCTATTGATGTTACCATCTCAAAAACCATTTATTCAACCTTTGTTTCAAAATATTTACTACTTAGAAAAAGGTTTCTTCCAAAAAAAATATTTAACTGGTTTATTTCTGCAAACAGTACTTTGATGAAAGTACTGTCTGATCAGCAGTACTTTGAATAAAAGTACTGATATATCAAAAAGTATTTATTCAAATAAAATTCATACCAGTTATTGATCATCCTCAGAAATAGTAGTCCAGTTGATAAACAAATTGATGACCATGAGAGCAGTTTCATTATCCTCTTCTACTTCCATTCCATGCTCTAGCATCCTTCTCATAAGATCAACAGTGAGAGGATATCTTCTATTTGCAAACATGTGAATCATTGTCCCATTTTCCAGCTCTAGAACATGTACTCCTGATTCTTCAAAGAATCTCCAGCAAACAATTTCCCAGCTTTCTTGATTCTTCCAAATTTCATCACTGCTCTACTCTTCCGTTTTCCGTACAGTTGTAAGATCTCCAAGCAATACTAATCCAATTCCTCCTAATGGATTATGTTCAAAGTAGTTTTGCACCAAATGGTATAGATGAAATAAATCCACTCTGTCAATTGCATGCAGTACATCCCATAGCCTATTGAACACCTTGAAGCTTTCATCATCTCTATGAAACATCATATAGCTTCCTTCTTTAGATTCCACAACTTCAAAAGCAGTAATCTGAGATCTGTTCATCTTCATATCAGCATCTTCTTTGGAATATTCAAAGTCTACTACTCTGAGATAATTTCTTAATTCATCCCTCGTTTCAGTTCTTAGCTCAATTTTCTCTTTCTTTGAAGACTGTAAATCAACATATGTTTTCCTTTTTCTTTTCAAATTTTTCTTTCTTTCAGCTTCAGTCCAAGCAGCTTCATCTTTATAATCTTTGATGCTTGCAACATCCTTCTTATAAGCCTCTGTCTCAGCATCATATAATCTCTTCATATTAACATAGTTCAGCTTCTGTAACCCTTTATATCCTCGACTTTTCAAATAAGCCATCATAATGTTCCTTTCTTTAGCAAGATTTGGTCTTCTAGGCATATAAGCAACAGGAGTTGGTGACTGTGGAGGTTCAGCATCTTCAGCATTTATTTCTTCTTGTAGTTTCCTAGCTACCTCTTCATTCATTGCCTCTTCATGAGTTACTTCAGCTACTACCTCAGCATTAAGCTCTTCTTGAACCTTTTTGGCAGCTTCTTCATTCTTAGCAACTTCAATTGCTCTAAGATCTGCCAAAGTTAGCTTTTTCTTCTTAAATTCTACCAGAATGCCCTTTCCTTTATCCTTAGGATCTATTGCAGGTTGAGAAGTTCTTATTTGTTCCTCTGCAACTTCAGAAATAGTAACAGCCCTTGGCCTTGATAGATCATGCAGTATGGTTGCAATAAGTTCATCATCACTTGCAGTTCTTTCAGGTACTTCTGATATGGCATTTGTTGAAGGACCAGCTTCTTCTTCATGTCTAACAGTTGAAGTACCAGCTTCCTCTTCAAAATCTAATACTCTAGGAGTAATTAACTCCTGACTAAAGGTTTCATGAAGAGCAGTACTTTGGTGCTCAGTACCTTGATCAAAAGCAGTACTTTGTTGTTCAGTACCTTGATCGTCAGTTCTTTCTTCCTCAGTACTTTTAATGATAACATGCTCTTCAGTACCTTGAGGTTCTTGTTCTTTAAAAGCATATTCTTTTAAATTTTGTTCTTCTAAATTCCTCCCCAATTGAATAGAAGATGGTGTAAGAACCTTTTTGCCCTTGGTTTTCCTCTTAAACTCCCTAACAGGTCGTCCTTGCCTCCTTTGAGATTTGACCCATAATCTATGATGTTTAACCAATGGCCAGACAAAATTTTTGATTCTTCTAAATTTAATCTTCAACTTCTTAATCTCTGTAGCCTGATCTTCAAATGATTTCTTTAACCTTGTCAATTCCCTTGTTAATGCATAGTTAGTGAGAACTTGACCCTCAGGCTCTATAGAAACTTCATCTCCTTCAGATTGTGAGTGAACTTCTTATTGAGATGCTTGTAAAGATGGTGGAGGTGTAACTGCAATGTGTTCTTGAACATCAGTACTCTGCTGAGAAGCAGTACCTTGTGATGCAGTATGTTGTGTTCCAGTTCTTTGTGATGCAGAACTCTGAGATGCAGCACTTTGAGATGCAGCACTTTGTGAAGCAGTACCTTGTGCTGAAGCAGTACCTTCACTCTCTTCATCCTCTCCAGCTTCATCACGAACAGCCTGAACAACCTCCATCATTGAAGCAGTTAATGGAGTATGTGACAACCCGTACTTTCAGGTCATTTCTCAAAACAATTCATGCTTCACTATTTCAACATTTATCGTAAACTAGGTTTACGTGTTCCAAATTCGCGTAACCTTTATGGTTTAGCGGCGAATTCATGATCATATCACCACGAACACTTCATATGGACTAAGTTTAGTCTACATTTCATTAACATCATTTGCATCATGTTAGTTCATTCATGACATTGCATTTCACCTTAAACGCGTAAATTTTATATTAAATAAACGTTATCGCGTGAGTTATTATTTTTAACATTAATCCGTTACTTCCAAAAATGATCCCGGCATATTTTTATATTTACATTTAGTTTATAAAAACTATATTTTGAGTTTACCTAGTGTTCTAAATTTATTTTGTATATAAATCGTTATAATTATATTATTACGACACTTTTCTCAAAAACTACACGATAATTATTATATCACTCAAATTTTACAAGGAATGTATTTTTACAATTTTTATGATCTCATTATACTCTACTTTGATCTATTAAAAATTACCTTCACCTAAATCTACCTTAAATACACTAATGTATATAAAAACCTTACAAGTTAATTCTACCTACACATTTACTTACATCTTTTAACAAATAATACAATTTATAAAAAAACAAATATATATATATTGGGAAACAATAGCCCCAAAAATCCGGCCCTATGGGGAGAGTAGCATTAATTGATTGGTTTGGTAATTTTTTTCTTATGATAGTATACTTCTATACTCCAAGTTATATATTTCACTCATCCATTCATCCACCTCTCATTTTCAAGATAATAAAAGTTTCTCTCTTTGTTCTTCATCTTCTAAAAACCGGCCATATATGGTGTGTACAAGGGATCATCAATTTTTCAAGCTCAAGTGTTTTTACAATCTAGATTACACTCTCATTAAGGTTTTGAAATAAAAACCTAGGGTGTTTAGGCTAACCTTGGTTCTTTGCACCTCATCAAGTTTACTTGTAAGCATATCATTTACATTTTTCATTTTTCCTTATCATTTCATAAGTATTTCTTCATATTTGGAACAAGCATGCAAGACTTATGTTGATTTATACCATTTTTACAATGATTTTAAGAGTTTAATATATAGAGGTCATCCTATAATTATTCCCTTGGTATTTATTGGTCTTGATGATGTTTAGGAACCCATGACACCCTAAGAAGGTGTATGGTAGGATTAGTATAGCTTTGGAGTTGATTTGAAGGGATTGGAATAGGTTTAGTACGAGAAAAACTATTTTCGACAAGTATTAAAAGTGTTCTGTTCTTATTTTGTTTTTCTGGAAAATCCGACAGTAGGCACGAATTTTTGGCCTTGATAATTAGAAAATATACTTTAAAACGAATCCGTGGCCGCTTGAACGGATTAAAACGGAGTTATAACGAAGAAGTTATGAATTTTTCAAGTTTGACGACGAAATATATAATTTCAGAAAATTTCAGCAAAGTGTTTTTGTTTTGTACGAGTCAAAAACGAGCCTTAAGCTTTACAAATTATTTCGACTTATCAAAAATATATTAGTATACTTTGATACGAAGCTAAGGACGTATTATACGTAGAAAATGGATTTGAAACGACTAAGATATACACGTTTTCAGAAAAACTATATTATTTTTACGAGACAAGTGTTACGGTAACTAAAACGACCATGTTGAAGGCTGATTTTAACGATGATGTAAAACTTTTTGTAACGAGATGTCTTCTAGTAAAATCGAGATCACCAAACATATTTTCTAAAACGACCAACCGTTTGTATTGCGGAGTTGTAATAAATTATTTATGGTTGCTTAAACTTTGCCGAAACTCATTTTTAAACCACATTTTAGACAAAATCACCATCTTTAACCCTTATTATCTTTATGTTCGAGACCTCTATGACGAAAACTCATGAACTGAAACTTCTAGATTTTGATACAAACTTTCCAAAACCGTCGAGTTCGTTTCCTAACGTTCGACGTACACCATTTTTCGACTAGTTTTTCAAAGCCATTTTTGTCACTTTCATGAAATATCCGACGACATTGTTTTACGTCGAAAAGTTAAAATTTCACTATAAATCATTACAAAACCATTGTAGGATGACATTTTGACGTAAATACTTGTAAAGTGATTTAAGAATGGTCAAGACGTTAAAAGAGTATTTTTCGACGAAAAGTATTATTTTCAAAACTCACAAATGGTATAAATAACATACGAAATGCATGCATAACATTACATCGTAACTCATTACGTATCATATCATTCACAATAGGTCAAGATTAACGTATCACACTACATCTCGGTGTACTCACTTTTGTCTTCGCATCATTTCATCAAGTGAGTTTCCATAGCCCCATTTTCAATTGCTTTAATGCTTTTATTAAACTCGTTGGGGGAGATACATGCTCAACTACTTTTATGACTATCATGATTATTTGAAACTACATGCTTAACTGAACTGAATGTTTAGTCATATCCTATATCATAAATCCTGGAACTGAATGTCTTGGGATTATCATTGAGCTGAATGTCTTGGGATTACCATTGAGCTGAATGTCTTGGGATTATCATTGAGCTGAATGTCTTGGGATTATCACGGAACTGAATGTCTTGGGAACATCATTGAACTAAATGTCTTGGTATAATTATGTCAAGTAATTATTGATACATTAAGTCATGCACTATAATGTGAATTCATTTGACAACATGCACTTGAACATAAACTATGCACTTTTTGGCAGTGGGTTGTGAACACACAGGTTGCAAGTTTTGTATGGGCGGAACTTGGAACTGAGTGGATTTACAATGCCTTTGCTGCATAAACGATTTTGAAAGTCTTTACATTTCAATACAAACTCTATGAACTCACTCAACCTTTGTGTTGACACTTTTTAGCATGTTTTATCTCAGGTATCTAAGTCATTCACATCATGGCATGCATTTGGACACATCATGGGGTCGCGGTGACGACGCGTTTCACTTGGATTTTACATACTTTAAAACATCGTTTGAATTGTAACAAACTTATTTCCGCACAAGATGATTTTCATTTGGGACCTACACTTTGTAAACTCTGATTGTTTTATTAAATCAAACGATGTATTTTCCAAACGACACTTTAGGTCGTTCAATATAACTGTGATTGTGATGCTATGACAGTCAGTCCCCAGGAATTCCATTCCGCTGCAAAACAGGTAATTTGGGGGTGTGACAGAGTATTCCCACCTCTAAATAAATCACTCCTCATTGCCATAAATGTAAAGATTTTGGCTTGTTGCACAATGACAGGTAACAAATCAGTAGGTTTTGGTACATCAGCCAATTGCTTGTTTAAGAAAACCTGTACAAACCTTGGGTACATTAACCATTTTGACCCAAATGATATATGTGAAAGCATCCCATCCAGAATTAGCCTTGAAAAGTTAAACACTCGATTTGTAGCTAATCCAACCACTGCAGATGCAATATTTGACCCAAACTGCTCCCAAGAAGTACTCTTAGCACTTATGCAATGGAGCAATACATGAATCAAAAACTTCCATTGAGGACAGAATAAAGCTTTCTTGAATGTTTGTTCTGTCAAAGACCCTTCATAAACAAGATCTCTAAACGTATCCCAAATTAGTTGCTTGTCAAAACGAATAGCCCCTTCGTCATCACCAAATAACAAATCTTCTCTAATAGAGGCTTCTGTAATCTTCACAGTTCTTCCAGCAACTGTTGATCGAATATAGTATTCATCCTCCTCCATATTATCCCTAGCATTAGCCCAAAATTCTTGAATCCAATGTCATGAAAAGCCACATTTGCCTCAACTAAAAGAGCGTAACTGATTGGCGACCCTGTAAGATAATCAATAATGTCATGAAAAGCCACATTTGCCTCAGTCTTGTCCAAATTAGCCACCATATTGTGCTTTGAAATAGTAAGTCGAATCACCATTGATAAATAGATGAATAGATGAGCACAATTAAAAGATATGATCGAATAATAAAGAGATTGTGAATGGTGAGATAAATTAGGAAAAGATTCTAATGTATCAATATTAGAGGGAAACTCGGAAAGTAGTTATATATAGGTGAGATTTGAAAAATCACAGCCCATAATAATAAAGTTACCGTTAGTTGCAATTACCCCTCAATATGACCGTTGGAACAGTACTTTAATACGACAAACAGTACTTCCACATAAGCAGTACTTTCCAAGCAGTACTTTCATGAAAACAAAAGCAGTACTTTCCCAGACATCTCAGTACAAACTAAGTATATATAATAGCCTCCCCTCAAACAATGCACAGGACTATACTAACACCTGATAGTCCTCCCCTCAAATGTAGCTCAGTAGTTTATCATGCCAATGCTCACGACCAAGTGATTGAATCGTGAAACATCAAAACCTTTGGTGAGTAAATCAGCTACATTGTCATCTGTGTGAACCTTGACCACATTAATGAGCATGTGCTCATAACAATCTCTGATGAAGTGATGCCTAATCTGAATGTGCTTGGTCTTGGAATGATAAATTGGATTCTTCATAATACAAATAGTACTCTCATTATCAATATTGATAGGAGTATTCTTAAAATTGAACCCATAGTCCAAGAGTTGATTCTGCATCCACAAAACTTGTCCACAACAACTTGCAGCAGCCACATATTCAGCTTCAGTAGATGATGTTGCTGCAATTGTCTGCTTCTTGCATTGCCAGGATACTAATCTTCTTCCAAGATATTGGCATCCTCCAGTGGTTGATCTTCTATCATAGTTATCACCTGCATAATCACTATCTGAAAAAGCTTCCAAGTGAAAAGGTGAATCCTTAGGATACCACAACCCCAACTTAGGTTGTTGTTTCAAATAACTAAAAATCCTCTTTACTGCATTCATATGAGAGACCTTTGGTGAGACTTGATATCTTGCACATAAACATACTGCAAACATGATATCAGGCCTTGATGCAGTGAGATACATTAGACAGCCAATCATTGATCTGTATAACTTGACTTCAACAGGTTGTCCATCTTCATCTTTGCCCAAAGAGTTGATTGATTTAATAGGTGTAGTAACTGGTTTCATAGCATCAAAACTGAACTTCTTAAGTATGTCAGATACATACTTGTCTTGACTTATAAAAATACCTTCCTTTGACTGCTTAACTTGAAGTCCCAAAAAAAAAGTTAACTCACCCATTGAACTCATCTGAAATTATTTCTGCATCAGCTGCTCAAACTCCTTAACCATGGACTGTTTGGTAGCCCCAAAGATGATATCATCAACATACACTTAAACTAACATGATATCCTTCGTGTCTCTCTTGATAAACAAAGTCTTGTCAATATCCCCCCTTCTGTAACCATGTTGTAGTAAGAATGTGGAGAGCCTTTCATACCAAGCTCTAGGTGCCTGATGAAGGCTATAGAGAGCCTTAACCACCTTATAGACTTTGTTAGGATGTGTAGGATCTTCAAAACCTGGAGGTTGTTTAACATACACCTCTTCTGTAATAGTGCCATAAAGAAAGGCACTCTTGACATCCATCTGGTAAACCTGAAAACCCATATATGAGGCAAAAGCAAGAAATATTCTAATAGCTTCAATCCTTGCCACAGGAGCAAATACTTCATCATAATCTACCCCTTCTTCTTGTCTGTAACCTTGAGCTACTAACCTTGCCTTGTTTTTGATAACATTGCCTCTTTCATCTCTCTTCACTCTGAAAACCCATCTGGTTCCAATAACTCTCTTCCCATCTAGAAGATCACATAAAACCCAAACTTCTTGAAGTTTAAATTGAAGAAGTTCTTCCTGCATAGCTTCAACCCAGCTTTCTTTAGTCAATGCTTGAGCAATATTCTTGGGTTCCTCTTGAGAGATGAAACAAGTAAATAGACAGGTTTGATGGTCTTTATGATTCAGCCTGTTTTGCTTATACACAAAGCTAAGTAAAGCATTGTGAGGAGTATTGAAACTCTTAGCTTTGTGTCTTGTCATAACTCTAGAAGTAGAAGGACCAATGATTTGATCAGTTGGATGATTCTTATGAATTCTTAAGATTGGAGACTGTGGAACTTCATAAGTATCATTCAAGTTAGTGAAATCAGCATCTTCATTAGAATCTGAGAAAATACCTTCATTATCCAGCTGATCATCAGTATCTTCTAATCCAGGCATGGTAGGATCATCCAAATCATCTAAAGTACTGTCAACTGGTGCATCAGTACTTTTTTCGAAAGTACTGTCCAAAGTAGTGTGAGAACATTCTGCATTCTTGTTCTTTTTCTTTGCGTCTTCATAAGCTCTTCTCTGTTCATCAGTATAAGAATGTGCCATAACATCTTGAGAAAGCATCTGATTAAGTGTCTCTTGAGTAGCTTGATCCTCAGCAGATAGTGAGGATTTTGGTTCATCAGTACTTTGCTTTGGTGCATCACCAGTACTTTGCTTTGGAGCATCAGTACTTTTCTTTGGTTCTTCATCAGGAACAACATCAGGTCTAATATGAACTCCATGAACAACATACTGTGAATCTTCTCCATTATTCACAGGTTGGTTCTCTTCTCTAACAGGTACATAGTTCATGGAAGGAGTCAAAACTTCAAGATCAAACATCCAATCAGGACCTTTACCCTTCTGATTCTCTTGATCTTCTAAAAACTCAACATGAAGACAATCTTGAACCTTCTTAGTGACTTTGTTGTAAACTCTAAAGCCCTTGCTGTTGGTACAATAACCCAATAAATATCCTTCTTCTGACTTGCCATCAAACTTTCCCAGATTGTCAATTGTGTTTAAAATAGTAAGAGGGCATCTAAAAGGCTTCAAAAATCAAATGTTGGGTTTGTTACCCATCAGCAGCTCATAGGGTGTCTTCATCTGTGGTTTGGTGACTGATACTCTGTTAAGTACATAGCAAGCAGTACTTACAGCTTCAGCCCAGAATTGAATAGGTAGTTGTGAATCTGCAAGCATAGTTCTGGCTGCTTCAATCAAAGTCCTATTCTTCCTCTCTGCAACACCATTTTGTTGTGGTGTTCTTGCAATACTGAACTCCCTATTGATTCCTTTGTTAGCACAAAATTCATCCATAAGCTTGTTCTTGAATTCAGTCCCATTGTCACATCTAATACATATAACCTTGAGTCTCAATTGGTTTTCCAGTGCTATGATTAGAGTCTGAATAGCATCAAAAGTGTCATCTTTAAATCCCAAGAAAAATACCCAACTGAATCTACTACAATCATCCGTAATAACCAAGCAGTATTTATTCTTGTTTAAACTTACCACAGAGACAGGTCCAAACAGACCCATATGTAACAACTCCAATGGTTCTCTAATAGTTCTATCCTCAAGCTTCTTGCATGAGGCTTTATGTTGTTTCCCCTTCTTACAAGCCAAACAAGAGTGATCATTCTTGTAAGTCTTTGAAGGTAAACCTCTAACTAAATTGCCTTTGACCAGTTTGTTGATATTCTTGAAATTAACATGGCCCAATCTTCTATGCCACTGATGTGCTTCTTCAGTTGTTGCTTTTGCCACTAAACAGGTGGCTCTTCCATAAGAGTGAAGACTCTTCATGTTCAGACTATATACATCATTGGTTCTTGGTACTCTGAGTACTACCAAGTCATCATCAACAGGCTTGAATTCGGATGAAAGAATGAGACATTCTGTGTCAGTGAATAACACAAGATGCTTTTTATCACATATTTGAGAGATTGACAATAAGTTGAACTTAAGCTCCTTCACATATCTAACATTCTCAAAATCTATTCTCCCTGCCTTGATTGTTCCTTTCCCAGTAATCCTTCCTCCATTGGGATCATTCCCAAATGCAACTCTTCCACCACTAATAGATCTAAAATCTGACAGAATCTCCTTATCTCCTGTCATGCTTCCAGAGCAACCACTATCTACAATCAGATGATCTTTAAGCTCCTCTTCTGGGTTGCCCTGCACAAAAATATAGAGAGTTAGTTTCTTTTAGGAACCCAAGCCATTACTGACTTGTGTTCCCCTTGTGGAGTTACAAACTCAAATTCTTTGAGTATGTAATTTCCACTATCTTTTAAAACATGATCCAGAATTATCTTTTGGTTCTTCACATGTGGATTTTCAAAACTTTCTGGATTGTTAAAAAAACTCTCTTTTGTAGATTCATTCACATTATCTTGTATCACAAAAATATCTGATTCACTTTTTGTTGAAAGTACTGTTTGTCCCTGAAAGATATAACTTTTCACATACACATCAAACCATAACACAAAGTAGCATATAGATGGAATTCTAGAGAGAGAAAGTTAGAGGTTTAGGGAACTTAGTGAGAGAAAGTGAAAGATATTATTATGAGCTCCAACTCTCTACCTTGGAAGGTAGAGAGTATTTATAGTCTTACATAAATCGCCACACATCGGGCTGTGGATCAGGCATACAGTGGGTAAAGACCCGTCCGTCCTCCACGGTGTTACTTAACTAAATTCTACTTAACTTAAAAGAACTACGACTACGAGCTTTCTAACGATTACATATACTTGAGGTGACCGACTCTTTAATACCTGGAATTTCTAATTCCTAACAATCTCCCCCTAAGGGAGGTCACCTCAATTATGTACCAAAATTACATTGAATACAAATAGATATTACATTAATAATTGATCTTGCATTCTTGATGTAGTCTTTTGCTCCTAAGCTCGTAGTCATTGATTCTTCACATTGCATGTTTGGTTACTTCAAGTGGAGGTCTTTTACTGATCCACGTGATAATAATTTTGAGCCATCATTTGAGATCATCAGCTATCAAAAATCTCTGTGACATCCATTGTGGTGTTGGTATTATGTGATGTTGTGACATTCGGACCGACATGCTCACATTCTGGATCATGATATCTTCTCATCAGAGTAGCGGAAGCTTTTGTTGAATCATGATATTGGCAGCAGCGTAGCAGAAGCATGGAGTGAAAATATCAGAGTCAGTGATGCACTAATCATGATTTCTTCTGAGATGAATGTGTTAAGTGAGCATGCGGCTATGGATTGACCGCTTCATTCTGATCAACTGCAAACGCCGGGTGTACTGCATACAACAGTTAGCAATAAAGCTCACGAAAGTGTCTTTGATCACTTTCGTTGAATTGAGGTACACGCCCACGGTTCCTCGTTGATCAGTACAAGTACTGCCTGTGATCAGGTATAATTCCGAAGAATTTCCTTGACAGGTTTCGCAGCTGCTCTAGCTGTTCTCAAACCGGAACATCTCAAAGAAGATAACACGGAGTGAGTGAACCAGCGAATTTTAAGTCCACTGATTGATGAAAAGATATTTGAAAAACAATCGTGTATTGCTCAATAGAAATTGTTTTTGCAATACAACGAAGGTTTTATTGAAAATCAATTATCAATCATAAAAACACCTTTTGATTCGAAAAATTAGTACACGGTCGACGTGCTAAAGAAAAGAGTTGTTAAGCACAAAGACCGGTTTTTCAAAGGTATCCGTCAATCCATAACCTGAACCAGGATTGATTCAAGAAATTGAATCGCCCCATTGTTTCTGTTCAGTTGTCACATGGTTGATCCATATAATAGATCTCACATGCCACCTACCAGGAGCTTGTTTGATGTTGGCTCCAGAAGGCTTTCCATCCTCATTGTAAATATGATAACACATCACTCAGATGTTCTGGCAATACCACAAGGATAATGCGTAGGACTCAAGATATAATCTCTCTTTTCACATTGTGTGAAACAGAGAGTCTTCATTGAAAGTGTCCTAATGAGATTTATTGATGATCTCGTGGCTCTAGACTCAATTTGTGCATATTTGGATCCTGTACCGGAGACTAGGGAGAGGGTCTCCTTCTTCAATATCAACCATCTCTAAGAGAAAGTCGATAGATAATGTCGGTTCCCCGTGAGAATGAAACAAGTCCTTTTAAGAGGAACTTGAGTGGTTTGGAAAGTTGAAGTGCAGTGCGTCACTGGGTCCATGACGTCTTGTCTTCAATACCGATGTTACCATCAGTAGCATATGAATTGAACCCGGTTTCTGCCCTAAGGCTGAATAAATGGAGGGCTATTTGTTTTCACCCTTTCCTCATTCAATTCTTTTTAATTCTTCAACCCCTTCATTGCTTACCGAGACTTCATAGCTAGAACCTTGTTGGGTTTATTCCAGTACTAGCTCTGTCTCAGTCCGCACACTTCCCATATCTCACTTTTCTCCTTTTATCATTATACCTAAGGACTTCTACACTAACTAGTGGATTGTCCCTGGGTAGATCCCTCCGGTTCTGGCGGATCATGGGAACCAATACCTAACCTTATCATCCTTATATCACCGTACATAAAGTAAAGTTGGTCGGTCTATTTGGTATTGTTCATCTGCCATTGGAACCAATTGAAAATCAATTCAGATACTTGTGATATATTATCAAAGCATTTTGTACCTGAATTGTTTTTGATATTTTTAGAACAAGTGCCCCCCCTCAACATGTGCATCAAATGTTTGAAATCATTTTGCACACGGAGGCAAGAGGAAGAAATTATTTCTTTGATTACCATTTTCTAAAAAATATCACCATCACTTCCTTGATCAAATCAAGTAGATAAAGCATTTCCAGGAAGGATGGGGTTTCCATAAATTTGCTCCCCCTCAATATGTGCCTCGAGGTTTGAAAAGATTTTTGCACATACTAGAGGGAACCAGCACATTGAGATAAATGATCACGTTTCAAATCATAGGTTTAAGATAGATGCTCCCCCTCAACATGTGCATGGAAAATTTGAAATCGTTTGTCACATGTGGGCAGGATAGCATGTACATCCTTATAAAACCATTTACCTAATTATCAGTTTAAATCCAGTTTAAATCACACATTCTCCCCCGATCACAATTATCAAATCATTTGAGATTTGTGATCTCTTATTGATTTAAATTGATTTTGAAAGCTTTTAAGGGGAATTGTGACTTGATTATGAAAGCGTTTGAACTGATAAGGATCGACTCCATTGATAAAACATGCATGTACATCTTTTGAAAACAATTTAATGCCAAATAACTTTTTAATTTAATTGAAATCATTCTCCCCCTCAATCAATGACATAGGTTGTTGATTGAGAGATAGAGATTTTGACAAATAAGTCCTGATGATTATCAAAATTAGAGACCGAGTTATTTTTCAAAGCATTTAGTTTTCAGCAGATAAATGTTTATAGAATCAGAGCATGGAATTTTGAAAACATGATAAAACATGGCTCTGTTCTTTCTTTTGAAACCGGGTTATTGCCTGAAGATGACAATAAACCAATGTTTCTCTTTCTCCCAAATATATATATATATATATATATATATATTTTTTTTTAAATTCGAACAACATCTAAAGTCCCGTGTCATTCTTTGAATGACAACAAAAAGACCGTAGATATTATCGAACCGAGAAAAACATGACAAAATGACAATATTTTTTGAAGATTTTTCAAATTTATCAAATTTTTATGGATTTTGAAAGTTTTATATTTTTCTATTTGATTTTTTTGAAGGTTTTATAATTTTGTATTTTGTTTTTCGAATAAATATTTACAAGAGATAGATGAAGGAAACCTTTTACTCCTCGTCTTCCTCCTGAAGACGTTTGAGAGTTTCTGGTTGAAAGCTTTTCAAACCAAGTCGTGGAAGAATAAACTCAAAACGTTCTCTTGGAAGAGCTTTGGTGAAGATGTCTGCTAACTGATATTCAGATCTCACAAAATATAGTTCCACCACACCTTTTTCCACTTGTTCCCTGATGAAATGATGTCGAATGTCGATATGCTTTGCTCTTGAGTGTTGAACGTTGTTGCATGAGAGAGCAATAGCACTTTTATTATCACAGTACAGAGGGATTTTGTTGAATTCAAAGCCATAGTCAGATAATTGAGATCTCATCCATAAGATTTGAGCACAACAAGATGACATGGCTATGTATTCAGCCTCTGTAGAGGAAATAGAAGTACTCATTTGCTTCTTTGAAGACCAGCTCACAAGCTTATCACCCAAAAACTGAGCACCTCCTGATGTACTTCGACGAGTATCTTGACACCCTGCATGATCTGCATCTGCATATGCTGTTAGTGACATACCGGTGTCTTTTGGGTACCAAAGTCCCATATTGATGGTTCCTTGGAGATACCGAAAGACCCGTTTAACCGCTTCAAGGTGCTTTTTAGTAGGCTTAGCCTGGTATCTAGCACACATGCAAACAGCGAACAAGATGTCTGGTCTACTAGCTGTGAGGTACATCAGGGATCCAATCATACTACAATATTTTGTTTGGTCAATCATGATCCCTGAGAGGTCCTCATCTAGTTTGGTTCGGTCAATCATGGGGGTGTCAACAGGGTCACTTGAATCAAATCCAAATTTCTTTAAAATCTCTGTTGCATATTTAGATTGATTTATGAAAATGCCTCCGGGACTTTGTGAAATTTGTAATCCTAAGAAAAATGACATTTGTCCCATCATTGACATTTGAAACTTTGAACTCATTTCATTTGAAAAACGATCACATTCCATTGGGTCTGTCGAGGCAAAAATAATATCATCAACATAAATTTGAACATGAATCAAATGTTTGCCTGACTTCCTGGTGAACAATGTAGGATCAACTGCTCCTTTGATGAATTCGGTTGATAGAAGTAACTTTGACAGTGTATCATACCATGCCCTTGGAGCTTGCTTTAAACCGTAAAGAGCCTTCTTCAAACGATAAACGTGAGTAGGATGCTCTTGATTCACAAATCCTTCAGGTTGGCTGACGTAGACGACTTCTTTAAGATCTCCGTTCAGAAATGTCGTCTTTACATCCATCTGATATACTACCATGTTCTTACTAGCAGCATTAGCCAGAAAGATTCTGATTGCCTCGATTCGAGCAACTGGAGCAAAAGATTCTTCAAAGTCTATACCCTCTTCCTGACGATATCCTTTAGCAACTAATCGAGCCTTGTTCTTCAACACATCACCATGCTCATCAAGTTTTACTTTGAAGATCCATTTAAGAGCTATAATCATAGCACAGTCTGGAGCAGGTACTAACTCCTATACATCAAGACGATCAAACTCATGAATTTCATCTTGCATGGCATTGAACCAGCTATCTTCATTCATAGCAGTTTTAACATCTTTTGGTTCGATCTTAGATAGTACGGAGTTGAAGAAGCACCATAAGGCATCGGTTGCGAGTTGTTTCCGGGTTGATACAGGACGAGAGGGATTTCCAATGATGTTGTCTAAGGGGTGATCGTGAGTCCATTTTCTGAGGTGTTCATGTGGCAGTTGTTAAGGAACTGAGGTAGCTGAGTCGATGTCTCCTGAAGAATATGGTTCTGATGATGATTCAGGAGTAGCAAATATGTTTTCAAATGGAGCATCTTCAGGAGTCACAAAGGGATTAACTTCATCATTGATGCCAGAAACATTTCCATGATGTACATTTGAAGAATGATGATTTGTTGATGAGACTGAAGGATCAGCAGCAGGTGCTTCTTGACTTAAAGATATTGAGACTGATGGATTGACTTCATTCACTGGAATATGAGCATCCTCTGTTGTAGGGATCAGCACCTCATTAGTAATTGAATCATACAGTTCATCAAACATTGGATCAAACAATTTCTTTACATCATCTTCAGATGGAGGTACATATGGAGTTTCTTGAGAGGAGTTTGGAACAAGGGATGAACCAATGGGACTGTTTTGAAGTGCGGGTCCTGAGCTGGAGTGTCCAGGAGCCATTTGACCGGTCAACTCATCAAACGTAACGTGAATTGTTTCCATGATATTTCGGGTTCTTTTGTTGTAGATTCGGTATCCCTTTTTGTTTGATGCATATCCTACAAATACTCCAATGTCAGCTTTAGCCCTAAGTTTGCCTAAGTCTTGACCCTCATTAGTTGGATAGCACAATGCACCAAACACACGAAGGAAAGATAGATTAGGTTTTCTGTTGTGGACAAGTTCATATGGAGTTTTTCCATGAACAGTGTGAATCAGGGAACGATTTTGTGTGTAGCATGCAGTGGCAATTGCTTCAGCCCAGAGAAACATTGGAACCTTTGAGTAGATCAGCATTGTTCTTGCGGCTTCAACAAGAGTACGATTTCGTCTTTCAACTACACCGTTCTGTTGAGGGGTTCGTGGAACACTTCTTTGATGACTGATTCCAACGCTTTCATAGAATTCATTAAGTTGTTTGTTGACAAACTCAGTTCCATTGTCTGTTCTGATAATTCGGACGGTTTTGTTAAGTCGGACCTGCAGCTGTTTGATGAGTTTGATGATGATATCAGGAGTTTCATCCTTTGTCCTTAAGAACTTGACCCAGGTGAATCTAGAGTAATCATCAACCACAACTAACACATATTTCTTCCCAAAGATATTCTGCACCCTCATTGGTCCACATAAATCCATATGAATCATATGAAGAACTTCTGTGACAGAGTTAGTAGGTTTGGGTTTATGGGCATACTTCTTGCTTTTTCCCAATTGACATGCTGAACAAAGATGATCCTTTTCATACTTTAGTCTAGGTAAACCTACAACTAAGTCCTTTCTGGAAAGATCGTTGATGGTGCCGAAGTTCAAGTGATTGAGACGACGATGCCATAACCATGACTTTGTTTTTGAGGCCTTTGATAACAAGCAGATTGGAGAAGCCCTCATCATGTCATCGATAGAGATGGTGTAAAGATTTGACCCACGAGTTCCTTTTAACAATTCCTTACCATTAAGATCTCTAACAAAGCAGGTATGTTTTCTGAAGGCAACTTCTAGATCAGAATCACAGAATTGACCAACAGAGAACAGATTATGACCCAAACCTTCTACATAGTAAACTCTAGAGATGACACTATTACCAACAATATAATCTCCATAACCCAGAATAGCACCGAAATGATCATTACCAAATCTAACAGTCCCGATGAATTTGCTCACGAAGTTCATGAGCCGCGACCGGTCTCCAGTCATATGCTTGGAACAGCCTGAGTCCAGGTACCACAGAACGATTTGAACGATCTGCAGTTAAACAAGACAAGAATGGATAACTGGATAATTGGGATCCCCATGCAAGAATGGGTTCCATTTGGTTAGTAACAATGTTTGGAACACCCACATCAGAAATAGAAGCATTCATATCAGAAAGTGAGGCAATGGAATCGTTGTGAATAGATGCAGTACTAGTGTCAGTATTAGCCCTGTTCACAGTGTGATCACTTCTTAAGGGAATAGTTCTACCAGTAGGCATCCATTTTCTAGTGGGCATTATCTGATTAGTCTTAAGACCAACAGGTGTCCAATAAAAGCCTATTTTACTGAATGTTCTTCCTGTGGGTTTCCACTGTTTTCTAACTTTCTTTCGTTTTTGCCTTTTAGCCTTCTTAGCATGAATTTTAGCATTAACAATATTAACTGGACAATTAACATCATTAGGCAGAACAGTAACACCACATTCATGATTAGAAACAGAATTCAAGCAGACATCAGTACAAGGTTTGCAAATAGTATCGGAATTCGAATTAATTACAGTACGCCTATGGCTAATACTAGAATCAACACGATTCGTTTTATTCAATTCAAGCTTAAAGTTCCTAGATTGTTCTTCTACTCTCTTCCAGTGCACATTCTTAGCTTGAGAGGTCCTATCATTCCTTGTATTGTCTTGAGACTTTGACCTGCTCCGTTTAATGTCACCGATTACTCCTGTAGAGGGAATGGGAACATTAGTTGGTTTAACTACTCTTTGCATCACCTGTTTAGATGTACTGGGGTCTGAGCTACATGCAGGTGCACTAATGTTCACTTTCATAAAACTAGAGGTACTGTGATTTATACTCCTAGAAGGCACACTTGAGTTCTTTTTCTTAGCATTGACAGATCCGGAATCTGAACTACTTAAAGGCACACTATGGTTCACATTCAATACATTGGGAATCGAATGCATATCATACTTAGCGTTAGGCATTGAGCATGGAATCAAAGGATTAACTCTCTCACCTAATGACTTTGGGCATATTGTGATCAAGCATTCTAAGATTTCTTGAGATCGTTTGGCATATAAGCATGCATGTCCAATTGCATTATCATGAGGTTTTCTATGCTTATCCTCTTCAACAATCTCACAGACATTCTAGGCACTATCCTTAAGGGATGAGAAGTATGTTTGAATGGCAAGTTTGTTGTTCCTTAGATGAGGAGGGACATATGTCACAGATAAAGCATATTTATTACAAGAGTGAACCTTTGATACAACATTCTCCCCATTGGTCATTGGCATTTTCCCTTTTACCTGACTGTTCAGATTCTCAATTTCCTATTGCAATGAAGCTATTTGTTCGTTGTTTTTGTTACGAGTGACTTTAATTGATTCAAATAACTCATTGAAATGACGTTTAACCTTTTCATTTTCTTCTAGAAAACTTTCGTTTTCCTTTTGTAAAGCATTTACTAGGTTTTGAAGATGAAACGTTTGAGAAATCTGAGAATCTAAAGGAGGAGGCATTTGGGAACCTGTCATATTGTTCGTTTGACCCTTTAATTGAGAGATTTGGGCTTTCAACTTTCTGATCGTGTTGCACTGAGCTTGAATCTGTTCATCACGTTTGTTAATTTGAAAAACTGCATCAAACTCTGGAGCATCTGAAGATGTCTTGATATTTGAAGTTTTGACATTTTCTTTGAGATGTTGATATTTTAGTTGTAAATTAAAATACTCAACTTCTAGTTTAGAAAAATGTTTAACCAAAGTGTCGTGATCATCCAGTTCAATTTTCTCGTTTAGTTTAGAATTAGTTTTTTCAAGCTCAATGACACGATCATGGGAGACTTTCAGGGCAACAGATAGTTCATGAAATTTGGAAGCATTAATAGAGCAATTTGAAGCAGTGAAAAAAATATCTTGAGCAACACATTCGGTAATAAGAGTCTCATTTAAGGTATGCAAGTTCTTCCTCTCAATCTCATTATATTTTAGTGCACGCTCATAATCACTAACTTCAGCTACCATTGCATCAAATTCCTTTTCCATTCCCTTGATATCAGTTTCTATCCCCTTTTTAAGACTCTCAAAGTGATCTTTCAGAAGTTTAAAGAAAGGCATGACCTCAGTTAAATAACATTCTTTCATTTGTTCAAAACCCCTTTCTCCTTCAGTTATACCAGTGGGTGTGATCCTTTTCTTGCAAGTTTTCTCAAAATCAACAAATAGTTGAAATATAACGTATTGGCTGATTAATGTCTTGCTTTTAGTGGCAATTGTTCTAGGAACAAGATGCATTGGTGTATTAGGAGGATACACAGTCGCTCTAGGCATTTTCCATAAAGGGGGGTTTGTTTCAACAATATTTTCAGCTTTCTGCTTATCTAAATCCTTTTTCCAGAAAACTTGTTCGGGAGTCAACAATGTCTGAGGCTTAAACATGTTCAAGGAAATCCAGTTTTCCTTCTTGTAGTCATGGGGAGTGATATTTATTTTTTTTTCTTTGCATTTAGGGTCATCTAATTTTTTGTTCATCCTTTCCCTAGTGACTTCATCTGATTTCTTATCTTCCTCAGTGCACACAACACAACTAGGTTTCTGCCTAGGCTTAAAGATTTCATTACCATCATAAAGCACCTTATGAGCATTTCTAGCCTTTTTAATTACCTCTGGATTTGGTTCCTCAACAAGGGGAATGCTATGCTTATCGCTTAAGACTCGATGTTTAGTGACCATGTGAGCAGTCTGAATGGTGTTTCCTTGTACGTACAACTTGTTCTCAAGTTTGTTTTTCAAAGTTTTCAGATTAGAAAAATCTCTCAAGAGTTTTGATTCCTTTGCATTAAATTCTTGCTTAAGCATTTTAACATTTTCTTGAAGTTCTTGTTTTTGTTTAGCTGTTTTAGAAAGTTTTTCTTGCAAGGAATTTAATTCTTGTTTCAATACTTCTTCTCTAAACTTACTTTTTTTAATTACTGTACTCACTTGGTCATCCATTTCCTGCTCACGAGTGGTCAACTCAAACTTAGCACGTTGTTCATAAATAGCAACACGTTCTTTATAGGCATTTAGTTCAGAAATTACGGAATCATCAGGGGCACATGCAGTGTATTCATCAAAAACATAGTCATTGTTGACTGCAGAAGATACATCACTTGGTACAACTTCACTTTCACTTTGTTTCACATATTGATCATATGGGACAATATTGATATTACCCATATTTTCAATATTTGATTCAATAATTTCAGTTGATTGTACTTTGTCATGCATCTGTTGTACATCAGCATCATCGTATAGTTTTAATACCTCTGAGATGAGCTTGTCATGGGATGGCCCAGCTAGTGGTGAAGAAGAGACCTTGGGAGAAACCACTGGAGAAATGCTAGCCATAAAAATTATGTGTGCCGTAGGTCCATCATCCACATCAGAGTCGTATGCATCACAGTCAGCGACTTGAAAGGCATTCTGATGATTGTGACCTATCTCCTGAATAGGCTACTCATCCACATCTGCATCATAGGTCTTGGCATTGCCCTCAGCAAGAAACAGCAATTCCTCTTCATTCAAAGCAGCACCATTGTCCTGAGCTTGTGCCAGCAGCATTTTATCTCTGAAGTAATCAGCATTCTGTGGACGCTTTGGAGATGTGCAGTTCCTTGCAATGTGTCCCTCACCACCACAGTTATAGCATTTGATGGGCTTAGCTTGACCTTGGTTACCATTCCTTCCTCGATTCTGGTTGCCAACATAACCTCTCCCAGCTCCACCTCGTCCCTGATCATACTGTCTTTCCTGAACTGGTTGCACCACGATCCTTCCATCTTTAACAGTGGCTTGAATGTGTGGGTTAGATGCGTTCGAGGTTGTTGTTGGTTTGTGGGAGAGTATTCATGTTTTGACTAATGAGAAGAGCTAGTTGATTAATGAAGCTACCCACGTGAGCATCAGCATCAGCTTGTTTGTACATAGGATCAGGAATGAGTTTGTGATTACCATTACCCAAGGGTATGACTTGTGATGCTTTGGTTGTGATTCCGATGTTTGAGTAGAAAGCTGCAGAGTCATTAGACGAGCTTGTCTCTCCCTGGTTGGTTTTGAACTGATTGAGAATTAATTTTTCAAACATAGCATGTCTCTCATTCTGAAGGAGGAAGGCATAGAGTTGCTCATAGTTTGTATTCTTCAATCCTTTAGTGAGCTTCACAGCGGTAACAAACTTGTGCCATTCGGGATTCATGTTGTTCACAAATTTTGAGTTCAACTGAATGTTAGGCATAGTCATTCTGATGTTCCTCATGTCATTAACTAACTTATGAAATCTCACATAGTACTCATAGACATTCTCATCTGGTTTCATCTTGAAGTGCTCAAATTCGTCATAGAGTTGGGATTCTCTGTCTTCCATAGTTAATTCTGAACCTGAGAGAAGCATCTTAACATTATCCCAAACAGCCTTAGCATCAGTGTTATGATTGATCAGCTTGTAGATGTCTTTAGGAAGACCTTGAAGAACAATGTTTGAAGCCCTGATATCTGCATCAAATCTCTTTTTATCCTTATCATCAAGCTCATCATACATCTTAGGTCTGTCCATTCCGTAAACAGGAGTACCATCTGCATTAGTATCAAGTATGTCTCTAGTCGTCTCAACTCGATATGGTCCTTCATCAATGGATTTGAGAATGTTGACACCATTTTCCTTTCCAAGGTAATACAGTCTGATTCGTTGAGCCCAAGAATCGTAGTCAGTTCTGTCAAGCATGGGTGGGCGAGTATCTGAGCCACCGCTTGAACATCCTCGCAACAGTGGAGATGACAGTAGGAACGTTGGTAGACATGTTAACATATTATACGGGATTTTATAACTCTATGATTAAACCGGGAAATAGATTCTTTCACGGGATTTTACTAAATCAAGAGAAAACCGTAAACAATCACTCAAGTCGCTAGAAGATAATGCACTAAGTCGCTAGAAGATAATGCACTAAGTCACTAGGAGATAATGCACTAAGTCGCTAGAAGATAATGCACTAAGTCGCTAACACTTAATTCGCTACACCACTAAGTCGCTAGAGTCCCAAGTCGCTAGACAAATGCAAGTCGCTAAGTAGTAACTCGCAAAGCCTCAAGTCCCTAGCAAAAATTTTGGCAGCAATTCGCTACTCAAGTCGCTAAAGATACAAGTCGCTAAAGAGCAACTCGCTACAGACCAAGTCGCTACTCGTAGTGGAGAGTCCACTACTTGTACTTTAACTCGCTACAAATTTGTAAAGCAAGTCGCTATGAAGAAAATAATCCGTGAGCTAAGTCGCTAGCTTGAAAAACCATATAAACATCACTTTTCAATCCAAAAACAACCCAACCAAGATGATTCAAGCTTACCAAATGAAAACCTAAACACTTGTGATGATTCTAAACATAAAAGTACTAACAAAATTCAAACTTTAACACAAGAAATCAACCAAATGATGCAAAAACCACTAAACTTTTTCAAACTCAAAAACCACCTAAAAACCACTAGAAATCTAAAGATGTGCAAGATATGATCCAACCATGGCTCTTGATACCAATTGAAAGATATAACTTTTCACATACACATCAAACCATAACACAAAGTAGCATATAGATGGAATTCTAGAGAGAGAAAGTTAGAGGTTTAGGGAACTTAGTGAGAGAAAGTGAAAGATATTATTATGAGCTCCAACTCTCTACCTTGGAAGGTAGAGAGTATTTATAGTCTTACATAAATCGCCACACATCGGGCTGTGGATCAGGCATACAGTGGGTAAAGACCCGTCCGTCCTCCACGGTGTTACTTAACTAAATTCTACTTAACTTAAAAGAACTACGACTACGAGCTTTCTAACGATTACATATACTTGAGGTGACCGACTCTTTAATACCTGGAATTTCTAATTCCTAACAGTCCCTCAGTAGTACTTTCCCTCTTAACCCATTCAGTTTTAACACTTGGTTCTTCTGATCTAGATCCCCTATGTGAATTGTAATACCTTCTAGGTTGATAATAGTGAGATCTCCTAGGGTTTCTATTCCAAGTAGAGTGAGCAGTACCTTGTGTTGACTGAGCAGTACTTTGAGAAGGTACTGCTTGTGAAGGTACTGGTTGCCTAGAAAAAGGTCTTCTTTGGTGAGGGTACCTATGGTCTGGTGAGAAATTACTATGATTTACCCTATTTGAATTATTCCAGACTGGTTTGTGCTCTCTAGGTTTCTGATTGGTAGACCTATTCTTTGGAAATTTACTAAGATATTCTGTGTGTTGGTCACAATCTTTGATTAAGTGATTAGGACTATAACACACAAAGCACAGTTTTTCACCCATACTTCCAAAGTGTCTACTCCTATGTCTATGTCCAAAACTATTTTGCCTTCTAGGTGAATGATTAAATCTGTTTTGACCAAAGTTATCCCAAAAAGGTTTAGCAGTACTGTTTTGAAATGGTTTTCCTGAAGGTACTGCTTGTGGAGCAGTACTTTGAGTTGAAGGTACTGCTTGACTTTGAACATTGGTATTAATAGTTTCTTTTGGGGTTTCAGACCTAGATTGACCAATAAGCTTCTTCCTAAACTCAAGGCTATCTACACCAAATCTATAAACATCAGGCCTAGGGGGTTGATGAATGCCAGTGGGATGGGGAACTGCATGATAACCAGTGTCTTTCTTAAATTCAGGAGGTGAATCACTAACTGAACCCTCATTACTAGATGTGTCTACATAATTAATGAGTTCATCATCACTAGTGGTTATATCTTCTAAGTCATCCTGATCACTAGTTATGTTTTCTTCCATGTTAGTAAAGTCCATACCAAAACCTAAGCCAGTTCTAATGTAAGATCTTCTCTGTTTTTCAACATAAGCAACATAGGACAGGCCAGATTCATTCCAGGCATCAAACTTAGCTAACAGTTCATCTCTTTCCTTAGTTATTTTCTCAATTTCAGCAATTTTACAGTTTAGCTTCCATTCACTAAGTTTTAACTGGTAATCCTGTTGTTCATATTTTTTAGCCCAAGCCATTTCATTATTTTCATGAGTTAGTATTTTGGCTTCCATAGACTCTAAATTGATTTGGTATCCTACTACCTCAGACCTAGCCCTCATGCAATTATCTCTTTCAATCACATAACTATTTAACAATTTTTGATAGAAATCATGACAATTTGAGCATACCTCAGAGATAGGAGATGAACTTGGTGATGTAGCTACCATATCAAGTAGTACAGGATCATCTTCAGACTCCAAGCTCCAGTCAAATCCTCCTAGACAGTCTCTGGGTTCCAAAGTAGCATGTTTAGGTTCATCATCAAAAGCAGAGCTCCAGTCCAGTTCTTCCACAGAATCTTCAACCTCTTCCTCCATAGCAACCATACAGTAGGTTACTGGTTCATCATCAAACTCAGCACTCCAGTCAACCTCTGATAAACTTTCTTGAGCAACCAAAGCTTTGGTTTCAGTAATAGAGATTTCTTTGAGTTCCAGCTTTGGTTTTTCAGTCATCCTATTTGCTTGATACTTAGCAAATCTGCACTCCCTTGCAAAGTGTCCAGTCTTTTGACAATTGAAGCATTCAATCTTTGATTTGTCAAAAGTGATTCCTTGTTTTGGCTTGAAATCAATGTTCTTTCCTGTTTTCTTTATGTACTTCTTAATCCTTGCAGTAATCATTGCTACTTGCCACCTGATATCAATTTCTTCCAAAGCATCCTCTTCAATCTGTGAGAGATCTTCTTCATTGGTGACAGGTAAAGAAGCCTGTTGAGCAAAGAAGGAACACACAAGTTCATTTGAGTGCATAGTAGTAGGTGGTAGTACTTGCTGAGCATGGGTGGGAGCAGCATATGAGACAGTACTTTGAGTCAAAGTACTTTGAGTAGGAAAAACAGTACTTTTGGTTGAAGTACTGCCTCTCTTTTTAGATGATAGAAAAGCAATACTGTGAGACTTAGAACTTGTTTGACCATTCATCTCATGCTCATAAACCTTCAGATGGTTGTAGAGATCATCAAAGTCCATGACATCTAAACCAGGTTGTCCTCTGATCATTGTAGCAATAACATGCCATGTAGATGGCAAACTCCTTGGAAACTTCAAATTTGCATCTTCAACTGATACTTCTGCCTTGTATAATTCCAGCATATTGAGAAGATTTTGAAACCTATCATATGCAGCATCAAGACTCTCTCTTTCACCAACTGTGAAAGTTTCAAACTGTTGCTTAAGTAGATTTCTGTGCATCTTTTTAGAAGCTTCATTCCCTCCAAATCTTGTCTTGAGAGCAGCCCAGAGTTGCTTTGCATCTTTAGTGTTGGATCGATATACTTTAATCAAACTAACTTAACTAGCTTGTTAAGGTTTAATAACCTCGGATAAATCCTAAGTTATTAACAAAGAAACACTGAGCAATCTTTATCAAGTACGCGGAATTTACTTAACAAAGCTAAGAAGAAAAACTTTATTAACAAACTTTAAATCTGCTTATTATGCAGATACTCTAATACAACTCTAAGATAATCGAACTTTTCTCTAAACTCTAATTCGTAAACTCTAAAACTCTTTTTCTGAAATCGTACCTCTAATGCCAATCTAGGAGTCCTTTTATAGGCTCAAGGATATCCTGGTCGGTTTACAATTGATAACCTTGTACGACAAGTAATCTAAACATGGAATACAATACTTTCCATAAACGAATATAACAGTTCTTTTGTTCTAGCAGTACTTTGACTTCATCTTGCAGTACTTTGACTTTGTCTTTAGCAGTACTTTGACTCTTTGACTTCTTCCAGTACTTTCATATCTTCAGTACTTTGATATCTTCAGCACTTTCATATCTCAACAATCCTCCCCTAACTTGAATTCTACTTGCTTGACTTCAAGTTCCTTTGTGAATATGTCTCTAACAGCTTCATCTTTAAAAATGGATTGTTTCTTAGTCTTTAAATTGTATCTCTGTAATATCTGTGCTTTGTCAAAGTATCTCTTAGAATTGTTCTCTTCACAGCAGCATCCAGCAATCTCCATCTTTTCAAAGAACACAGCAACATATGACAATTTGTACATTAATCCAGTTTAAGTTGCATACTATTCTCATCACTTCCAAGTGAATCATTGAAAATTTAATGGATTTAGATCTCTTTACCAAAGCCATTATCTCTGGAGTAGCCAAATGTTTTGGTGTGTAAGACCATGGTACATTGATAACCATATGATTTTTAGCAAACCACCAGCTATCAACAGATTTGTTTTGTCTTTACCAAAAGCTGTACCCTTCTGGACTAGTTAGTTCTTTTATCTAATGGTGAACTAATTACCAATAATGGTTTTTCCACTGCCTTTACCACAAGCCATTTTCTTGTGGGCTAGCCAACTCTTCACATTACTGATATGGTGAGTTGATGACCATCCAACTTATTAGCAAGTTGTCAACTAAAAACGGATTTGATATTTCTTTACCAGAGCTGTTTGCTCATGGATTAGTCAATCCTTTTGTAATCATGGTGGATTGATAACCTATTGATGTTATTATCACAAAAACCATTTATCCAACCTTTATTTCAAAAATATTTATTACTTAGCAAAAAGGTTTCTTCTAAAAATCATTTAACTGGTTTAGTTTAGCAATCAGTACTTTGATGAAAGTACTGTCTGATCAGCAGTACTTTGAATAAAAGTACTGATATATCAAAAAGTATTTATTCAAATAAAATTCATACCAGTTATAGATCATTCTCAGCAATGGTAGTCCAGTTTATAAACAGATTGATAACCATGCAAGCAGTTTCATTAGCCTCTTCTACTTCCAATCCATGCTCTAGCATTCTTCTCATGAGCTCAACTGTAAGAGGGTATCTTCTTTCTGCAAACATGTGTATCATTGTTCCATTTTCTAACTCCAAGACATGAACTCCAGATTCTTCAAAGAATCTCCAGTAAACTATTTCCCAGTTTTCTTGATCCTTCCAGATATCATCAGTGCTTTCTTCTTCAGTTTCCCACATGGTTATGAGATCACCAATTAAAACCAATCCAATCCCTTCAAATGGATGATCTTCAAAATAAGCCTTTACAACATGATATAAGTAGAATAGGTCTACTCTATCAATAACATGCAGCAAATCCCATAGCCTTTTGAAAACTTTAAAACTTTCATCTTCCTTATGAAAAACCATGTAATCTTCATTCTTAGATTTCACAACTTTAAAAACACTGATCTTTGATCTGTTCATCTTCATGTCATCATCTTCTTTTGTATAATCAAAGTCTACCACTCTGAGATAATTCTTCAATTCATCACTAGTCTCAGATCTTAATTCAACCTTTTCTTTCTTTGAAAACTGAACATCTGTAGCTTCATTTTTTCTTTTTCTCTTTAAGCTCTTCTTCCTTTCAGCTTCAGTCCAATGAGCTTCTTCTCTAAAGTCTTTAATGCCTGCAACATCTTTCTTATAAGCTTCTGTTTCAGCATCATAAAGTCTTTTCATATCAACATAGTTTAGCTTCTGAAGTCCTTTATATCCTCTGCCTTTTAAATATGCCATCATTGCATTCCTTTCTTTAGCTAAATTAGGTCTTCTTGACATAAATCTAACAGGTGTAGGAGACTGTAAAGGTTCAGTATCTTCAGCATTCAATTCCTCATGTAGTTTCTGAGCTGCTTCTCTATTCTGAGCTTCTTGAGCTTCTTGTTCTTCTCTATATTTAGCATTTAACTCTTCTTGAACTTTTCTAGCTGCAGCTTCATTCCTTGCAACTTCAAATGCTCTAAGTTCTGCCAAAGTGAGTTTCTTTTTCTTAGTTTCAACCAGAATTCCTTTCCCTTTGTCTTTTCGATCAATTGCAGGTTGATCAGTTCTTGGTTGTTCTTCTTCTTGTACATCTCTAATAGTAACTCCTCCTCTTGGTTGTGATAAATCTAATATTGTAGCAATTACTTCATCATCACTCGCAGAATGAATAGGTTTGAATGTAGCTTCCTCCTCTTCTTCTATAACAGTTGTAGAAGGACCAGCTTCTTCTTCAAAATTCAATACCCTTGGAGTTATTGGTGTTATTACTTCTGGCCTAGATGTATCATGAAAATCAGTACTTTGATATTCAGTACCTTGATCATCAGTAACTTGAACATCAGTACCTTGAACTTGTACTTCTTCTTCTTGTTCCTCAGAAGAATCTTCTTTCTTCTTCATAACAGCTTCTTCAGATTCTTTCTGCTGTGTAACATCTTCTTTCAAATTTTCCTTTTCTGAATTCCTCCCCAAGTTGACAGAAGATGATTTTGGAACCTTCTTTCTTTTCAATTCCTTACGAAGTGCTTTACGACATTTGTTTTCCTCTTTAACCCATAAGTTGAAACCTTGAATATAGGGTTTTATAAAATTCCTCAACCAGAAATAGTTACGTTTCAACTTCCTAATTGTTTTAGCTTGACGCTCAACAGTCTTGTTCAACCTAGCTAACTCCCTTGTCAAAGCATAGTTATCCAAGGTCAAACCTTCACAAGGTATAGTATGATCATCACCATGAAGTTGTGAATGTGCCTCGGAATCAGAAACAGATTGTTGAGGAGATGGAGTAGGTGTTCTCTCAATATCTGCTTGAACCTGAGGGCTTGGAGAAACATCACCCTGTAAAGATGCAGTACCTTCAATAGAAGCAGTACTTGCAGATGTAGTACCTTGTGAGGTAGCACTTTGTGAAGCAGTACCTTGTGCAGAATCAGTACCTTCACTTTCTTCATCCTCTCCAGCTGCATCACGTACAGCTTGTACAACTTCCATCATTGTTGTAGTTAATGGAATATCTCCACCTCTGAACAAATTACTTCGCTTAGCCATGAATGTATAAATTTTGGCTTGTTGCACAATGATAGGTAACAAAGTAGCAGGTTTTGGAATATCAGCCAATTGCTTATTTAAGAAAACCTGTACAAATCTTGGGTACATCAACCATGTTGACCCAGAGGAGATATGAGATAGCATCCCATCCAAAATAAGCCTTGAAAATTTAAACATTCTATCAGTAGCTAAACCAACCACTGCAGATGCTATATTTGACCCAAACTGCTCCCAAGAAGTACTTTTAGAACTTATGCAATGGAGCAATACATGAATCAAAAACTTCCATTGAGGGCAGAATAATGCTTTCTTAAATGTTTGTTCTGTCAAAGATCCTTCATAACCAAGATTCCTAAAAGTATCCCAAATCAGTTGCTTGTCAAATCGAATAGCCCCATCTTCATCACCAAATAATAAATCATCTCGAATAGAGGCCTCTGTAATTTTGATAGTCCTTCCAGCAACTGAGGATCTAATATAATATTCATCCTCCTCCATATTATCTCTAGCATTAGCCCAAAATTCTTGAATCCATGGTTCAATTATATCCGGCTTAACTAAAAGAGCATAACTAATAGGCGACCCAGTAAGATAATCAATTATATCATAGAAAGCCACATTCGCCTCAGTCTTGTCCAAATTAGCCACCATATTGTGCTTCGAAACAGTTAAACGATTCACCATTGTGGAAAAAGTGAGCACAATAAAGATTGTATCGAATAATAAAGAGATGGTAGTTGGGAGATAAGTATGGAAAAGATGTAAAGGAATAATATGAGAGGGAAAATCAGAAAGTAGTTATTTATAGGTGGGATTTGAAAAATCACGGCCTAAATAACAAAGTTACCGTTACTACCAATTACCCATCAATATTACAGTTGGAACAGTACTTTAAAACGACAAACAGTACTTTCCACATAAGCAGTACTTTCCCAAGCAGTACTTTCCAAGCAAGACTTTGAAAACAGTACTTTGCCAAATACCTTCATATAAACTAAGTATAAACAAGCATCCTCCCCTCAAGCAATACACAGGACTATACCTAACACCTTATAGTCCTCCCCTTAAATATAGCTTAGTAGTTAATCATTCCAATGCTCACGACCAAGTGATTGAATCGTGACACATCAAAACCTTTTGTGAGTAAATCAGCTACATTGTCATCCGTGTGAACTTTAACCACATTAATGAGCCTATGCTCATAGCAATCTCTGATAAAGTGATGCCTAATCTGAATATGCTTTGTCTTGGAATGATACACAGGATTCTTTACAATACAAATGGTACTCTCATTATCAATATTGATAGGAGTATTTTTGAAATTGAACCCATAGTCCAAGAGTTGATTCTGCATCCACAAAACTTGACCACAACAACTTGCAGCAGCTACATATTCAGCTTCAGTAGATGATGTTGTTGCAATTGTCTGCTTCTTGCATTGCCAGGAGACTAACCTTCTTCCAAGATATTGGCATCCACCAGTTGTGGATCTTCTATCATAATTATCACCTGCATAGTCACTATCTGAAAAAGCTTCTAAGTGAAAAGGTGACTCTTTAGGATACCACAACCCCAACTTAGGTTGTTGTTTCAAATAACAGAAAATTCTCTTTACTGCATTCAGGTGAGAGATCTTTGGTGAGACTTGATATCTTGCACATAAACAAACTACAAACATGATATCAGGCCTTGATGCAGTAAGATACATAAGAGAGCCAATCATTGACCTGTACAGCTTGACTTCAACAGGCTGTCCATCTTCATCTTTGCCCAATGAATTGATAGATTTAATAGGTGTAGTCACAGCCTTCATATCATCAAAGTTAAACTTCTTAAGTATGTCTGTAACATACTTGTCTTGGCTAATGAAAATTCCTTCCTTGGACTGCTTAACCTGAAGTCCTAAAAAGAATGTTAATTCTCCCATTGAACTCATTTGAAATTCCTTCTGCATCAGCTGCTCAAACTCCTTAACCATGGACTGTTTGGTAGCCCCAAAGATGATATCATCCACATAAACTTGAACTAACATGATATCCTTCTTGTCTCTCTTGATAAACAAAGTCTTGTCTATAGCTCCCCTCCTGTATCCATGTTGTAATAAAAATGTAGAGAGCCTCTCATACCAAGCTCTAGGTGCCTGATGAAGACCATATAGAGCCTTAACCACCTTATAGACTTTGTTTGGATGCTTAGGATCTTCAAAACCTGGAGGTTGTTTCACATACACCTCTTCTGTAATAGTGCCATAGAGAAAGGCACTCTTGACATCCATTTGGTAAACCTGAAAACCCATATAAGAAGCAAAAGCAAGAAAGATTCTAATTGCTTCAATCCTTGCCACAGGAGCAAATACCTCATCATAATCTACCCCTTCCTCCTGTCTATAACCCTGAGCAACTAACCTTGCCTTGTTTTTGATAACATTGCCTCTTTCATCTCTTTTGACTCTAAAAACCCATCTGGTTCCAATAACTCTCTTCCCATCTGGAAGATCACATAAAACCCAAACTTCTTGAAGTTTAAATTGAAGAAGTTCCTCTTGCATAGCTGCAACCCAGCTTTCTTTAGTCAAAGCTTGAGCAATATTTTTGGGTTCCTCTTGAGAGATGAAACAGGTAAATAAGCAGGTTTGATGGTCCTTATGATTTAGCCTGTTTTGTTTATACACAAAGCTAAGTAAAGCATTCTGAGATTTTGTGAAACCCTTAGCTTTGTGTCTTGTCATAACTCTAGAAGTAGAGGGACCAATGATGTGATCAGCTGGATGATTCTTATGAATTCGTAAGATCGGAGACTGTGGAACTGCATATGTATCATCCAAGTTAGTATAATCAGCACCTTCATTGGAATCTGTGAAAATACCTTCATCTTCAAACTCATCATCAGTTTCTTCTAACCCATGCATGGTAGGATCAGCCAAATCATCTTGAATCTTCTTAGTAACTCTGTTGTATACTCTAAAGCCTTTACTGTTAGTACAATAACCCAATAGGTAACCTTCTTCAGACTTGCCATCAAACTTCCCCAGATTATCAATGGTATTCAAAATAGTAAGAGGGCATCCAAAAGGCTTCATAAAACGAATGTTGGGTTTATTGCCCATCAGCAATTCATAGGGTGTCTTCATCTGTGGTTTGGTGACAGAGACCCTGTTAAGTACATAGCATGCAGTACTTACAGCTTCTGCCCAAAATTGAATAGGGAGATGAGAATCTGCTAACATGGTCCTTGCTGCTTCAATCAAGGTCCTATTCTTCCTCTCTGCAACACCATTTTGCTGTGGTGTTCTAGCAATACTAAACTCCCTCTTTATGCCTTTATTTGCACAAAAGTCATCCATAGGCTTGTTCTTGAATTCAGTTCCATTGTCACATCTAATACCTCTAACCTTGAGTCTTAATTGGTTTTCAAGTGCTATTATAAGAGTCTGAATAGCATCAAAGGTATCATCTTTAAAGCCCAAAAAGAAAACCCAACTGAATCTACTACAATCATCAGTAATAACCAAACAGTACTTCTTCTTATTTAAACATGCCACAGAGACAGGTCCAAATAAATCCATGTGTAATAGCTCCAATGGTTCTCTAATATTTCTTTCATCAAGCTTCTTGCAGGAAGCTTTGTGTTGTTTACCCTTCTTGCATGCCAAACATGATTGATCATTCTTGTAAGTCTTTGAAGGTAAACCTCTAACTAAATTGCCTTTGACCAGTTTGTTGATGTTCTTGAAATTCACATGGCCCAATCTTCTATGCCATTGATGTGCCTCTTCAGATGTTGCTTTAGCCACCAAGCATGTGGCTCTTCCATAAGAATGTAGACTCTTCATGTCTAAACTATACACATCATTTATCCTTGGAACTCTAAGTACTACCAAGTCATCATCAACAGGTTTGAAGTCAGAAGAAAGGATGAGACATTCTGTGTCAGTGAATAACACAGGATGCTTTTTATCACAAATTTGAGAGACTGACAACAAATTGAACTTTAGCTCCTTCACATATCTGACATTCTCAAAATCGATTCTACCAGCTTTAATTGTTCCTTTCCCAGTAATCCTTCCTCCATTGGGATCATTCCCAAATGCAACTTTTCCTCCACTAATATTTCTAAAATCAGACAGGATCTCTTTATCGCCTGTCATACTTCCAGAGCAACCACTATCCACAATAAGATGATCTTTAAGCTCCTCTTCTGGGTTGCCCTGCACACAAAGAAAAGAGTTAGAAACTTTTAGGAACCCAAGCCATTACTGACTTGTGTTCCCCTTGAGGAGTTACAAACTCAAATTCTTTGAGTATGTAATTCCCACTATCTTTCAAATGATGATCCAAAATTATCTTTTGATTCTTAGCATGTGGATTTTCAAAACTCTCTGGTTTTTCAACATAAATCTCTTTTACCAGATTTTTAGTATTTTCTTGTGTCACAAAAACATCTGATTCACTTTTTGTTGAACGTATTGTATGTCTCTCAGCAGTACTTTCCCTTTTTACCCATTCAGTTTTAACAGGTGGTTCCTGTGATCTAGATCCCCTATATGAATTATGATACCTTCTAGGTTGATAGTTAGATCTCCTAGAATTCCTATTCCAAGTAGTGTTATCAGTACCTTGAGCAGTACTTTGGAAAGTACTGTGAGATACTGAAGGTCTTCTCTGATGTGGGTATCTATGATCTGGTGTGAAGTTTCTGTGATTAACCCTATGTGAATTAGTCCAAACTGGTTTGTGTTCTCTAGGTCTCTGATTGGTAGACTTATTCCTTGGAAACTTGCTTAGATATTCTGAGTGTTTGTCACAATCTTTAATTAAGTGAGTAGGACTATAACACACAAAACACAGTTTTTGACCTATATGACCAAAGTGATTTCTTCTATGTCTATGCCCAAAATTATTTTGCCTTCTTGATGACTGATAAGATCTGTTATGAGCAAAATTATCCCAAAAAGGTTTAGCAATACTGTTTTGAAAAGGTTTTGCAGAAGGTACTGCTTGTTGAGCAGTACTTTGGTTTAAAGGTACTGCTTGATTATTTTCAACAGTTTCTTTGGGTTTCTCAGACCTAGATTGAGCAACAAGCTTCTTCCTAAACTCTAGACTGTCTACACCATAACGAGAAACATCAGGCCTAGATGGTTGATGATTAATGGATGGGGAACAAAGATGATAACCATTGTCTTTCTTATATTCAGGAGGTGGTTCACTTACTGAGCCCTCATTACTAGATGAATCTACGTAGTTAATGAGCTCATCATCACTAGTGGTTATGTCCTCAAAAACACCATCATCCTGATCACTAGGTTGGTTTTCATCTATGTTACTAAAGTCCATTCAAAATTCTAAGCCTGTTCTAATGTAAGCCCTTCTCTGTTTTTCAACATAAGCAACATGGGACAAGCCAGACTCTCCCCAAGAAGCGAACTTAGCTAACAAATCATCTCTTTCCTTAGTTAATGTCTCAATTTTAGCAATTTTATAGTTTAGTTTCCATTCACTAAGTTTTAACTGGTAATCCTGTTGTTCATACTTTTCAGCCCAAGCCATTTTATTATTTTCATGTGTTATGATTTTAGCTTCCATAGACTCTAAAGTAATTTGATAACCTGCTACCTCGCACCTAGCCCTAATACAATTATCTCTTTCAATCACATAACTGTTAAGTAACTTTTGATAGAACTCATAACAGTTTGAGCATACCTCAGAGATAGGAGACTGAGTTGGTGAAGTAGCCACCATAGCAAGAAGAACAGGATCATCTTCACTTTCTTTACTCTAATCAAATCCTCCAAAGCCATCATCAGATTCCAAAGCAGCATGTTCAGATTCTTCATTAAAAGCAGTGCTCCAGTCCAATGCTTCCACTGTGTCTTTAACTGCATCTTCCACTGCTACCATACAGTAAGTCACTGGTTCATCATCAAACTCTTCACTCCAGTCAACTTCTGATAACTTCTCTTGAGCAACCAAAGCCTTTGTTTCAGTTATTGGAATTTCCTTGAGCTCAAGTTTAGGCTTCTCAGATGTTCTGTTTGCTTGATACTTAGCAAACCTGCACTCCCTTGCAAAGTGACCAGTCTTTTGACAATTGAAGCATTCAATTTTAGATTTGTTAAAAGTTATTCCTTGTTTCGGTTTGAAATCAATACTTTTGCCTGTCTTCTTCATGTACTTTTTGATCCTTGCAGTGATCAAAGCAACTTGCCACCTAATATCAATTTCTTCAAGTGCATCTTCTTCAATCTGTGCTAGATCCTCTTCATAAGTGACAGGTAAGCTTGCTTGTTGTGCAAAGAAGGAGCACACAACTTCATCTGAGTTCAAAGTGGTAGATGGTGGGGCCTGCTGAGCATATGATGGGGGATTGTAAACAACAGTACTTTGAGGAGAAGCAAGACTTTTGAAGTACTGCTCTTCTTTTCAGATGATAGAAAAGCAATACTGTGAGATTTGGGATTGGGTTGACCACTCATCTCATGTTCATACACCTTCAGTTGATGATAAAGATCATCAAAGTCCATAACATCCAATCCTTGTTGTCCTCTGATCATAGTAGCAATCACATGCCATGTAGATGGCAGACTTCTTAGAAACTTCAAATTAGCATCCTCAACTGATACTTGTGCCTTGTATAATTCCAACATGTTGAGGAGATTCTGAAACCTATCATATGCAGCATCAAGACTCTCTCTTTCTCCTACTGTGAAAGTTTCAAACTGTTGTTTCAGCAAGTTTCTGTGCATCTTCTTAGAGGCTTCATTCCCTCCAAATATGGTCTTGAGAGCAGCAGAGTCGCTAGCATATTTAGCATCATGAAACTTGAGAAGATGACCATCTGGAATGGCAGACAAGAGAATGTTTAGAGCCTTCTCTTGATTCCTTATAGTGGCTTGTGGTAAGACGCCTTTGGTGCTGAGGTTGTCCAGAACAACAATGGGATCTGAAACTACTTCATTCCCATTCACAATTACATTCCATAAAGCATGGTCTATAATGGCAATATACTGCCTCATCTTCATGCACCCGAGATCATATTCTCCCTTCTTGATTATTGGAATTCTGAGTGAGGTGATTGAGGGTGGTGGAACAGCTTCAGACGACATCTTGAATATTGTTGAAGTAGGGTTTCTTCCTAGTCAGAGTTTCCACACAAGCTTTGATACCACTTGTTGGATCGATATACTTTTATCAAACTAACTTAACTAGCTTGTTAAGGTTTAATAACCTCGGATAAATCCTAAGTTATTAACAAAGAAACACCGAGCAATCTTTATCAAGTACGCTGAATTTACTTAACAAAGCTAAGAAGAAAAACTTTATTAACAAACTTTAAATCGCTTATTATGCAGATACTCTAATACAACTCTAAGATAATCGAACTTTTCTCTAATTCGTAAACTCTAAAACTCTTTTTCTGAAATCGCACCTCTAATGCCAATCTAGGAGTCCTTTTATAGGCTCAAGGATATCCTAGTCGGTTTACAATTGATAACCTTGTACGACAAGTAATCTAAACATGGAATACAATACTTTCCATAAACGAATATAACAGTTCTTTGTTCTAGCAAGACTTTGACTTCATCTTGCAGTACTTTGACTTTGTCTTTAGCAGTACTTTGACTCTTTGACTTCTTCCAGTACTTTGCAGCTTATAGTACTTTCATATCTTCAGTACTTTGATATCTTCAAAGACTTTCATATCCCAACATTTAGCATCATGGAATTTCAATAGATGGCCATCAGGTATAGCAGACAAGAGAATGTTAAGAGCCTTCTCTTGATTCCTTATGGTAGCTGCTGGTAAGACAGCTTTGGGTGGTTTAGGTTGTCCTTCAATCGCTACTGGTTCTGAAAAAACTTCATTACCATTGACAATTACATTCCATAAAGCATGGTCTGTAATGGCAATGTACTGCCTCATCTTCATACACCATAAGTCATATTCTCCCTTTTTGATGATTGGAATTCTGAGTGAGGTGATTGATGGTGGTGGAACAGCTTCAGTCGACATCTTTAGGTTTGTTGTAGTAGGGTTTCTTCTTAGTCAGAGTTTCCACACAAGCTCTGATACCACTTGTTGGATCGAAGTACTCTAACCAAACTAACTTAACTAGCTTGTTTAAGGCTTAATAACCTCGGATAAATCCTAAGTTATAACACTGAGTAATCTTTATTAAGTACGCGGAATTTACTCAATAAATCTAAGAAGAATAACTTTATTAATAACTCTAAATCTGCTTATTATGCAGATACTTCAACAACTCTAAGAATATCGAACTCTGTAAACTCTAAACAACTTTGTAATCGTAAACTCTAAGACTTGTGAACTCGTACCTCTCTAATGCCAATCTAGGGGTCCTTTTATAGGCTCAAGGATAACCCTAGTCGGTTTACAATAATGTATCCTTGTACGACAAGTAATCTAATCTAGAATTACAAGACTTTCCATAAACGAATAAACAGTTCTTTAACTCTTGCAGTACTTTGACCTTCATGTGCAGTACTTTGACTTTATCTTTAGCAACACTTTGACTCTTTGACTTTCTCTAGTTCTTTGCCATTCTGCAGTACTTTGTAAATCTTCAGTACTTTAACTGTTCAGCACTTTCATATCCCAACACTTTGTACCCAAACTTCCTTCTAGATTCCTCCTCAAACCTCTTGACTTTCACAGCAAGCATGGCCATCTGCCACTTAAGATCCATCTCCTCCAAATCCCATTGATCCACTTGTTCAAAGTCTTCATAAACCAACTGCTGTTGGTCTTCAGATTCAGCAACAAATGAGTAGATCACATCTTCCATCACAGAGTTAGACTTTGATCTTCTTCTAGTGGAATTGTGTGTTCTCGATGCTGCTGATGAAGAAGTGGGACTTTCAGCATAAGGTACCATTGTGTTACTACTGGTAGCACCAACAAAGGCTGAATGTGATGGGGCTGGAGAATATGTGGAATGACCCTTGATATCAATTTCAAGAGATCTCAGCTTGTTGTATAAATCATCAAATCTGATGTAGTCAAGGCCTCCTTTTGCCTTGAGAATAAGGGCAACCTGTCTCCAAGAAGGAGGTAGAGCATGAAGGAATTTGAGATTGCACTCTTCATTGTCAGGTTTAAATTTCATCTGATTAAGCTGGCTAAGGATCTTCTGGAACCTATCATAGCCCTTATGTATGCCCTCTTCTTCGGAGATTGGGAACTCCTGAAAGTTTTGTTTGATCATAGACTTCCTCATTTTCTTGGACTCATCGTTTCCAAAGAAACCTTGCTTTTATTCCTCTCCTAATCTCTCTTGCATCATCTAGATGATAAAAGTCGCTCATGTGCTCATCTGGAAGAGCTTGTAGCAAGGTAGTCCTCGCCTTGGTTTCCCTCTGAAGAGCAATCTGTTCAGCTTGTGTTGTGGCTGGAAGTATTATGATATTCCCATCTGGATCTTTTCTAGTAGCCTTCTTACTGTTTTCCTTTAGGATAATGTTCCAAAGATTTACATTCATGTTGGAGATATAGTTTTCCATCTTCATGGCCCAGATGTCATATTCAACCTTCTTTAGGTAAGGGAATTTAGCATTGGTGTTGGACTGGATGTTTGATGACTCAGGCTGTTCATCATTCTCAAAGATCAGAATGTTTTGGTGATGACATTGTTATGGTTTTGAGAAGAAAAAGACTGTCTTCTTAGAAAGATTCTCACGAGGCTCTGATACCACTTGTTGGGTTCAGTCCCAGATAGATCTTATGAGCCTAGAAAGAGTATAGCTATCATGTGTAATCACAAAACAACTATCGAGAACCTTTGCAAGAATTGTATTCACGCGGAAAATAAATACAAAACTCAAGAAGAAAATAAACAAAATAATCTTGATCCTCTATGGATCTATATTACTTCAATATAATTGTTATAAAAAACGTACATAAAACCCTAGCCACTATTTTCTTTTATAGTACAAGAAACCCTAACTTTGCAGCTTGCTAATCACGTAAAAGATATGCACTATCTATTCCTATTTTAACTCATGCATATCGTAACTAATAAACTAATAAAGCGGAAACAATATATCCGCAGAAACAAAATAACTATCATAGGAAACTGCACTATCCGCAGAAACCTCACTATCAGCAGAAACAATATTACTATCAGCAGGAACCCTATCAGCAGGAACCCACTGTTACATAATTCCTAACAATCCTTTCTAGAGAGAGAAAGTGAGAGAAAAACAAAGAGAAGGTTAGATTAAGAAATGAAACGTCCAACCCTCTACCTTGGGTGGTAGAGGGTATTTATAGTTTTACATAATACGCCCTCTGTCGGGCTGTGGATCAGGCATACAGTGGGTAAAGACCCATCCTTCCTCCACAGTGTTACTCTAACTCAGTAACTAACTAATAGATAACGTAATGTCTACGAGCTAAAAAATGCTAGAAAATAGTTGTGGTAACCGACACTTCACTATGGATTTTCAAAATCCTAACAAGAATAGGCAGTTCTTAGCTGGATCTAACTGGTTCTTGGCCAAAATAGCATTTTCTTAACTGGTTCTAATTAGTTCCTACTGGTTCAGGCTGTTCCGGTCATTTTGACAGGTATTTCGCTGAAAACGGAGTTACGGTTCAAAAGTATGGCCGTTTGAAATTTTGACGTCAGAAGTCAACTTTGGTCAAGCCGCAGGTGGTCAAAACGTAAATAGTCAAACTGTAAAAGTCAAAACTCAGTTTTTTTGATCAAATCGCAATGTTTAAATTGCATTGGTCAAATTGGAGGATTTTCAAACCGCTGGAATACAAACCGCTTAAATCAATCTGCTTTTTATCAAACCGCTTCCTATTAAACCGCTTAAGTCAAACTACTTCTTATCAAGCCGCTGAAGACAAACCGCTTGAGTCAAACCGCTTAGTCAAACCACTAAAGACAAACCGCTTGAGTTAAACTGCTTAAGTCAAACCGCTTATGTCAAACCGCTTACGTAAACTGCTTGAGTCAAACTGCTTCCGATACAACGAATCTAGACAAACCGCATCCAAGAACTTGACAAATTGCTTCCTTGATCAGATAAAATCTCACCCAAATGACATCAAACCGCATACACGAAAATAGTACGAGACTCCAACCGCTTCATTGAAACTCTTCAAAAACAAAACTTTTCCAATCCAAAACACTATAACCAAGATGAATTAAGCCTTCCAAACCAAAACCTAAGCACTTATGATGATTCTAAACACAAAAGTACTATCAAAATTCAAACTTTAACACTTTTAGGGTATAGAATTCGAACCAAAAAAACACACAAATAACCAATCTTTATGATCTTAACGTGGCTCTTGATACCAATTGTTGGATATTGGTTATTGTAACACACAAACAATCAATTATATGGTTCGAATCTTAGCAAGAAACTTAGAGAGAGAAAGTGGGAGATGGGATCCTTTCTAAGGAGAGAAAGTGAGAGAAAAACAAAGAGAAGGTTAGATTAAGAAATGAAACATCCAACCCTCTACCTTGGGAGGTAGAGGGTATTTATAGTTTTAAAAAATACGCCCTCTGTCGGGCTGTGGATCAGACATACAGTGGGTAAAGACCCGTCCGTCCTCCACAGTGTTACTCTAACTAACTAACTAACTAATAGATAACGTAATGTCTACGAGCTAACATATTCTAGACAATATTTGTGGTGACCGACACTTCTCTATGGATTTTCTAAATCCTAACAAGAATATGTAGTTCTTAGCTGGATCTAACTGGTTCTTGGCCAAAATAGCATTTTCTTAACAGGTTCTTACTGGTTCTTGGCTGGAATATCCGGTTCTTAACTAGTTCTAATTGGTTCCTACTGGTTCAGGCTGTTCCGGTCATTTTGACAGGTATTCGCTGAAAACGAAGTTACGGTTCAAAAGTTATGGCCGTTTGAAGTTTTGACGTAAAAAGTCAACTTTGGTCAAGCCGCAAGTGGTCAAACCGCAAGTAGTCAAACCGTAAAAGTCAAAACTCAGTTTTTTTGATCAAATCGAAATGGTCAAATCGCATTGGTCAAATTGCAGGATTGTCAAACCGCTGGAATACAAACCGCTTAAATCAAATCGCTTTTTATCAAACCACTTCTTATCAAACCGCTTAACTCAAACCTCTTCTTATCAAACCGCTTATGTCAAACCGCTAAAGACAAACCGCTTAAGTCAAACCGCTTAAGTCAAACCGCTTATGTCAAACCGCTTACGTAAACCGCTTACACAAGGTTTCATTCACCATTACCTCTAATGATATTAATAATGTGTTATCTTAACTATAACAAGGATCAAAAACTTGATCTAGGAGGTTAACTAACACTAACTACTAATCCTAGATGTTTATAGGAACACGTCTAGATAACTAAACTACTAACTAAATTAATAACCTAGGCGTTTACAAATAAACTAACGCCCTAGGTTACACACACACACTTTAGTCGCCGACATATGGTCAACTAATATATATTAAAACCTAACCCCATGTCCTCTTATATACTAGAGGATTAGGTTTACAAATCTCTACGAAGGACAATCAATAAATCTTCTTTTGCAAGCAAGTCCCTCCCTCTTTTTGTAGATTTCCTTCTTGTCCTTTAAGCCCTTGATGTTCATTCTTTCTTGTTTTGTATCATCGAATCAATAAACCAACAATCTTCCCCTATTTGGATGATGACAAGAACACCACGATTCTTGTACCGGAACTTCCCTAGACTAAGTAGCAGAAGTTGAGATAATTAAATCTCACCATGACTGACACATTCTTGTCCTTTCCTTTGTCTTCCCCTTAATCCCTGCCAACGCCACTCACATCTCTCCCCTTTTGTTTATCAACAAATAGAAGTGAAACAGTAAGAAACTTTCCCCTTGAGTGGTGCATGAACAGCAAATATTCTTCAAATTTTAACTCCTTGTAATGATTACATGTGAATAAACCAAATCAAAAAAATATAACAAAAACTTGATGAGAAGTAAAATAACCCAAACTGTATCTTAGTCTTGTTTATCCACGTACGTTGAACTTATACCGCTAACCAAAAAATTAGTAGATCGCAACCTCTTGACAAAATCCTCATCTTCAATGAGACACTGAGCACTAGAATGTAACTCCTTTAAGTGATAGTTTACTAGGTCTTCATCCCTCCTCCACCCCTTGACCTATGAAAACTAGATTTTACAAGTCCTTTCGTCAACATCCTTAAGCATGAACAAGTTATTTTTAAACGATTCCGCCGTTTAAAAATATAATAAGAACACGCATCTAAGTAATTCCACTTCACCTTCAAATAAGTGATAAATAATCCTCTTCGTAATCAATTCTTCAATAAAAACCAAAAACGAGCCTTTTTAAAACATTTAAGAACGTATCCGAAAACCAAACTCCAAACTTCTTGTGTGTGAGACCAATCTCGTGTGTGTGTCGCCAAAAACCATAACAATCATAACGCTCAACTTCCCCTCAAACCAAAAACCACACGAGAATTAATAACCATGTACTATCCGATATCGAATAAACTAGAATATCACTTATTTATCTGAGAAAGTTAACAAGAGGAAAATACTTACAACCACTATAAAGTAGCACGGATGCTAGGTAGAAAATATAATGCTAGCAAAGGTAACATGTTAAAAGTAATGGTAACTTCTCAAAGGAAGTGCTGGTAAATTAAGACGAAAGTAATAGAAACCAAGAACACTCTAACCGTCCAATTCAAATTAGTAGCCACGACCCATGATATATTATTAATTTCCACCGTGAGATGTTCTATCAATATGATATTGATCCACCAATCAGAAATAATAAATAGTACCGACCAATTCTTAGCAACTATTACCGACCAACAATTATTACGTCCTTAATATATTTAAGAAGTACGAGGTTCCATGATTACCAATTAAATCGGTACAAGATAAATATAGTATCATACTAGTAGACAACGATCAATTCCTATCCTAATATAGTAAATTTACTTCCACCATCCCACAATAGGATTAATTAATAATCTATTAAAAAAAACATACTGAATATGGGAAGGGATAAGTACCATCGTAATAAAATAAACAAGCCAATGAGTGTTTTAAGCAATCGTCGAAAATCACCTTCTTTGAACTAGCCTTTTTCTGCAGCAGACTTTAATAGTTAATAACTTTCCATTAAAAGCGCCAATGGACGATCCCTCCGGTGAAAAGTTGGATGGCTATATAGAAAACATCCACCCAAAATTCCCTACACATCCAACAAGAATCCAAAAAGCATGATCGCTTCAAAACAAGTGTCGTAGTAACCTTAATGTAAAAATTTCACCTTTTGGCAAAGACTTGATGCCTTTATAACCTTTGATCGAGCACGAATTGATCCATCCCTCCTGAAACCTAGATCTGATACCTGAGATGCACCACCAAAAATCAGAGTCGATCTAACTAAGCTCAATAAAAGTCATGCCCTCTTGAAAACAAGTGTCAGTATATTACCAAAAATTGTTGAAATTGATTTTATTCTTTCCTTTTCGCCTTAAACCTGGAATCCCTAAATAACAAGCTCCCCAAGATCCGATACCAATTGTGGAGTTTAGACTCCTGAGATCGTTGAGCCTTAGGATAAAACAATAACATATACATACGCAGTGTATATAACAAAGAACAATTATGTTATTGACACAAGGTTTCATTCCACCATCACCCCTAATTATATTAATAACGTATTATCTAAACTATGTTAAGGATCAAAACTTGATCTTGGAGGTTAACTAACACTAACTACTAACTTAAACGCTATAGGAACACGCCTTATAACTAAACTACTAACTAAACTACAACCTTCCTTTACAAAACTACATGCCCTAGGTTACACACACACACACACTTTAGTCTTAATTACATTATAGGAAGACATGTATATTAAAACCTACACCCCATGTCCTCTATATACCGTAGGATTTTGCCATGTACCCTACTAAGGTCTAATAATAAATCTTCTTTTGCAAGTAAGTCCTCCATTTTGTAGATTTCCTTCTTGTCACTTTAAGCCCTTGATGTTTCATTCTTTATTGTTTTGTATCATCGAATCAATAAACCCAACAACAAATAGTCACACCGTAAAAGTCAAAACTCAATTTTTGATCAAACGCAGTTGTTCAAACGATCGTCATATCGTTGTAGATCAAATTAATGACGCCGGAATAAAACCGCTAAATCAAACCGCTTTTATCAAATTCTCTTAACTCAAAACTGCTCTATTAAACCGCTGATCAAACCACAAAGACAAACCAACAATAAAACCGCTTAAATCAAACTATTTTATTTCAAACCGCTTTCTTAGATCAAACCGCTTTTAACTCAAACCGCTTAGATCAAATCACAAAGACACAATCATTGTAAGTCAAACCGCTAAGTCAAAAAC
>OU343220.1:25870467-26086271 GCA_910596185.1 Chrysanthemum makinoi
AAGGTTATTAGTTGTGATATGCTCGAAAGTTAAAATAGGAATAGATAGATGCATATCTTTACGGTTTTACAAGTCGCAGTTAGGTTTCTTGTACTATAAAAGAAACTAGCTGCTGGGTTTATGTAATGCTTTTTTTCAAGAACAACATAGTAAAGAATATAGATCCATAGAGGATCAAGTTTATTGTGTTTATTCTGCCTTAAGTTTTGTATTTATTTTCCGCATAAGTGCAATTCTAGCAAAGGTTCTCCTTAGTTGTTTTATGATTACACAGGGCAGCTATACTCATTAAAGGCTCATTAAGATCTATCTGGGACTGAATCCAACAAGTGGTATCAGAGCCTCATGAGAATCTTTCTAAGAAGATAGTCTTTTTCTTCTCAAAAACCATGACAAACTTAGAGCTAAAACTTTCTGATGCTGAGAATGATGATGAACAGGTTGAGTCCTCTAGTACTCAATCCACTATTCAGCAAGTGGTCACTATGTCTAACTCCAATGCTAAAGTCCCTTACCTAAAGAAGGATGAATACGAAATATGGGCTATGAAGATGGAAAACTATATCTCCAACATGGATGTCAATCTTTGGCAAGTCGTGCTTAAAGGAAACAAGAAGAAGTCCACTGGAAGAGATACTGAAGGAAACATTATAATTCTTCCTCCTGCAACAGCTGCTAAACATATTGCCATCCAAAGGGAAACTAAGGAAAGGACTACTCTCCTACAAGCTCTTCTAGATGAGCACATGAGTGACTTCTGGCATCTGGATGATGCAAGATACAGATTTGGAGAAGTATAAAAGCAAGGTTTGGTGGAAACGAAGAGTCCATGAAGATGAGGAAGTCCATGCTCAAATAAAGCTTTCAGGAGTTCTCTATTTTTGAAGAAGACGGTGTCCATAAGGGCTATGACAGGTTCCAAAAGATCCTCAGCCAACTTAACCAGTTGAAATCTAAACCTGATACAGAAGAATGCAATCTCAAGTTCCTTCATGCTTTACCTCCTTCTTGGAGTCAGGTGGCCCTTACTCTCAAGGCAAAAGGAGGCCTTGACTATATCATCTTTGATAATCTGTACAACAAGCTGAAATCTCTTGAGATTGACATCAAGGGTCATTCTACTTTCTCTCAAGCTCCATCACACTCGCCTTTGTTGGTGCTACCGTGGGAACACAATGATATCATATGCCGATATTCCCACTACTTCATCAGACAACGGATCACACAACTCCACTTCAAGAAGGTCGAAGTCTAACCTCAATAGAATAAGTGGTCCATTGGTTGTCGACCGATGACCAACAAAGTTTGGTTTATGAAGACTTTGAACGGTGGACCCATGGGATTTGGAGGAGATGGATCTTAAGTGGCGATGGCCATGCTTGTCGTGAAGGTTAAGAGATTTGAAGATGGATCGAGGGGAAGTTTTGGTACAAAGGAAGGGATCCGGCCGATTTACGAGTAAGATCGTGCTTCAATTGTAACCGCCTTGGTCACTTTGCAAGAGAGTGTTCCAATAAGAAGGCAGGTGACAGAAGGAGGTATAATACTTTCAAGATCAAGGAAGATGAGGTAAAGCTAAAGGCCTATTGTCTCTCGGAGAACGGGTTGACCGGGATGAGCATGTAAATGATGGGAGGACGTAACCACATGTTGGACTATGTCGATACCGCCGAGAGTTTGCAATGACGGCATCACTTCTGAATACGCTGTATATTTGGTTGCAAGACAATATGATGCTCTTAAATGTGAGTTTGATGAGGTAAATGATAAATATAAAGAGATTTTTATTCAAGTCCAGGCGTATAAGAAAACAGTTAAAGCTTTAGAGAAACAAAAGGCCTGGTATGAACAAAATCAAATGGCTCTTGAGGAGAAAATAAATGTTTTACAAAGAGATTTAGATAACACAAAAAATAAATTAAAATTTAGTAAGAAAGAATATGTAAAGGTTGTTACTGAAAAAGAGGGTCTTAAGGCTGATTTAGACTCAGAGGTGGCTAGACATACACAATGGCAAGAACATGCTAAAAACTTAGATAAATTGTGGAATAGCTCTATGTCTGTTAAAACAAAAATAGGGTTGGGCTTCAAGGACTACATCAGTCCAGATGAGGTGTATGACCCCTATGAATACAGTGTTTTTAATCTTGTCACAGATGAAGAAGAGGGTAAATATAGAAAACCTGTTAAATATATAAAACAAGGTGACATGCATAAAGTTCCTTCTTCTGTTAATGGTATTGTCAAACCACCCAATCCGCATTCGACTCATGAATCACATAGGTCTTATGGTCAAAATTCCAATGACTTATCGGACAGCAGTGAGTCTAACACATTTGTCTCTTTGTTCTTCCGGACTGCATAGACCCAATCTAAAGAATATTCCAGCTGTGATTCAAATGAAGAGTCCTTAAAGTCTGCCTCTCCTAAGCCTTTACAAGTTCCTAAAGCCCCAAGTGTTGCTGTTAAAGATCACTTTTCAAAGACAGCTTTTTCTAGAAACATTTCATGTGTTGTTGATTTTGTTACAAACAATTGTGATTTTGATGTTGGTTTGAATAATTCTGGTTGTGATTAAGACTGTTCCTGTTTTGAACAAACAATTTAGGAAAAAATCATGTTTTGTTTGTGGCAGTGTTTTTCATCTTATTAAAGATTGTGATTATTATGAGACAAAGATGAATGTGTGCTCTAATCAACAGAGATATAACAATGTGTGGAATGATGTGGCCAACATACCTCCGTTTGTTCTCAATGGAACACATGTGAGGACCAGCAGAATCAATTCTGTGGGTAGACCAGTTGCTCCTGGAAGACCAGTTCCTGCTGGTAACCCAGTTGCTGCTGATAGGCCATCTTCTTTTCATTGGAGAAGAAATGTTAATAGACCTTTGAACAAACCTACAAGCTCTTACTTTCAAAAAAATTATAGGCCTGTTAACACTGACTTTTTACATCAAAGGGGGGCATGGAGGGACACTGTTGTTAAGCCCTCAGCAGGTTATTCTTGGAGAACCAATAGACCATCTTATATGCAAAGGTCCAAGAACAATAGTGGATCTAATCCATCTACAGGTTTATCAAATATGATCCACATGTGCCCAAGTCGGTGATGACTGGGTCTCCATGTATACTAATGTTGTTGTATATTCTTATTTTGTAGGATGATACTCTTTCCAATAAAGATTTAGGTATTGTAGATAGTGGTTGTGCTAGGAGTATGACAGGAAGTGAGACAGGCTTCATGATTTTGTAGGTATACAAGCTACATACGTTACCTTTGGAGGAGGAGATGGTAAAATAACAGGGATGGGTACTATTAGAACTACTCAACTAGACTTTGAGAATGTATTATGCGAGGCATTGAGAATTTCAATCTATTTTCTCAGGTCCCAAATTTGTGACAAGAAAAACTTTGTGCTCTTCAATGACATCGACTGTCTTGTTCTTTCTAAAGATTTCCAACTATCGATGATAACCAAGTTGTTCAAGGTACCAAGGAAACACAATCTTTACACATTCAATTCAATGATGTCCACCGGAGATTTAGCTTGTTTGGTGGCCAAAGCATCCTTGGATGAATCAAATAAATGGCATAGAAGGATGGCTCATGTGAACTTTAAAACAATCAACAAGCTAGCTAAACTTGGGTTAGTTAATGGACTGCCTTCCAAAGTCTTTACCAATGAGCACAATTGTATGGCCTGCTGATGAGTGTGTAAATACTCATCATTTTTGGTTAAATCTGAACTGCAAAACGTTTAAAAATGCTCATAAATGCATCAAAATAATCGAAAATATCTCAAAATTGCATTTTATATGTTTCAGATGCAAAATGTTTAAAATCAGATGAAAAATGAGCTATGTTTGCATAATTGGCGGTCTCTCACCCCCAAGTTTCAAAAGTTGTCAAAAACAACTCGAAAGCACATAATTTCAAAAGTAAAATCACCAAAGGTCCTTTTAAAATCAAAAGTTGTCAAAATAAGTCCTTTGGTGAAAAATATAAAAAGTTTGAGAAAATTACAAGTTTGGTCCTCCAACTTTGAAAATTGGCAAAAATGGCCCCTGGAAAATTGAAAAATGGCAAGTTTGGTCCTTATACTTTTTGAGATTGTTTCTTTCAACCCTTGGATCAACTTTGAGATATTGGCAGTTTTGGTCCTCACATTTTCAGAAATTGCATAAAGGCCCCTTGAGTATTAAACCCTTCAAAACCTTTTTGGCCTGGTCATAAACCTCTTGAACCCCTGTCAAATTGCATTTTGACCCCCCTTCCATTATTACCACCCCAGTTGGCGCCTAAAGTCCTCCATCTCAACTGCTAACCTGCAACCAAGCTATCTCCCATTCCCCCCTCCTCTCATCTACTTACCCATGTCCCCCCCACCTCAACTAACTTCCAAGGAGCATTAAATGTATCTCCTCACTCAACCCCAATGGCGATAAGCAATTTGGTGCCAAAATCCATTTAACGCCGGATCGTTTACCAATCCAATGGCTGAGAAACATAATGGGAACTATTCAGAAGAGAGAGACAAAGAGTTTGGATTATAAAAGAGAGAAGAAGGAAGAGTAAAAAGAGGCTGGTAGTTTTCTTAATTTTCATTAATGTCGTTTTAATCTTAAAAGTTGTAGTTAAGTATAAAACTTGTAATATTTTGCTTATTGGTATCAAACTAAGGTATTTGTGTCATTATAGCTTGTTTCCAAGTATTAATTCAGGTTATGTTAAAATTCCTTGTTTTAAAGCTTACTGTTGAGTATTTCCATTTCAAAGTCTTACATACAAGGTTTTATTAGCTTATTTTTAAGCTCACATAGGCTTATATTAGCTTATTATAGCTTGTTATAAGCTTATATTTAAGTTTGAAGCCATTTTGGAATCGGGTCAACAAAAGTCAAATTAAGCTCATGTGGTCTTGGAAATGGAAAATGGTTGAACCAGAGCTGGATTTGGGTTGAATCAGAGTTAGGTTAGGGGTTGGATTAGGCTAGTGTTCACTTGGTTACTGTTTTCAAGCCATAGTGGCTATGGATCATTTGTAAGTCATTCTTAAAGTTTCATATGCATCATCTGTCTTTGTAGTTAGAATAAGCTCAATCTTGTTCAATTAGCTGTATTTAGGATTTATGGACTTAGTTTGATCATTTACTTAGCTGGTTAAGTGTTTAGTCTAAAGTTGAGTGCAATTCAGTTAATAAAAGTGTGTTTGGGTCAACCTGTTATACTGTGTTCAAGGATTACTCAGATGATAGAACTTGTTGTGTTATGCCTTGTTAGCTAATTTAAACTCATTCAAGTCTTACAAACTGCACCTGCAACTGTCATAGTCAAAATCCACTTCACTTGTCTCAAACAGTTCACCTGTTGTGTTTTTGGAAATCAAAACTCTTGATTTGTGTTTAAAATTCATAAACATAGCTTGTGATATCTTCATTTCATCATTATACATCATGATAAGTCCTTAAATTGAGCTCAAAACTCATTAAAGTCAAAGTTTCATTTTCATTTTAAAAAGTCAAAAACTGAAAAGTGGTTTTTAGCCAATCTAAGAGGAATTTTCTAGGATTCATTACTGGGCCAAATTCAGTGAAGTTTGTTGTTTTAAGTACCTCACCTGGTCTATTTCTTTATCCTCATTTTATCAGATTTTTGTCAAATTTGTAATAGCTTCAAAACACTTGACAATATGGCACAAAATGCCCTGTACACACTCAGTATTAACTGAGTGTGCACAGGTAGTTTGTGCAGGCTTGTCACAAGCTCAAAACTAGTTGTCTAAGTCTAATTTTTGGTTCACAAACTCTTGACAGTGTCTTTATTAAGTTCCAAATTCTGTTTTTCCATTTCAGCTTATCTAGAAGCTTGTGCTTAAGCCCAAAGTTGGTCCCAAAATCTGTTTTAGCACATTTATTCAAAACACCAAATCTTGTAGTTGTAATTCAGTGGTTAAAGGCAGTTGTAAATGGTTGCATTTGGTTACTTTTAGCAAATAAGAGCCTCTGTGATCAGTGGGTGGTCTTTGGTTGTCAATCGCTTATTATAAGTGCTTATTTATAAGCACTAGTGATAGCAGTTTCAAATTCATCCACATAAGCACATGTTTTTCCATTTTCCTAGCTTCCTAATATTATTTTAGAGTTTTCCTGAAATTTTCAGATTTTTCTAAGTTGATTTACTATTTTTCTTAATTTAAAGTAGTTTTTAAGCATTTTTAATTAGCTTTTAATACAAATAATTAAGAAAAGGTTCAAAAAATAATTTTTCATTTTTCTTAGGTTTAGATAAATATAAAAAGTAAAAAAAGTAATTTTTCAGATTTTTCATAGTTTATTTTGTAATTTTTAGTAATTTAATTAGTTTTAATAGTTTAAAATTCATAAAAATAGAAAATAATCGAAAAATACAAAATAGTTTTGAAAATTCTATTTTGATATTTTAGACTTTTCCAATTCATAATTTTATTTTTCAAGCTTTATTTCATATTTTCTTTCATTTTAGGTTATTATTAAATAGTTAAAATTAGTTTTTAATTAATAATAATTAATTTAATAGTTATAAAAATAATTTTCTTTTTCTATAAATTTTCTTTTATCATTAGGATTGTAAAAATGTATTTTTCATATTTTTAGGATTTATATTTTATAAGTTTCACTTTTCACTTGTAGATTACGTAGATTTTAACTCAGTTTTATAAAAACTTAAAAACTAAAACATCATTTTAAATATAGTGATAGCGTTTATTTAATAGTTTTTATCTTTTAATTTCCTTTAATTTGCATTTAAGCCGTTGTAATTTGTTGGCTTTTCTTTAGTTATAATCATAATCAACCTTTTCCGTTCAAATTCCTCGATCACTATTCGTAGGTGATCCATTGCATAGCTTCGGGACATAACGACCGGAAACACTATACTCCTCGGATCTTCATTGAGTTCGTTCCTAAGCCGTTTAAGTTTGTTACGTGCGCCATTCACAAGTGGCGACTTGAGTGATAAAACGGTGACTGTTTGGGGAGCGAATCAAATTTTTACGCCACGCCGGGAGCTTGGCCTGATTATCCTCCGTTTAGCAGATTAGTTGTTTGAATACTCACTCATTTGTTTATATCATCCATCTCTATCTATATATATATCCATATTTTCTTATAAAAATCCAAAACCCAAAACATCCAAAACGATAAAACACAAATATATTTTTCTTTTGTTTCTATATATGTATCAAATATAAAAATACAAAAAGATTTGTCGTTTTCTTTAATAATAACAACATAAAAGATTACTACCGCAAACCAAGGCAAAGGCACTACCTAACTGAGGGTGCGACCATAATAAGTTCCCGAACTAAAGATTTAAAACTTGCCTTTTGTGTCCTTGTGATTGGTGTACCTTTTTCAAAGAAGCCATTCATCTTGTGATTATTGGTTAAGTTCACTGTTGTTTTGCCTCGAGTTTGTTTTGATTGATTTTGTTGGTATATCTACTTGTCAGAAACAAAAACCCAAAAAGATTCTTCTCACCCCATTTTTATAATTCATCTTCATAATTCCCATTTCTCTCCTTAACTCTGAGTCTCTTAGAGTTAACTCTAGTGCATGCACACTCGTTCTTCTAGATCATTGAGTCCTTTGCGTGATCTAGCAGAAATTCCTAGACTACGTTCTCGTAGACGTCTTTGCCCAAATAGTCGAACCGAGATTCGTACTATTTCAAACAATATATGCATTTAACGCACTATGGCGGAAATGCTCCAAGCACCCACCGAGGGGTATGGAGATGCCATCGTTTTACCAAGAATCAATTTCGATCACTTTGAATTGAAGACACATTTGATCCAACTTGTGTCTACAAATCAATTCTCGCTGGTCCGATCGTGAAGACCCGTATGCACACATCCGCTGGTTTAACAAGTTGACTTCAACAATCAATTTCAAGGATGTACCACAAAAGGTAATCAAGTTGATGCTTTTCCCATTCTCACTTGAGGGACACCGGATTTGGTGGAAAAAGAACCCCTCGATCCATCGAAACTTGGGAGGATCTTGTTCAAAAGTTTGTTAATTACTTCTTCCCTCCATCAAACACGACTAATCTTAAAATGAAATTTCGGATTTCGTCAAAATTTCGATGAAAACTTTGGAGAGGCATGGGAGAGATTCAAAGATCTCCTCAGGAAATGCCCCCATCATGAATTCACGGAGCTTAAACAAGTCAATATCTTTTATAATGGGTTGAACGGTAACGATCAAGATTCTTTGAACGCATCCGCGGGTGGCAATATCTTGAATCGTAGACCTAAAGATGTGCTTGAAATTTGCGAGAGTAAATCAAAAGTTCCTATTTCTCGTAACAAAGTCAATGTTCGAACACTCTCCTTCTTCATCCAGAACTCTTCTCGAGTTAGCAAACCGATAGCCGCTCTAACGGACATGATCCATTGTATGATAAAAGAGGTAAAGGAAATCAAAAGCGAAATTCAAAAGCGGAACCAATCAAAGCCATAAACAAGGTGTGTGAAATTTGTAGTGGTCCACACGCGTATTATGATTGTCAAGCAACCGATGCGTCCTTTTACCAAGCTCCGTAGCTTCGTAAACCACAATCAATACCGACCACAAGTGATCCTCACTACGTACAGACCTAGCGGTATGACACCACCGGTTTTCCTCTCTGGCAAAACCATGGCAATCAAAACCATGGCAATCAAAATCGCTGTTTGAATCAAGGACACAACTTCAATAACTCTCAAAATTTCAATCAAAACCGGAACAATTTCAACCAACCATATCAAGCTCCTAATCATCAAAGTTATCAACAACCTCCTCAAGCTCCCATACCAAATGACTTCATGAAAATGACTGAGTCAAACATACGTTCAATGCAAACTCAGATCAATAACATGAGAGGTGAGCTAAAAAGGGAAATTGATACCACATTCTCTCGGCAGACAAATGAGTTAAAGAATATGATGAGCAGTTTCATGAACATGAATATGAACAAAGCTTCATCATCTTCTAGAGGACTCCCAAGCAATACAATTCCCAATCCAAATGCCGAGTTGAAAGCCGTCACCACTCGTAGTGGTAAGACTCACAATGGACCTTCGACTCCAATGCCCCCTCCTCCTGTAGCATTGAGTCAAGTTACCAAGGATACAACGGACAAGGTGCATTTCTCAAGCCCACGGTACCGCACGTCCCACCTTCGGTAGTCCAAGCTTTAAGTCCGGAACCCGAAGTTCCGAAGAAAAATCCTGAGCCAGAAATGACTTCCATCCCGGCTCAAAAGTCTAGTCAGCTTCCTTACCCATCAAGAATGAATGATGAGAAGCTCAAAGACAAAAACAAAGAGCAAATGGAAAAATTTTTCCAAATCTTCAATGAGCTTCACTTTGATATAAGCTTCGTTGATGCGCTCGTTCTAATGCCTAAATTTGCATCCACGCTTAAAGGCTTACTCACCAACAAAGATAAGCATGCGAGATGGCTAAAACCCTCTCAATGAGCAATGCTCAGCGGTCCTTCTCAAGAAGCTTCCCAAAAAGCTTGAAGACCCTGGCAGATTTCTAATCCCGTGTGATTTCTTGGGGATGGTTCAATGCTCCGCCTTGTCCGATCTTGGCGCTAGCATTAACCTCATGCCACTCTCAGATGAAGAAACTGTCTCTTCCTAAACTTTCATCCAATTGTATGACACTCGAGCTAGCAGACCGTACCACAACTCGTCCACTTGGGATAGCCGAGGATGTCATGATGAAAGTGGGAAAGTTTCACTTTCCTACTGACTTTGTTGTAGTAGACTTCGATGCAGATCCTAGAGTTCCCCTCATCTTAGGGAGAGCTTTCTTGAAAACGAAGTCGTGCTCGATTGATGTGTTTGTCTGAAGAGTTGACCATTCGGTTGACAACGAAGAGCTCACGTTAAATATCAACAGAACTCCAAACCTTTGTACAAACGAGTGTTGCCACAATTGATCAAAAATCTGAAAGAATCAATGCAACACTCTCAAATTTCACGATTAAGAGTGTTCACCAAAAACGTGCTGAGCTCAAAGCTTTGAAAATCAACCCCTGGTTCAAACAAATGGTTTGAAAGCTGTACCAGGGAAGTCAAGAGTGTTCTTGATGATGAAGATGATCTAGAATCGAGACTTCATCGGAAGTGGTGGAAACTGCTAGCTCTAAGAGCACACCACTTGTCCCACCTCCGGAATCCGTTTGTCGCATCGAGTTTGTTAACTCTGTGGATGAAACCAAACTCTCTTCAGTTTCATCTGGATTGGATGATGATGATTGTGATCCAATGGGAGACATTCTTCCCATTGAAGAATTGCTCAAAAATGTTCCATCATCTTCTAGTCTTATTCCCGACTCTTCCATCCCTTCTCTCACTCCCGATGAGGAAGATGACAACTTTTGGAATGAAGTCGATGCATTTCTTAGTGATGAGTCAATTCCAACGGGAATTGATAATACTTACTTTGATCCAGAGGGAGACATCCTTTTTCGAAAACCCGTTGATTGAAGAACCGTTTCCCACCCTCCCTCTCCGGACATCTTCTTGACAATCACCATCTAAGCTTCAAGTTTAAGCTTAAAGATGTCAAAAATGGTGATTTGCTTCTTTCTGATGAGGAATGGACTTGCATTCTCATGTACGTCTTTATTTCATTCTTCACAGATGGTGTGGTTGCTCTTTCCTTTTCTCTTCGGGAATGAGGACACCATCTTTGACCCCGATATCATCCTTTATAGTTTCTACTATTAACAATATCACGGTTATATCTCGTCGGTGTGGAACTTTCCGATGTTCATATGTTTATTAACATTGTGAACGAAAGTCCGATCGAGATTGGTTTTCCATGTTACTTTCCCCATGAACAAATGAATACGGGTCGAGTCAAGCTAGCGACTCGGGAATCAAAAACAGTAGCATGCCATATGGGTTTTCACCCATATTTCCGACTTCTTTCTATTTTCTACCACCCTAGTGTGGGGGGGTTGCCCCACATGTTGGGTATATAAGCCTAAAAAAAAAAAAAAAAAAAAAAAAAAAACTCTTTCTAAATAATGGCCGTAGTATTTCCCTTTTACGTTTTTTGTTTCGGCATAACAGGTGACTTTGAATATTGAGGGCAATATTCATTTCTAGTGTGGGGGGAATTCTCACGAATTTTATCATGTAATTATACCACCCAATTTCCCCATTTTTGGCCAAAATTTTTTTGGAGTAAGTGTTTTGCACTTACTCAATTGGTTATCAATCCGCCTTGTCTAATAAACTAAAGGATTGGCTAATCCAAGAGCAAACGGCTCTTGGTAAAGATATCTCAAATCCGTTGACGGCTTGCAATTTGCCCAAAATTGTATGGTATTCAGCTCACCATATCCTAAAAAGTGAAGAGTTGGCTAGCCCGGAAGTTTATGGCTTGTGGTAAAGGCAGTGGAAAACCATAATTGGTAATCAGCTCACTAAAGATAATATTGATAATTTATCTAAGAGTTGGCTAGTCCGAGCAAACGCTTCGGTAAAGACAAATCAAACCGTTGGAAGCTGGTGGTTTGCTCAAAATCACATGGTTATCGGTGTACCATGGTTCTTACTTGAACTATAACATTTGGCTACTCCGAAGTAATTTTGGTAAAGAGATTCAAATCCATTAAGTTTTTCTCAAAAGATTGCTAGGACTAGCAATAGTTTAGTGTGGGGGATTGATGAGTGTGTAAATACTCATCATTTTTGGTTAAATCTGAACTGCAAAACGTTTAAAAATGCTCAGATATGCATCAAAATACTGAAAATATCTCAAAATTGCATTTTATATGTTTCAGATGCAAAATGTTTAAAATCAGATGAAAAATGAGCAAAGTTTGCATAATTAGCAGTCTCAGTCCCCCAAGTTTCAAAAGTTGTCAAAAACAGTCCCTGAGCACATAATTTCAAAAGTAAAATCACCAAAGGTCCTTTTAAAATCAAAAGTTGTCAAAATAAGTCCTTTGGTGAAAAATATAAAAAGTTTGAGAAAATTACAAGTTTGGTCCTCCAACTTTGAAAATTGGCAAAAATGGCTCCTGGAAAATTGAAAAATGGCAAGTTTGGTCCTTATACTTTTTGAGATTGTCACTTTCAACCCTTGGATCAACTTTGAGATATTGGCAGGTTTGGTCCTCACATTTTCAGAAATTGCATAAAGGCCCCTTGAGTATTAAACCCTTCAAAACCTTTTTGGCCTGGTCATAAACCTCTTGAACCCCTGTCAAATTGCATTTTGACCCCCCCTTCCATTATTACCACCCCAGTTGGCGCCTAAAGTCCTCCATCTCAACTGCTAACCTGCAACCAAGCTATCTCCCATTCCCCCCTCCTCTCATCCACTTACCCATGTCCCCCCACCTCAACTAACTTCCAAGGAGCATTAAATGTATCTCCCCCCTCCTCACTCAACCCCAATTGGCAGATAAGCAATTTGGCGCCAAAAATCCATTTAAACGGCCAGGATCAGTTTTACCAATCCAATGGCTGAGAAACATAATGGGAACTATTCAGAAGAGAGAGACAAAGAGTTTGGATTATAAAAGAGAGAAGAAGGAAGAGTAAAAAGAGGCTGGTAGTTTTCTTAATTTTCATTAATGTCGTTTTAATCTTAAAAGTTGTAGTTAAGTATAAAACTTGTAATATTTTGCTTATTGGTATCAAACTAAGGTATTTGTGTCATTATAGCTTGTTTCCAAGTATTAATTCAGGTTATGTTAAAATTCCTTGTTTTAAAGCTTACTGTTGAGTATTTCCATTTCAAAGTCTTACATACAAGGTTTTATTAGCTTATTTTTAAGCTCACATAGGCTTATATTAGCTTATTATAGCTTGTTATAAGCTTATATTTAAGTTTGAAGCCATTTTGGAATCGGGTCAACAAAAGTCAAATTAAGCTCATGTGGTCTTGGAAATGGAAAATGGTTGAACCAGAGCTGGATTTGGGTTGAATCAGAGTTAGGTTAGGGGTTGGATTAGGCTAGTGTTCACTTGGTTACTGTTTTCAAGCCATAGTGGCTATGGATCATTTGTAAGTCATTCTTAAAGTTTCATATGCATCATCTGTCTTTGTAGTTAGAATAAGCTCAATCTTGTTCAATTAGCTGTATTTAGGATTTATGGACTTAGTTTGATCATTTACTTAGCTGGTTAAGTGTTTAGTCTAAAGTTGAGTGCAATTCAGTTAATAAAAGTGTGTTTGGGTCAACCTGTTATACTGTGTTCAAGGATTACTCAGATGATAGAACTTGTTGTGTTATGCCTTGTTAGCTAATTTAAACTCATTCAAGTCTTACAAACTGCACCTGCAACTGTCATAGTCAAAATCCACTTCACTTGTCTCAACAAGCCACACTGTTGTGTTTTTGGAAATCAAAACTCTTGATTTGTGTTTAAAATTCATAAACATAGCTTGTGATATCTTCATTTCATCATTATACATCATGATAAGTCCTTAAATTGAGCTCAAAACTCATTAAAGTCAAAGTTTCATTTTCATTTTAAAAAGTCAAAAACTGAAAAGTGGTTTTTAGCCAATCTAAGAGGAATTTTCTAGGATTCATTACTGGGCCAAATTCGGTGAAGTTTGTTGTTTTAAGTATCTCACCTGGTCTATTTCTTTATCCTCATTTTATCAGATTTTTGTCAAATTTGTAATAGCTTCAAAAACACTTGACAATATGGCACAAAATGCCCTGTACACACTCAGTATTAACTGAGTGTGCACAGGTAGTTTGTGCAGGCTTGTCACAAGCTCAAAACTAGTTGTCTAAGTCTAATTTTTGGTTCACAAACTCTTGACCAGGTCTTGATTAAGTTCCAAATTCTGTTTTTCCATTTCAGCTTATCTAGAAGCTTGTGCTTAAGCCCAAAGTTGGTCCCTAAATCTGATTTAGCACATTTATTCAAAAACACCAAATCTGTTGTAGTTGTAATTCAGTGGTTAAAGGCAGTTGTAAATGGTTGCATTTGGTTACTTTTAGCAAATAAGAGCCTCTGTGATCAGTGGGTGGTCTTTGGTTGTCAATCGCTTATTATAAGTGCTTATTTATAAGCACTAGTGATAGCAGTTTCAAATTCATCCACATAAGCACCTGTTTTTCCATTTTTCCTAGCTTCCTAATATAATTTTAGAGTTTCCCTGAAATTTTCAGATTTTTCTAAGTTGATTTACTATTTTTCTTAATTTAAAGTAGTTTTTAAGCATTTTTAATTAGCTTTTAATACAAATAATTAAAAAAAGTTTCAAAAAAATAATTTTTCATTTTTCTTAGGTTTAGATAAATATAAAAAGTAAAAAAAGTAATTTTTCAGATTTTTCATAGTTTATTTTGTAATTTTTAGTAATTTAATTAGTTTTTAATAGTTTAAAATTCATAAAAAATAGAAAAATAATCAGAAAAATACAAAAATAGTTTTGAAAATTCTCTTTTGATATTTTAGACTTTTCCAATTCATAATTTTATTTTTCAAGCTTTATTTCATATTTTCTTTCATTTTAGGTTATTATTAAATAGTTAAAATTAGTTTTTAATTAATAATAATTAATTTAATAGTTATTAAAATAATTTTCTTTTTCTATAAATTTTATTTTATCATTAGGATTGTAAAAATGTATTTTTCATATTTTTAGGATTTATATTGTATAAGTTTCACTTTTTCACTTGTACGTTACGTAGATTTTAACTCAGTTTTATAAAAACGTAAAAACTAAAACATCATTTTAAATATAGTGATAGCGTTTATTTAATAGTTTTTATCTTTTTAATTTCCTTTAATTTGCATTTAAGCCGTTGTAATTTGTTGGCTTTTCCTGTAGTTATAATCATAATCAATCCCTTTTTCCGTTCAAATTCCTCGATCACTATTCGTAAGGTGATCCATTGCATAGCTCGCTGGGACATAACGACCCGGGGAAACACTATACTCCTCAGATCTTCATTGAGTTCGTTCCTAAGCCGTTTTAAGTTTGTTACGGTCTGCCATTCACAAGTGGCAGACTTGAGTGATAAAACTTGACTGTTTGGGAGCGAATCACCTGCAACAAAGGAAAGCAACACAAGGCTTCTTATAAGGCCATTACTACTGTCAGCATTATTACTGAGCCTTTGCAGCTTCTACATATGGATCTTTTTGGTCCTACATCTATCAAAAGCATTGATCACAAATACTACTGTTTGGTGGTGACTGATGATTATAGTCGATATTTTTGGGCATTCTTTTTGGGGACTAAAGATGAAACATTCCAGATTCTTCAAGACTTTATTGCCCTGGTGGAGAATCAGTTGAACAAGAAGGTCAAAGCAATTAGGTGTGATAATGGGACAGAGTTCAAGAATGCTAAATTGATAGATCTCTATGCTACAAAGGGGATTAAGAGGGACTATAGCATTGCCAGAACTCCACAACAAAATGGAGTTGCTGAAAGGAAAAAACAGAACCCTATTGAAGCAGCAAGATCAATGCTTGCTGATTCAAAGTTGCCTACCATGTTTTGGACTGATAAGCGTTAGCACTGCTTGTTATGTGTTGAACAGGGTATCCATAACTAATCCTCACAACAGGACACCTTATGAACTTCTGTCTGGCAAGATTCCTACCATAAGTCATCTTAAGCCTTTTGGTTGTCATGTCACCATTCTCAATACTAGTGATCATTTGGGCAAGTTTGATGGGAAAGCTGATGAAGGATATGTGATAGGCTATTCAGCTCATTGTAAAGCTTACAGAGTTTATAACCTCTCCACAAAAAGGGTTGAAGAGACTCTGAATCTCAGATTTATGGAGGACAAGCCAAATGTTCAAGGTGCAGGTCAAGAATGGTACTTTGATTTGGATTATCTAACTGACCATTTGGGTTATACTCATTATAAATCTAACATTTCTGTAGAACCACAAGAGGCTTCTACTAACATTACAGGTTCTTCAGATGATGAGTCAGATTCAGAATGTGATGAACAAGTTATACTTGTTCCCTCTTTTCCCTCTAACCACTTTTCAGGTACCAAGAACTCAGCTGCTAATGAAGTGGCTTCCAAAGGATGTAGGGTATGCAGAAGAACTTGTGAAGCTCCAACACCAAGAATATGCAGCTAAAGAAGATGCTGAAAAGTTTGGGTATGAATTCTCCAAGGAAATAGAGGAACTTCTAAAGCAGGCAACTAATGAAGCCCGTAGGAACTTTGATGCTGCTGGCATTGTCCCTTTTCCTGCTGGTAATGTGATGACTCCTGCTGATATAGGAAAGGTTGTCACCATACGGTTGCGCCGCTAGTGTTCCTTTCTTGCTCATGCAACTGCTTCTCTTTGTTACTCCATCTGCTGACTGTTTGAGCTTTGAAGAGACTCCCACCATATTTGCCACTCCATCTGATTTAGCCAATTCACAACATTCAAAATCTGAATTGGATGGCATTCATCATCAGTCAAGAACATGCATTTTTGACTCTTCCTCTTATGATGATGACTTTGGAGGTACACTTACTAATCTGGCAACATCTGTGGATGTTAGTCCTAATGTCACAAAAAGAATTAACACAGTACATCCACAATCCCTTATTATTGGTGATCCTACTTCCACTGTTCAGACTAGAAGCAGGGTCAAGAAAACAACATTTGGTGAATCTGCTTTTCTCAGCTACATAAGGGATCAACATAGGAACAATTATATAGACTATCAACATTGTCTATTTGCTTGTTTCTTATCTCAGGTTGAACCTACCAGTATTTCACAGGCATTGGGAGATGAGGATTGGGTAGCTGCTATGCAAGAGGAGATGCAACAATTTTTGAATCAAAATGTATGGGAACTTCTTGATTTGCCTCCTTGTAAATATGCTATTGGAACAAAGTGGATTCTCAAATGTAAAAGGGATGCAAGAGGTATTGTGGTCAGAAATAAGGCTAGGTTGGTGGATCAGGGTCATAGACAAGAGGAGGGTATTGATTATGATGAGGTTTTTGCTCCAGTTGCAAGAGTAGAAGCAATCCGGCTTTTCTTGGCATTTGCCTCCTACATGGGTTTTATGGTTTATCAGATGGATGTGAAGAGTGCATTTTTGTATGGTGAAATTGAGGAAGAAGTGTATGTCACTCAGCCCAAGGGTTTTGTAGACCCAGATCATCCTGATAAGGTTTACAAGGTGGTCAAGGCACTTTATGGACTTCATCAGGAACCTAGGGCTTGGTATGCCAGGCTTTCTTCATTCCTACTGAAACATGGCTATAGAAGAGGTGCTATTGATAAGACTCTCTTCATTAAGAAGAACACCAGGGACATTATTCTTGTGCAAGTATATGTAGATGATATTATATTTGGATCCACCAAAGAAGCCTGGTGCAGGGAATTTGAAGAGTGAGTTTGAGATGAGTGCCATGGGTGAACTCACTTTCTTTTTGGGTCTTCAAGTACAACACAAGTCAGTGGCATTTTCATTCATCAAGAGAAGTATGTGCATGATATCCTCAAGAAGTTTGATTTGGAGCTTGTTAGGACTGCAACAACACCTTATGAGCCTCCTAAGGCAAAGTCAAATAATGAACCTGATCCTGCTGTTAATGTTCATCTTTATAGATCCATGATTGGTTCTCTCATGTATTTGACTGCTTCTAGGCCTGACATAATGTTTGCAGTCAGTGCTTGTTCTAGGCATCAAGTCACACCTTTGACTTCCCATTTGACTGCAGTCAAGAAGATTTTCAAGTATCTAAAGGGCCAACCCAAATTGAGCCTTTGGTATCCTAGGGAATCTCCATTTGAGTTGGAAGCATATAGTGATAGTGACTATGTTGGTGCTAATTTTGATCGCAAATCTACTACTGGAGGATGTCAGTTCTAGGGAAGGAGATTAATCTCCGCAATGCAAAAGCGACCATAGTGGCTACTTCTTCTACTGAAGGTGAATATGTGGTTGCTGCTAGTTGTTGTGGTCAGGTACTTTGGATACAAAACCAACTATTGGATTATGGGTTCAACTTTATGAACACTAAAATTTTTATAGATAACCAAAGTACAATTTGCATTGTTAAAAATCCTGTTTTTCATCAAAGAACTAAGCACATTGAAATAAGACACCACTTTATCAGAGATGCTAATGAAAAACACCTAATTCAAGTGGTAAAAATTCATACAGATGAAAATGTTGCTGATTTGTTAACAAAAGCTTTTGATGGCCCCATATTTCAATATTTGGTTGTTCATATAGGCATGCTTAACCCTTGATTGTATGTTTGAGGGGAGGAATATTCCTAAGGGGAGGATGTTGGTTCAAGGGGAGGATTTTTGTGTATATCTTGTATATTTTATATATATATCTGTATTGTATATTTTGTGGTCTTCTAACCAACTTGCAGAAATAGTTCAAACAAACAATCATGGAAATCATTCTACACAAAGACAATAAAGGATAAAGTGTTTATTCATTTATTCAACAAACTGCATTTTATGATGCAGTGATTACAGACACTGGACATGACAACTAAGATCAAGACACTACATTCCTTCACTCCTTCCACCTCTTCTTCAGACCAAAGCTTCACTCTTCAAGGCCTCCTCTCTGGCCTTTGGAGTCCCCACTGTGGCATCCTATGATGCTCTCTACCCCTCACATCCATCCATTCATGCACAGGACGTGCAGCAAGACCCATAACAAGGGTCCCTCTATTGGGGTTGGATGTGGAGGGTTGGGGGTTTGGAATTGGAGCATTTGGTGGCAGCACAGCAAGAGGAGCAACAGATATGGGCCTGTAGTTTTGAGGCATGTAGGTAGGATCATTCACTTCATCATCAGAGTCTTCCTTCATATCCCTGAGCTCAGCACTGGACACCTCAACCTCATTCTGAGGAGGGTTTGGAACTTCTTCCTCTTAAGAAGTATAGTAGAAGGGGTTTTGATAAGGAGATGGTCTTGAGATGTAGGTGACTCGGTTGGTGACTCCAGGTGGAAAGTAATTGAGCTAGTTTGGCTCGCTGTCTAAAGAAGATAATTCAATGGGATGATTTGGAGAGTTGCTCATGTTTTGTGTGTAATGTATGGTGTTGATTTGGGATATGTGTTTGTGTAGCAAAGGTTTGGTTTTATAGACTTTTTGGGAATCTTAGGTCGGTAGAGTTAATGGTTTAAAAGTTTGGTTGGAATTTGTATCGATTAAAGGAGACTGCTGAAACACTATTGAGATAAGAGGAATTGATTCCTTTTCATTGCCACTGATATTGTACTGGATTCCTCTGATGGGCTATGGATTCTGCGGATAGCATTGAAGAGTTACTACGGACAAAAGATAAGCGGTTTCTGCCGTTTGACTGGTTGGTTTCCACTGATTGACTTTTCATTGCTGCTGATAGTATTGGAAATTGGGGATTTAAGTGGGAAAGTCTTGAAAGTCAAAATTGGTCAAATATTCGCGCTGAATCTTTTATTAATTTAAACGGTTATTTTGGGCAACATATTTCAATTTTCAATCAGAAGAATCCCACAACCTAATTAACCAATTCCCACTGATTTTTGAAATCCATTGTTCCACAAGCTCTTCAACAATGACGTCTCTTGAATACAAAGTCGACCAAAACAAGACTGCATTTCTTGATCACACCAAAGGAAGCACACTTTATGACGATATGATTGATTTCCTCTTACGGTCTAAAATCAGGTATGCTCTTTCGCACTCTCCATCTGTTGTCTATGACTCTCTTGTCAGGCAATTTTGGGCCACTGCTCATGAGCGATCTCTCACTGGTTCAACCAAGGAGATAGTGGCCACTATAGATGGTAGAGAGTATGTGATCACTGAGTCCCTCATTAGGACTCAGTTACAATTTGATGATGCAGATGGTCTCTTTGAGAATAATAGGTGAGGAACTTATCTCTGGACTAACCAGGTTAGGTATCCCTTTGATGGGAAAATAATTTGGTATAAAAATAAGTTTTGCCCTAAGTGGAGGTTTTTAGTCCATACCCTGCTTCAATGTCTTAGTCCCAAATCTGGTGGTTGTTTGGCTCATGGGAGACAATACAATTTTTCAAAATATATGTTTGAGGAAATGCTTAAGAATGTGAAGGATACCAAACATAAATTTTTAATGTATCGTAGGTTTTTACAAATGATACTAGGCATTAAAACCTCTGATAAAACTCCTAGGGTCATTACTAAGCTAACAGCCAAGTTATTTGCAACAATGAAAACTAGTTTTGCTGGAGAACATAGACCCTTACTACCATCAATGTTTCCTGGTGTTAATGTTGCTGCTGATGCCTCTGCATCAGTTGCTCCTGATGACCCACAACATCCACCTTCACCAGGGCCTGTAGCCCTTGAGGAACCAGTGGTTGCCTCTACCTTACAGGACCAAACTCCTGTTGAGACTGAAGTTAATCCCACTCCTTCTAGTGGTCAACCACAGAGTCCACCTAGAACTCATTTTGAGGAAGACACCACTTTTGGTGATAATTTTATTATGTCTCCCTCTAGGTCTAATGAAGCTCCTCAAACCACAGGTATTCCTGCTGGTGGAGCTGAGGATCATATTATGCTGATGAATATGGCTAGTTTGCTCAATAGGTATGTGCAAAAAGTTGATGATTTGGAGCTCCAGCTCAAGGATTCCAGGGAAGAGCTAAAGGAGACTAAACATACTCTGGGTTGTGTTATGGTGCAGTTTTGAAAAGGGTGACTGATTTGGAGGTGAGATTGGGTAAAACGAGGAAAAGATTGGTTGTATCTGATGATGAGGAGGAACAAGGTCACGCAAGTGTTCATCTCAATCTTGAGGCTCTCCATGTACTAACATCAATTTCATTAGGAGAATCTCAACCTTCAAAGGATAAGGCAGTAAAAGTATTTTAGAGGAGACCAAAGAGGAAGAGAAGCTATCTGAGTAAGATGACTCTCAAGTCTGGGTTAGTGGATGCTGGTAAGGCCTCTAATACAGCTGATGAGGATGCTGTTGCTTCTGATGTGATTATTACTGAGGGGCAAATGAAAGAAAAAGAGTCTGACCTTTCTGCTGATAAGCTTCAAGTTCCTGCTGAAAGTGCATCTATTGCTGCTGAGAAGTCCATTCCTTCAGATACAGTTGCTATTGATGCTTCTAAGACTGTTTCTTCTGATATGCTGGATGTCAATGCTGCAGAAGAGCTTGTGCCTATTTCTTCAGAGGATAAAGGAAAAGGGAAAATGGTTGAAAAAGAAGAAGTGGATTTGGGTGTTGATAAGGCTGAGCAGGAAAGATTGTTTAGACTGCATGAGATTTCAATGAAAGATAGAATAGTTGCAGAACAAGCTCAGGCAACTTTCAATGAAGAGTTCTTGGCTGAAAGAGCTCCTAAGATTACACCTGAAAGGATGAAAGAGTTGAATGAGTTGGCTATGGGATTTACAGATGAGAATTGGAACCAGCTTGGTGTTGATGTTGCTAGAAATCCAACTCTTGCTCAATCAATTTTTAGAGGTGCTTTTACTTCTGATAACTATGTCCATGATATAAAGACATTGGTGAATCAAAGAAAGAAGGTTGCTGCAGAGATGAAAGCTAAAGCTAAAAGGGACAAACCTCCTTCTCAAGCTCAACAGAGATTACATATGAGGGAGATGGTCAAGAACATGAGCTCTGCTGTACATACCACTGGATAGAGTATGTCATATGTGAAGTCCTTCTCTGATGAAGTGTTGGTGTAACAGTATAATAAGATTTTGGATAGACTTCTAAAAGATGGTATTAATCCTTATCAAAGGATGAAGAGACATCATCCCTCTTTGGAAGGTTCTGAGATAAAGGAGACTTTGTCTGAGATAAAGGAGACTTCAAAGATGTGAGACAAAGGAGGTACCAACTGCTGATATTGGTTTGGATTCCTCTGAGCCTTCTAAGGTTACCACTGATAGTGAGATGCTTTTTACTCCATTTTCTTTGCCTGCTTCTTATGTTCAAGAAACTCAAGTATCTTCTCCTTCTTCTACACCTGGTGGTAGAAAAAAGACTCTAGCTAAGAAGAGGAAGGCTATGCCTCTTGACCTTCAAGCTTCAAAAAGTACATTCATCAAAGATTTTGAAGAGGATGATCTGGATGAGGAATTGGTTGTTTGGTCAAGGCTGGTCAAATGGGAGCTAATTCCAACAGGACTTGGTGGTTTGAGACATTTCAACTCTGTCCATAGGGAGGATGGAACAGTTAGAAATTTCACATTTCTTACCGAGATTCTCAACTTTTTAGATAGAAATGACCTCCTTAGGTTGTATGAAATGGTCTCTACCTACTTTGAGTCTCATGATGCTTCTGAAGTTGGGATGTTCTTGCTTGGGGATTTGCAAGTTTTATTTGATTCGGTGTCTAAGGATGGGAAAGGTTTTAGAATTTGGGAGGGTCAGCATGACTGGCAACTCTATTAGTGGACATTTTACCCATTGTCAACTGTTTATGTGGTGCAGACTTGGGAGGGAGTGTATCTGTTAGGTCACCATATTAGTAACACAAGCATCAATATAAGAAAGAGATAAGAAGTGATCGGATGAACAACTACCAAACACTATGCGTATGAATGTGAGAAGGATTATGCGTAATAGTGAAAGAGTAAATTGAACAACCAACCATCTAAGGATGGTTTACATGAGTATTTATAGGAGGGAACTAGGGCAACACTCCAAGTTCCCATCTTTTCACTTATGGGCTTGGGCCTAGGCTTATGGGCTTTCTACATAAGCCTAGCCTTGATTACTAACATAAAATCCATATTAAGCTAACTATTACATATGAATCACTAACACTTGAATTAACGTTTAGGAGTGATTCCAACAATCTCCCCCTAAGTGTTAGTGATGAATGAAAGAGTGATAAACGTTGTAGGTGCTGATGTAATAGTAGCTTTGACGTCTTCTGACATTCTTCTTTCTTGTGAGAAGAAGTGTCTTGATTCGAACAATCTTCCGAGTGTAGAGAAATTGTTTCTTTTGAAGTAATCTGCTTTGACATAATCCTTTTCTTTATTCTTTTGTTCTTTGTTCTTTGAAAGTGATAATATGTTGTGGTTGTCTGCATCAGGTCTGCTTCGTTGCTCCAGTGTCTCCACGTCTTTCTCCAACATGCTCACACACTCTTTGACGTTGGAATGCAGTACTGATGAAGTTCTCTTAGTCTGTAAACTTTGTAGATTCTTTGACTTTGACGAAGAATCATTCTGACTTTGGGTTGCCTTTTGAGAGAACTTCCATTAGTGATGTGGTTGGTATGAGCATGTGAAGAATCTGCACGATAAGTCCGCTCCAGAGCTTCCATAAGAAGAAAACATAAGAAAGGTTAGTGATAAGCGGATTCGCAGACTTACAAGTTTGAACCGAGTGTTAACATCATAGTGTGAAAACACATCTCTAATTCTCACAAAGGTTGTTCTGAACCGAGTCCCACAAGTGAGATAACGCGATGTACCGGTACACCTACATTTGTTCAGATGAGTCGCCATTGAGGTACATCGAAGCATCACCTCACGATGTAGACCGTTTAAGACCACTAAGCGTAATCCACGGGGAGTTACCGGCGAACACGCCTATCGTGGCTGTTTGATGTTGACCTGGCGGAGTTTCCATTCAATCACCGAGGATCACGATGAGCGAACCCCTAATAAATGTTCTCGACAGATTGCTAAGATCTATGTAGGACTCGATAACGTACCACTTGCGTCCTTATTGTTGAACGACAAGTGATGAAATGTCAAGTGTACCTAAGAGATCTTTTGATGAATCTCGTGGCTCTAGACTCAATAATGCATTTTGGTTTTCTGGCGAGTGAGACTAGAGAGGGTCTCTTTTCAATACCACGCTATCTCTAAGAGAAAGCCGATAGTTTACGTAGGGTTCCTGTGAGAATGAAACAAGCTTCTATTGAGAGAAACTTGAGTGGCTAAGAAGGTTTAGTGCATGCGTCACCGGGTCCATGACGACTTTGATCTTCAATACCGGTTTCATCAAGTGACAACGCAAGTATCATATGAATTGAACCTGCGCCTAAGTTGAATAATCTGGAGGGCTGTTTCTTTTCACCCTTTTCTTTGCTTTTCTTTTTAATTCTTCAATTCTTTCTTTCTCCAGTTCTCATTATCTCCTTTTTATAATCATACCTAAGGACTTCTAATTCTAACTATTGGTATTGTCCTTGGGTAGATCCCTCCGGCTCTGGCGGATCATATGACGGTTATTCCTAACCTTAATCACATTATAACTCCATTGCCATAAAACCATTTTTTATGAAAATCTCTCGAAGTGTTTGTGAATGAAAAACATGTTTGAACACTTCAAGAGTTTTAGATTTTCAGAAATACTCCCCCTCCACATGTGTTTAAGAGTTTTGACAAAAATGCGCAGTGAGAGAAGAGCGCGACTTTTGAATTGATCGACTCAAGATAGACAATTCCTTGTGAGACACGATTACGTTGCATAGTTAAAGAGATACATTGTCCGCTTTTAGGTGACAACTAGCTCTAATAACTACCTTGAAGATGTGGACAACCCTGAAAGGTTGTCAAACCTGTCAAAGTTCATGTCTATCAAGAGCTTCTCGAATGGGTACAATTTACTTGGATAAGTCTTGGAAGACAAATATTTTCAATGTATGACTGTTCAGATCCCATCAATTCATGGGTTGAAGTCTTTTCACACGAGGATTCAATAGCAAAACACAACATGTTTCTAATCACTTAATTTTTCTCCCCCTCAAAAATGGCATATAAATATGTTATTTTTTGAAGAAATGTTGAGAATAAATATGACCATTTTGAGTTTGGTGGGAAGATTACATGAAGAACAATTTGTGAACAAAGTTTGTAATCAAATACTCCCCCTCAACAAGTGATATTAATGGTTGAGGTTTTAAAAATCATAAGGGGAAGTACTTGTCCTTTTGAGGAAAACCTTTGAAAAGTGAAAGGTTTGATAAGTTTTACTCAAAAGTAAGAAGCTTTTGCTCCTTTTATAGGATTGTGGCACTGAAGCGTACCACAGGGTCCTTTCATTACAAGAACGGGTTGTACATTGTTATATGTGCACAAGCCATTGTCATATATAATCACACATCCAAAATAATATGAAATTGAAACAGTTTAAGGGGTACCAGGTAGTCCATCAATCTTTCCAGAATGCAGGCGTTGATAGCGGAGAGTAATCTGGATCGACTACCACCTACGGCTTCCCGAGTTCGAACGGCGGTCCCTTCTGTAACCTTTCATCAATCCGGTGATGATCCTCTTAACATCCCGTCTTTCCTGAGAATTCCATCGCTTTGGAGACCCAATGCCTTCATGTATCGCCTTCAACCTATAAGCCAAGCCGCCCCGACCTTCTTCGCTGTATGATCCCTAAACTTATAAAGATCTGCACACGCCATCAAGCGCATGCGCTGGAGTTCACCGCGTAAACTACGCCAAACGGTTTTCCGATGAGAGTGTATTGTGGAAGATGGTTGATGTCGAATTTCTAGGTGCGGTGAGGTTGACACGTGTTCAAACGATTCAACGGCAAGTTGTAAATCTTTTACACGTTCCTGGATCACTATGCTTCTGATGAAGATGATCAGGGACTTTATGTATTCACGTTGAATTTCAGTCGAGAATTGTCTCATTCGTCCCTATACCTTGGCAAGATATAGATCTTCAATGTCATTGAGAGACAAATTCTGAAAGTCCACTTCACAGAATGCATAGTCTCTTTCGTCTTGTCTTTTGACTACGATGTTCTTGAGGAAGGTGTAATCCCATTTAGACGAAAGAACTATATGCTTAACAAAGAATAATCCCTTTTGTACTGTACACTTCATGTTGAGACTTTCGAACCTGGCAGCTTTTGTAGTAGATTCGCATGCTTCGGCCAATGATGAATCCCGTACATTGCATCAATGTCATACTGTTCTACGTTGTTGGAAAACATGTGGGTAGCCTTTTCTTCGATGGCTATGCAGTTGGAGTATATGGCTGCCGGGAACGGATGTGTAAGTGATGTAGCGTATTTCATTGAACCATCGCTACCGTGTAGAAGAAATTCCAAGTCATTGTTGAAGAAGTAGCGGAATGGAAACTTAGGTTGATCTGGTTGGCCAATCGTTGGTAGAGTTTTAGACCAATCGGTGTAATATGGAGCGTTGTCTTTTCGGGTGTAGTCGATGTTTGCTTCAGGGTTCAGCCAATCAATGTTGTTAATCATGGCTCGTTCTATATTTTCAAGGTGATATTCAACTTCAATAGCACTTTCTGAGCTGTCTTTGAGTATTTGAAAGGCTTCATTCTTGATTCGTTTCAACTCTGATTTCGTCATCTTCTTCACTCGGAATTTTTCTTGCAGTAACTTAGCATGCTCCAATGTACGACCTTCTACCATGTCTGGATCATCAGTTAGAGCGGGAGTAGCATCAACAAGTGTAGAGAACCAATCATACTCGGTGTCGTCTTCGTCTAGCCATGAGACGACATCGGCCTTAGGTGTCTTCTTCTTTTTCTTAGGCCTTGATGATGATGATGGTTTCTTTGTCGAGGCGGGAGAGGTGGGTTGTTGTTGGGGCTCAGGGACTTCCTCATCGTCACCACCAGTGTATTCAAAGTGATCACCGCTTTTTTCTGTCTGGGGTGGTAACTCGAGTCCCTGAGATTTGTCGGAAGAGCGTGGAGGAGATTGTCTTGTTGTTGGAGTCCTTAGGGGTGGTGGTGGCATAGAGGAGGGTTCTCCAGACTTCTTTGGACGTTTAGGCTCGTTATCTTTATCCTTATCCTTGTCTTCATCGTCTCTTGGACGTTTAGGCCTTTGAGCTTCTTTTCTGCATGCTGATTTGAGTTGGTATTCCAAAGAATGCTTCAAACAATTTACCTTCGTAAGAAGTAAATGTTGCTGATCGTTTAGACATTTGAATTACTAGCCTAGAAACCAATTCAGCATTGGAGAACACTATAGGATTAGTTGGGTTGATTGTTACGGTCATAGGTGTTGATCTTATAGTTTGTTTGGCCAAATGCATCAGATTCGGATAGAGCTGTTTGGTAAACATCTCCCTTGTAACTCCAGGAACGATGTCAAGAAGGAACTTGTGAGTGTAACCTTTGATCATCTCGTTCATTTCCCCTTGAAGATCACGTTGCATGAACTTCTGGATGTACTCTCTTTCAACTGACATCTTGTCATTCTCGTCATGAAGATATCGGATCTCATCAGCGAGAAAATTCGCTTTTGTAAATCACATCTTTCTTCTTGACACGCGGCAGGCTTTAACAATTCTTGTCTTTGCCCGAGATATCCAAGAGTCCGTTGGCTTCTTCACGCAATTTGGATATGGATCTGGTTGTTCTTCTGGATGGTGGTGGTGAAGAGTGAGATGACGAGTCTGATGATGAAGAGATGTGAGGGGACTCAGGGTCTTTAGGAGGTTCAGCAGTTTCTTCCTTAGAGCGAGTTGGACTGTTGAGAAGGAAATCATCATAATTCACTTCGTCATCTTGTCCAGATTTAGCCTTTTCTTCCGCCTGAATTCGGGCCTCTTCCTCTGCTTTGGCTTGAGTTGCAGCCTCTTCATCAGCCTTTTCTTTCTCAGTCTTATCCTTTTCAGGTTCCTCAAAGTCGTAATCAATAGAATCCTCCACGCACTTTTGTTGTTGCTCAAGAGTGGTGGCACCAATTCCCTTATAAACATGAATTGGTGTAGATTGGACCCCACCACTTGACCCTCCAGGGCCACGCATTTGTTCCTGTTCAAACTCTTTTGCAACGTGTTGGAGTCTTATGATTTTGAACTTCTTCCTGTAATCAGTGTCCAATGGCTCTTCATTTGAGCTTTCTTCTTCATGCTCAATCACTGGAGTATTTCCTTTACCTTGGTCAGCTTTTGGACTGGGAGGTTTAGCTACTGTTGGAGTGACATCGGTTGCAGTTTCAGAGTAGATGACCTCTTCGTCTGATTCGGTTTCCTCAGAGCTTTCATCCTCTAGCTTTCTTTGCGGTTCAGACTTGGGAATAGGAATGGCTTCCTTAGAGGGAACTGTCCTTTTGAGTGGAGGTTTCCTCTTAGGGAACTTTCTTTGACTCTCAGTGGTTGTGGCACTCCACCTTCGTCTCTTCTGGTTTTCCTTGTAGGTGTACCAGCGGACTTTTCATCAAGAAAGCCTACTTTGCCTTCATCAACTGCTACCAGATACCTTTTGTATGAATAAAGTTGTTTGACTTCATCAGTTAGAAGGTGATCCGACAACACAACACCTTGTTTCTTTGTTGTTGATTCCTTGAATCTGACTGTGAGTGTAGGCTCATACAACATGAAGTGATGCTTTGGGTCATCGAGACTTTTGGGGATATCAGGGTTATACCCAAGAGCTCTTTGGATCAACAGTTTTGTATATCTGATGTATGGGATCTTGGAACCAAGTTTTTTGAGGAATGACATCATGTCTTCCCATATTAGAGCTTCAACTTCAATATGTTTCGTGTTGACCAAAGCCCAAAAAATCTGCAGTTCCATGAGCTTGGGATGCTCATAGCCACCGTCACGTCTTAAACGTGATTTGGTGATGATGATGTAGAGAGTTCTCCATGGCCGAGGAATATTCTTAAGATCCACGTATGAATGCTTTGTGATTACTCCTGAATCTTCATCATAACCAATGTCAATCATGAATTGTAGAACAGCTCTTGTTAGTGCGGCATTGTATTCGATTCGCTCGATGACGGGATGGAAGAATAACCCTTAAGTCTGCAGGTGTGATGGTGACTTGTTTGTCATTGAGGGTCACCGTCACAACATTTTGTCCTTTGATCCTTTGCATTGTATTCGAAGGCTGGTGAATATAGATCTCGTGAATGCTTAGCAGAATTGGTGAGCATGTTATGATAAGGATGATTCTTAATATCCACAGAATTAAGCGTTGAAGACGCTGAGCGGTGAGGTATCAAAATCAACACAAAGGTTGTTCTTTCCAATCTTCAATCGGATAGCCATTAGGAAGATATCAGCAACGGTGAGAACATTTGGTGCATCCACATTCTGCATTTGAGCGTCCATGTCGTGATCTGAAAGATATTTAGCCAAAAGAACCAACATATCGAAAGACATTATGTTAGTCAACATATGGTTTTTTTTTCTTCTAATTATTGCATGTGATATGTCGATGATTGTTACGAGTCCAATGTCACTTGTTTTTCCAATAGTCCAAAGACGTTGTGATAAGTTTTGTGAGTTGATTAACTTTAAGTTTTAAAGTCCATGTTTACACTTATTATTCACAACTTGTTAAACATTTAAGCTTATAGTGACATTATTGGTTTCGTGGCGTTATGATTTATTTATTTACAAGTTTGCACGCGTAACAATTCATAATTAAGGTTAAACTAGGCTTAGGCATAAAAATTGGCAAGCTTATGCGTAAACATGAGTGGTATACGCGTAAACGCAAGCTTATGCGTAGGTTCTTGACTTACGCGTAAGAAATATTACACGTAGGGAAAAGAGTGCCTTATATGAGAGCTTACGCGTGGCGTATATGGAACCTTACGCCGTAAGGCTTACTCGTAAGAGTCAACCTTATGCGTAGATGTCCACGCATATCCTTCACAGGATATGTGTAGTCCCTTATGTAGAACCTTACGCGTAAAAGTTACGCGTAAGATTTCTCTTACGCATAACATGCTACGCGTATGGTGATCCTCATGCGTAGAAGGCAAATACCCTTGATTGTGAATTTTCACGCGTAATAAACCTGAAATAAGTTCACCATAGCACCAATATTAACACAAATCTCATTGAAACATGAGATTTAACCGTTGGATGTTTATGATATTAAAAACCTTTGTTTGTAATCATGTCAGAAACGTGAAAAACACTTACAGCTTGATGATCAAAAACACGGATTTGAGGATGAGTTTTTACACGTAGGATTTGGGTGGTTGGGATATTAATTATTGTAAGAAATGAGAAGTAATGGTTTGGTGAGGGTGTTTTGTTAAAAAACACTTTGGCTTTTTGACACACTTAGTCCCTCCATCTTTACCATTAACATCCAATACCCATAACTTTCATTTTGGTTACCAAACGAATGATATTTTGGAAAGAAATTTGACGGCACTCCCCCTCGACTTAAGAGATAATGAAAGTTTATAAATTTTAGTCCGAGGAGTGTCCGTAAACCAGAAATGTGACCACCATTATTAAAGAAACAACCGGGATAAGGTAACATGCAAGTACAAGGTTTCTTTATGAAACCGAAAAATATTTGTTTTCTCCCCCTCAACACTTTATCGAGAAAAATAATGAATTTTGAAAGATTTGATTGTTGATGGAAGAATTGTACTTGCCATGTTAAAAGAAATATAGATAGAAGAATAATTTTGTTGTTTTATCTGATTTTATATTTTTGTATTTTGTTTTTTGAAAAATATTTACAAAAGAGGTTCTGGTGTTTGACTGGTTTTAAAAATGTTTTAAGAGTTCATCCAGTTTCTCTTGAGTCAAACACCGCATACCAATCCGGTGGACCAACTCATTAAACCTAGCAGGAGCTCAGGCTTTGGTGAGAAGGTGCATAATTGTGTCTGTACCCACAAAGTATAATTCAACAATACCCTGTTCCACGTGGTCCTTGATGAAATGATATCGAAGATCGATGTGCTTTGATTTTGAATGTTGAACTGAGTTGCACGAGATCACAATAGCACTCCGATTGTCGCAGTACATCGGGATTCTGTCAAATACGTAACCATAGTTTTTGAGTTGTGTTCTCATCTAAATGACTTGAGCACAACTTACGCCGACATGGCCACATATTCGCTTCTGTGAGGACAGTGATGTACTATCCTGCTTCTTCGATTGCTAGGACACCGCTTATCACCAAGAAATTATAATGCTCCGAGTAATTTTCCGTGAATCTAAGCATCCCGTGGTCAAGATTAATGCGAAAAAGCTATTAGTTCAAAACTAGAATCCTTTGGATACCAGATCCCCAAGTTAATGGTTCCCTTGATGTATTGGAGGATTCTTTTAGCCTCAGAGAGGTGGGTTTCAGTTGGTCTCGACTGATAACGGGAACAGAGATGTAAAACCCTAAAAATATAAACGCATAATAAGACTATTTTACCCTTGAAATCAATTTTTTTTTAAAATACGTAAAATATAATAACGTTTATTTAACGAAACTAAAAACCTAACTTATGAATATTTAAAAACCTAACGCGAGTATGTTAAATAAAAAAACCTTGGTACGACGGAAAAATTTAAAAGTCACACAAATAAGTTAATTGGTCGTTTTCTTTTGCAAGACGAGCCTTGGGTCTTGTTTCTTTTGTGAGCCGAGAGGGTCCAACGTGAGCCCATGGTCTCGCCAAGTTTGGGTTGTGAGCCGGTTGGGTTTGTGAACCGAGGACACACCCAGAAGCCCACGGACTGTTTTCTTTTCTTTCTTTTTTCCCTTGTTGAGCCGAAGCCCACACTCAAACCCTTATGACCCGATCGGTGCATATATATATAAACACAAACCTCAACTTTTGGAACCCTAGTCTACACAAAGTCACGGCACATTCTCTTGCTCCTTTCTCTTTTCTGATCGAAGCTGCTATTCCTTGGGTGTGCGTGTGTGCTTGATACGACGCAAGTGCCAAGGTATAACAACGTTTCTCCTTTCGTCTCACTTATGTTAACATGCAAACGTAAAATCCTTAAAACTGGTGTGTCGATACACATATGAATCGGACCATAGGTATGAGTCGAGCCACATGATTTGAACGAGTTATATGTATGATTCGGTTATGTGTATAAAACATACATGTTAACGAGCCACGTATAGAATGGTAACCGAATCATAGGAATGAATTAGAGTCATGCGTATAAGGGTTTGTGAAACATATGAGCTTTGTCGTTTAAATGTGTTACGTATTCATGTCTTCCGAAATCTATATATATACGTATCGATTATGTATATTAACCGGTTAGCAAGTAACTTGAGTATGGTCGTATGAAATCATAAACATGTATTATATATGTATGAGTTAATGCATGGTTAAAGTATATGTGAACTTGGGTTGACTTGAGAATGGTTAAACGTAGGTGTATGTATGTGTGTCGACTTGTCTAGGAGTCAGGAAAACAACGTAGGGTAAAGGGTCATTATATGTGAGTTATTAGTGTAAAGGCATGCATGAGTCTGAGTTAACTTCCGTTTGAGTTTTCATAAGTCCTAGGTCAAGGGGATGGGTTATTAAAAGGCGTAACACTGTCAATTAAAGCGTATTAAATAGTATTAAAAGTATGAGGAAAACCCTAGAACATAAATAAGAAGTCGATTAGGGTTAAAAGCTAAATGTGTAAATTTGTTATTTCATGTGAGAATGGTAAGTCTTGGAGTCAAAATTAACTATTGATTAAGAGTATAATGAGCTAGTACTAAGCGTGATGTAAACATGCGTGAGTTATAATTTTATGTAAGAAACTAAGTGTCATGAATTGAAAGTATTGTATGCATGGTCTCATTAAGTTTGTATTCGAACAATGTTACATGTGAGTCGTGGTCAATCACGTAAGGTTATGAAGGCTTGTGTAAACTATTTTGGAAGAGAGTCCTAAAATCCATTCTTGACATTTATAAACCCTATACTTTGAATGATGACCATATAAGTCCTCAAATAAGATATTTATCATATTAAACCCTTAAGTTTACCGTTGTATTTTGCAACCCATAGGTAAGCTAATTAATACTCTAAAAATGTCGTAATTTCCGTCCGCCACTAAGAATAAGGATATACTCACAACTCTAAGAATGTTAATGCAATGAATCCGTTATAACTTTAATGATGCTAATAAGTCTTAAATAAATCATAATCGTAGATTCGTTTGGAGGACGCGACGTTATATCTTCGTGATTCACTCATTCGTTTGCTTTTCTCTCATTTGCGTTAAGGTACAGATATTCCGACCTTTTCAGTAAAGGTTCCTTATGACGTTCGTTTCGTTAGCTTTCCTATTTTACTTATTAGGGTTTCTGATGCCATTGCTATGAACCCTTTTCTGATTGTTTGATTTGTTGCTTATCTGAAACTCTTGTTTTATTGAACCATGTAATATCTGATTTGAACTTGTATTGTGAAGACTCTGATGGGCACAATTGTTGAACCTTACTATGTTTAATTATGAACTTCCAATTATGAATGTACGATTTGTGACTGTGATATGAATTTCTGACCTCTGAATATTTAAATATGAACCTTATGATATGAGTTATCTGATATGTTATCTGTTGAACTTTGTGTTTGATTATGATCTGTGTCATTTATGAAAATTTGTTTGACCTAAGTTAGTTTGATACCGAGCCAATATTTAACTAGTCATGGGGGTTCCATGTCCGTGTGATGCCTCGACATGACTCTAGGGCAGTAGAGTGATGTTCGCCCGCGTCCTTTCTGTTATATGTTTATTGATAGTATGGCCACTATCTGTCTGTTGGGGCGTATGGATGCATCCTAGATCGGTCTGTTATCATATGTTTACGGTGAATGATGTCGGTGCAATGGCGTCTTCACAAAATTCTGGGAGCTAGCTACTCCAATTAGTTTATGAGATTACCTTCTGAATAAGAAAGATATTTTCTGATATGATATGTTCTGGGCTCGTGGTAGTTAACTAAACCTTTATCTGTTATTTATGTATTAAGTATTCTGATTTTGATTCGGTATGTTCAAGTGTTTATAACTATGTGCTAGGCTTATTATATGTTATTATATGTGGTTATGCTTTTGTATGTTTAAGTGACTACCGTCTACTATGCTAGGATATGATTAATATGTTTAAATATGATTCACATGTTATCATCTGATGTTATGTTAGTTTATCGTTACGTGAATTCGTGGATCTGTGAGATGAATGTGCTAGTGTGAAAGTGAGTATCCTGAAAGGTTAGTAAGTATGATTGTTCATTAATTTGGTGAACCTTGCCTATCCGTTAGGGTATCTATCTGCTATGTTTGATCTGCCATGTTTAGACTCTGTTTATATTAAGTTTTGGTTTGGGAAATGGTTTAATTATGATATCTGTTTTGATAATTTGCTAATTGCTATGCTATGTCTTTTGCTTATTTAGTTATAGTTTTCCTACTATGTTTTCTATTTGCATGTGTGACTGCCATGATTTGACTGCTATTCCCGCTGCTACAATATTGGATTAAGTGTGTTAAATGTAGATTAATTGACTTGTATGAATGCCATGTTTACTTTATAGAAATTGTTTCCGTTAGCCTTTTGATATTTCGTTTGGCTCATATGTGCTCGAAATTCCTGTTTTAGTTGATGTTTGGTTATCTTGATGCGTTTGCGTTGGTGTCATCAATATGATATGTGTTTGTTCTTAATTGCTATTTGTTCTTCGGATTTATATGATTGTGTTTACGCAAAATCTTCAATGATTCATTGATCTTATTTCGTTGTGACTTCGTTATTCGTTTCTTTGTTTTATTTCGTATTTCCATTTTGTTTAGTTTTCGTTTCTGTTATATCTGTTCACTGGGCTTTGTAAGCTCATCCGCATTTTCTTTTCCCTGCTTGGCAGGTATTAAGCATTCAAGATGAGCTTATGGGATAGCTGATCTGGGTTGAGAGTAGAGATGAGAGCAAGATTTGAAATAGGGATCTTAGATTTATTTTGATTATTAAGTTATTTATATTTTCTTTTGTAAGTTTTGTAAAGGTTTCCGCTATTGTATAGTACTTAAGGTTCTGATATGAAACCGTATTTGTGATATCTTTACCCTTGTCGGGTTGGGGTGTTACAATTTATGGTATCAGAGACAGGTTTTAGGACCCTTAGAGCTTAGGCTATGACCTGTGAGGATTGGGTAGATTTAGGATTTTCCCTTCTGCGTATTTTCTTTGCGTCCACTATCGTACTTAGATTTTGCTAATAGTTGGTTATTTTTTTAGATGGTTATCCCGTCGTTCGTTCACTGATAGGAGCAAACAAGGACCAGCTAGGCAACCTAGGGAAAGGATGATGTGGACCGTTGTTATTGCTAAAGGGTGCAAGAGGATTGGTAGAGTGAAGCGGACCAACAAGAGGATACGAGTTCTGGCTAGTATGTGGCCATGCACAATTAAGGAGAAAGTGACCTTAAAGACGTAGACGGAAAAGTAGTAGAGGAATACGAAACAAAAGTCGTTGAAAACCAAGGTTTCACCACTAGGTATCATAATAGATGTCCCGAGTTCTTTGAAGATGGAGGAGTAGGTTGGACTAGGAGTCGCGATTTGTATGCTTTTGTAGATCGTGTGCCGGAAGAAGAAGAGAGGAATCGGAGAAGTGTCTTTGCTAGTCGCTTAAACATTATGCAGCCGAAGGAAATAGGAATGGATGGATAAGTGAGGAAGAAGAGGAAAAAGAAGAACATGAGGAAGAATACGAGGTGGACTCGGATTTGGAGTCTACGGCTTCTAGTAGGTTTAATCCGATACAAGAATAGAAATTTGCGCTCTGATTAGTTGTCCTCTTTATGAGAAATTTCTGACATTGGATTTTGAGTTTAGGTCCTTTTGTTTTCATATAGATGATTGAATCTTTGATTATTAAGTTTTGTTTTGGAAGTTCATCTTATGACAATTCTGCAATTTGTTTGATTAGTGAGAATAAAGCAAAATTTTGAACGTATAATTCCTGGTTGTTGTTTCTTTCTGATAGATTCGTTAAGTTTCCGTTAGTCCTCATAAGTTTCGTCTACTATGTTGTTTTCTTAATGATGTTGCTTAATCACAGCTTGAAATAAAGTATGACCATCATGATGGTATACTCATGTGAATCTGGTCTGTTATAGTATGTTACTTGCTATCAGTGTATGTTATCGTATGTGATATGTTTTGTTGTGATTCTGGCCATGTGGTTTGCCATGACCCGAGACAGAATATGATGATAATAAGGACTTGTTATGTGATGCAAGTATTATGACGCCTGATCAACGTGATAATACCGAGATCATATAATTTGAACTTATTGAAATTATATGACGTCTGGGAAAATGCCTGTGGTTGATACGTGAATGGACTTTGACTTGTATCTGTTATTTGGCACTTCTCATGTTCGTTTGAAATTCCGTACCTAATTGTGAGATTTTTGTCGATATCTGTTACGTATAAGTTTGATACGCTTGGCATCCGGAAATTGTTATGATTTGTGTGAATTATGGATTGCTATGTTTGCTTTAAATGTGTACGTCTCCGTGTACCCTTATTGTGCTCATAGTATATTTCATGAAGTGTTTGAGGAACATTAGATCCTTTTAGTTTGATTATCTACGACTAGTGAGACCGTTAGGATTCTTTCTGCCTATGCATATGATTGTTTTCACCCTTAGATATCTGGATAAGTTAGAGCGTGTTGTTTGATTGTCTGCATCTCATCCGTTATCTGCCATTACTTTGATGAGTATATGATAGTCTGTTGTAAGTATTTGATTATTGCTTTGATTTATGAGAGTAGGGGTTTGCAGATTCTGATAAGAATCCGTTTGTTATGAGATGAGTTCCGTGTTTGTTTTAATTTCCTCGAAACTCTGAAATCCGCATTTGTTTGCTGTTTTGTTCCGTCTTGTCCAATTTCGAGGACGAAATTTTCTTTTAGAAGGGGAGAGTTGTAAAACCTAAAAATAAAACGCATAATAAGACTATTTTACCCTTGAAATCAATTTTTTTTTTAAATACGTAAAATATAATAACGTTTATTTAACGAAACTAAAAACCTAACTTATGAATATTTAAAAACCTAACGCGAGTATGTTAAATAAACAACCTTGGTACGACGGAAAAATTTAAAAGTCACACAAATAAGTTAATTGGTTGTTTTCTTTTGCAAGACGAGCCTTGGGTCTTGTTTCTTTTGTGAGCCGAGAGAGTCCAACGTGAGCACATGGTCTCGCCAAGTTTGGGTTGTGAGCCGGTTGGGTTTGTGAACCGAGGACACACCCAAGCCCACTGGACTGTTTTCTTTTCTTTCTTTTTCCCTTGTTGAGCCGAAGCCCACACTCAAACCCTTATGACCCGATCGGTGCATATATATATAAACACAAACCTCAACTTTTGGAACCCTAGTCTACACAAAGTCACGGCACATTATCTTGCTCCTTTCTCTTTTCCGATCGAAGCTGCTATTCCCCTTTGGTGCGTGTGTGCTTGATACGACGCAAGTGCCAAGGTATAACAACGTTTCTCCTTTCGTCTCACTTATGTTAACATGCAAACATAAAATCCTTAAAACCGGTGTGTCGATACACATATGAATCGGACCATAGGTATGAGTCGAGCCACATGATTTGAACGAGTTATATGTATGATTCGGTTATGTGTATAAAACATACATGTTAACGAGCCACGTATAGAATGGTAACCGAATCATAGGAATGAATTAGAGTCATGCGTATAAGGGTTTGTGAAACATATGAGCTTTGTCGTTTAAATGTGTTACGTATTCATGTCTTCCGAAATCTATATATATACGTATCGATTATGTATATTAACCGGTTAGCAAGTAACTTGAGTATGGTCGTATGAAATCATAAACATGTATTATATATGTATGAGTTAATGCATGGTTAAAGTATATGTGAACTTGGGTTGACTTGAGAATGGTTAAACGTAGGTGTATGTATGTGTGTCGACTTGTCTAGGAGTCAGGAAAACAACGTAGGGTAAAGGGTCATTATATGTGAGTTATTAGTGTAAAGGCATGCATGAGTCTAAGTTAACTTCCGTTTGAGTTTTCATAAGTCCTAGGTCAAGGGTATGGGTTATTAAAAGACGTAACTGTCATTAATTAAAGCGTATTAACAAGTATTAAAAGTATGAGGAAAACCCTAGAACATAAATAAGAAGTCGATTAGGGTTAAAAGCTAAATGTGTAAATTTGTTATTTCATGTGAGAATGGTAAGTCTTGGAGTCAAAATTAACTATTGATTAAGAGTATAATGAGCTAGTACTAAGCGTGATGTAAACATGCGTGAGTTATAATTTTATGTAAGAAACTAAGTGTCATGAATTGAAAGTATTGTATGCATGGTCTCATTAAGTTTGTATTCGAACAATGTTACATGTGAGTCGTGGTCAATCACGTAAGGTTATGAAGGCTTGTGTAAACTATTTTGGAAGAGAGTCCTAAAATCCATTCTTGACATTTATAAACCCTATACTTTGAATGATGACCATATAAGTCCTCAAATAAGATATTTATCATATTAAACCCTTAAGTTTACCGTTGTCTTTTGCAACCCATAGGTCTGGCTAATTAATACTCTAAAAATGTCGTAATTTCCGTCCGCCACTAAGAATAAGGATATACTCACAACTCTAAGAATGTTAATGCAATGAATCCGTTATAACTTTAATGATGCTAATAAGTCTTAAATAAATCATAATCCGCGTAGATTCGTTGGAGGAGACGCGACGTTATATCTTCGTGATTCACTCATTCGTTTGCTTTTCTCTCATTTGCGTTAAGGTACAGATATTCTGACCTTTTCAGTAAAGGTTCCTTATGATGTTATTTTCGTTAGCTTTCTATTTTACTTATTAGGGTTTCCGATGCCATTGCTATGAACCCTTTCTGATTGTTTGATCTATTGCTTATCTGAAACTCTGTTTTATTGAACCATGTAATATCTGATTTGAACTTGTATTGTGAAGACTCTAATGGGCACAATTGTTGAACCTTACTATGTTTAATTATGAACTTCCAATTATGAATGTACGATTTGTGATTGTGATATGAATTTCTGACCTCTGAATATTTAAATATGAACCTTATGATATGAGTTATCTGATATGTTATCTGTTGAACTTTGTGTTTGATTATGATCTGTGTCATTTATGAAAATTTGTTTGACCTAAGTTAGTTTGATACCGAGCCAATATTTAACTAGTCATGGGGGTTCCATGTCCGTGTCAGTGATGCACCTCTGACATGACTCTAGGGCAATAGAGTGATGTTCTGCCACGTCCCTTTCTGTTATCTGTTTATTGATAGTATGGCCACTATCCGTCTGTTGGGGCGTATGGATGCATCCTAGATCTGGTCTGTTATCGATATGTTTGGTGAATGATGTCAGTGTATACGCGTCTTCACAAAATTCTGGAGCTAGCTACTCCAATTAGTTTATGAGATTACCTTGAATAAGAAAGATATTTTCTCGATATGATATGTTTCGGGCTCGTGGTAGTTAACTAAACCTTTATCTGTTATTTATGTATTAAGTATTCTGATTTTGATTCGGTATGTTCAAGTGTTTATAACTATGTGCTAGGCTTATTATATGTTATTATATGTGGTTATGCTTTTGTATGTTTAAGTGACTACCGTCTACTATGCTAGGATATGATTAATATGTTTAAATATGATTCACATGTTATCATCTGATGTTATGTTAGTTTATCGTTACGTGAATTCGTGGATCTGTGAGATGAATGTGCTAGTGTGAAAGTGAGTATCCTGAAAGTTTATTAAGTATGATTGTTCAGTTAATCTGGTGAACCTTGCCTATCCGTTAGGGTATCTATCTGCTTATGTTTGATCTGCCATGTTTAGACTCTGTTTATATTAAGTTTTGGTTTGGGAAATGGTTTAATTATGATATCTGTTTTGATAATTTGCTAATTGCTATGCTATGTCTTTTGCTTATTTAGTTATAGTTTTCCTACTATGTTTTCTATTTGCATGTGTGACTGCCATGATTTGACTGCTATTTCCACTGCTACAATATTGGATTAAGTGTGTTAAATGTAGATTAATTGACTTGTATGAATGCCATGTTTACTTTCTAGAAATTGTTTCCGTTAGCCTTTTGATATTTCGTTTGGCTCATATGTGCTCGAAATTTCTGTTTTAGTTGATGTTTGGTTATCTTGATGCGTTTGCGTTGGTGTCATCAATATGATATGTGTTTGTTCTTAATTGCTATTTGTTCTTCCGGATTTTTGTATGATTGTGTTTACGCAAAATCTTCAATGATTCATTGATCTTATTTCGTTGTGACTTCGTTATTCGTTTCTTTGTTTTATTTCGTATTTCTATTTTGGTTTAGTTTTCGTTTTACGCAATATCTCACGTTCCTTTGGGCTTTGTAAGCTCAGCCGCATTTTCTTTTCTGCTGCGGTATTAAGCATTCAAGATGAGCTTATGGGATAGCCGATCTGGGTTGAGAGTAGAGATGAGAGCAAGATTTGAAATAGGGATCTTAGATTTATTTTGATTATTAAGTTATTTATATTTTCTTTTGTAAGTTTTGTAAAGGTTTCCGCTATTGTATAGTACTTAAGGTTCTGATATGAAACCGTATTTGTGATATCTTTACCATTGTCGGGTTGGGGTGTTACAAGAGATATACGGCAAAAGCAATATCACTCTTGGGCCTGGCCGGTGTTAGATACATGAGAGACCCAATAATACTGCGGTATTTGGTAGGGTCAACCAATTTCCCATGCAAATCAGTGTCCAGCTTCTTGGTATGTGACATTGGTGTGGCATAAGTATCACAAGTATTCATTCCAAATTTGTTCAGAATTTCAAGGGCATATTTGGACTGACTCAAGAAAATACCACGAGGTGATTGATGAAATTGCACTCCTAGAAAGAACGTAAGTTCACCCATCATGGACATTTCAAAATGTTTCTTCATTAGTTTTGCAAAAGCGATTGAGTACTTTTTATGTGTTGACCCAAAAATGATGTCATCCACGTAAATTTGAACCATTAAAATATGTGCCCCGTGATATTGTATGAAAAGAGTTGGGTCGACCGAACCTTTGGTAAAATTATTGGCAATGAGGATGGATGATAACTTATCGTACCACGCCCGAGGAGCTTGTTTGAGACCGTAGAGGGCTTTGTTCAGTTTGTAGACATGGTTCGGGAACTCAGGATCAACGAATCCTTAGTTAGGTGACATAAACCGTTTCTTTTAGTTGACCATTCAAAAGCGGTTTTGACGTCCATCTCGAAAGCCGTTATATTCATATGAGCCGCGAACGCGAGAAATATCCGAACAGCCTCAAGACGAGCAAACGGAGCAAATGATTCTTCAAAGTCAATACCCTCTTCCTGTCTATAACCCTTAGCCACCAGACGTGACTTGTTTTTGATTATGTTCCCTTTAGCATCCAATTTGTTCTTCCAATTCCATTTGAGACTAATGATGTAGACCCATGTTGGTCTTTCAACCAGTTCCCATACTTCAAGATGTTTGAATTGGTTGAGTTCTTCTTGCATGGATTCAATCCAGTTGTCTTTTGTCATTGCGTCTTTAATGTTTTTAGGCTCAGATTGGCAGACAGTGAGTGCATAAATGCAATGTTCACCATTTGTGTGAAGACGTTGTCTCGTTACGACTGGTTGATTCGGGTTGCCAATTTTGTTTTCAAGAGGATGGTCTTTTGTCCAACGATGTGTAGAGGGTTGATGTTGGTATACATTGTGCAGATTTTGAGGATTCAAATGGCATGTAGATGATTCCGCATAACATCAGTGCTGTGCAGCTTTCATTAGCAAACGGGTTAAAGAACGCATTTGGATCAAAATCTGCAGGTGGGGGTACTTCATTAAGAACATCATCAACTGGTTCAGCGTCGTTGGAAGCAGTTTGTTCAACTGTTGTTGTAGAGTCAACCGGTGGTGCTTCTTCAACAGTAGTTGTTGTAGCAGGTGTATCAGGTATAGGAATATGATCAGGTTGAGCAGCGGAAACATCAGATACACCTGGAGCACGTTCAACAATATCGTCAATGAACAGAGGAGAAAATAGCCTTTCCATTTATTGACGAGTATGTTGGGGGCTTCATTCAACTAATGATGGGGTTTGAGGGAAGTTTAAATGGTTATGACCGAGTTCCAAGCTGTTATGCTCAGAAGCCATTTCAGTAAGCTCATCAAAATTTGCATGAATCGTTTCCATAACCTGCTTTGTTCGACGATTCCAGATCCGGTAACCTTTAGAATTCTCACAATATCCAATAAAAACTCCGATGTCAGCTTTGGCTTTCAGCTTTCCAAAGTCATCACGATCATTATTCGGATAGCAAAGGGATCCAAATACGTGAAAGTGTTTGAGATTCGGTTTTCGGTTGTGGAGAAGCTCAAATGGTGTTTTGTTGTGGCGTTTAGTAATCATTGAGCGATTCTGAGTGTAGCATGCAGTTGAGACAGCTTCAGCCCACAAGTAATCTGGAAGTTTAGCATTGATTAACATCATTTTGGCAGCTTCCACTAACGTACGGTTTCGTCTTTCAACAAAGCCGTTTTGTTCTGGTGTGCGGGCAATAGATGTTTGATGCTCAATTCCCACTTTCTCATAATATTCCCGAAGAGTTTGGTTCACAAATTCAGTTCCTTTGTCTGTTCGAATTTGTCTGACGGTGTTCCGGAGCTAAATTTGAATTTTCGTGAGAAAGGTGATGATCATATGTGGAGCTTGATCTTTACTTCAAAGAAAATAAACCCAAGTCCATCTTGAGTAGTCATCAACAATTACCAAGATGTAGCGTTTGCCATTAATCGTCTGCACGCGCATCGAGCCACACAAATCGATGTGAAGAAGATGAAGCACATACTAAGAGCTGTGTTCCATCTTTGAAGGAAAATGAGCACGAGTGCTTTTCCCTTGTTCACAAGCTGAGCATAGGTGATATTTAGAATACCGGAATCTTGGGAGACCTTCAAAAAGTTTGTGTCGAGCAAGGTTGGTGAAGGTTTGAAACTTTAGATGTGAGAGGGGACGGTGCCATAGCCAAGATTTTGTAGATGTAGCCTTAGAGAGTAAACAGATGGGAGATGAAGCAACCATGTCTTGCCTTGAGATTGTGTATAGACTAGAATTGCGAGAGCCAGACATAAGATCATTTCCTTGTACATCACGAATGAAACAAGTTTTCTCCCGAAAAGCAACTTCCAAATCTCCATCATAGAATTGACCGACAGAAAAGAGATTGTAACCGAGGCCTTCCACATAATAAACCCTGCTAATTTCGATGTTGCCATTAATGTAATCTCCATAGCCCATGATAGCTGCGAAGTGATCATTCCCGAATCTGACAGTGCCAATGAACTTTGCAACAAAGTTTGATAACAGTTTAAGGTTGCCTGTCATGTGTCGGGAACATCCGCTATCAACAATCCAAAAATGATCTGTATCACCTGCATTACACACAGACGACACAGATGGAATAGAAGTAGATGTGGAACCCGAAGTGTTAGAGGGTTCCGAAGCGGTTATAGTCAAAATACACACATCAATGACTTTAGGCATCCATTTAAATCCTAGTGTATTATGTATCCATTTCTGCCATCTCCAACTAGTGTTAGCTTTAGTCTTAGTGAATGCACTAGGTGGTTCTACATTCCTTGGAGGTGATACTAGAGCTACAGGGACATCAATGCGTTTCCTAGAATCTAAAGAGGGCGGTTTACCAAGCACAAAATTAGAAGCATTAGTGGTCCTAGAGGTATTCCGGGTCTTAGGATTCTATAAACGAGACAAGATAGCTCTAGCAACACAATTGTCATGACAATCAGAAAGCATACTTTTACAACAAATAACACAAGAAGCATCAGACTGAATATCAAAAGTACTTAAAGGTTCAGCATTAGTTACAACACTTTTTCGATTACATTTGCTGGACGTAATATCTAAAGTGGGTGCAACTGGAGTCTTATTCAAAGTACTACGGTGTTCTTCTACTTCAGCATTCTTTATTGTTCTTTTCTTAGGTCGCAACTTCCTATTCTTCCTTGTATTGCTCTTAGGCTGTGAGGTGCGGACGTTTGGAAAAGAGGCAACTATTTCTGTTTCAGTAGAGGGAAGCACATTAGTAACTTGTGTTTTGTCAGTAGGTATTCTGGGTTCACGTTTGCTAAGTGTTACAGGTGCAATTCTCTTAATGATGCTAGGCTGAACTTGTTCATACTTTCCTAACATTTCCCTTAACTTAAAGATAGTGTGCACCAGTTCTTGATTTTCAGAACGAAGATTTCCAGAAAAATTCATTACTTCTTTAGTGTGTGCAAGATAATGATCAAGTTCGTTTGATGCTTCATCACGAGTCTGTTTGAGTAAATCAAATATGACACCATATTCCTTTTTAACTTTTGCAAGTTCTTGTTCATATTTTGAGATTTGACACTTCAAAGACACATTTTGATCATCCAGTTGCTCAATTTTAGGATCAGAAGATTTTTCACGCAACTGGGCGATTTTGTTTTGAAAAGCAAGTTGTTGATCATGAATATCTTTTTGACACCATTGAAGACGACATTTTGCATTTGAAAGCTCGTTTAATAATCATTCATTTTCAACTTTTAAAGACTCGATCTGAGGCACATTATCAGTGTTCACAACAATATCAACAGAATCAGCAGAGATATGATCAGATGCATATGCAACAGATTGTAATAACACAAGATTATTGATATCAGCACGTATAACATTTTCCAAGAGTCGATCAACATCTTTTCTTAAAAATTTCTTTCTACGTTTAGTATTGGAAATCGATGTTTCTGTTTTCTCTAAAACTGTTTTCATGAGACCAAGTTCCTTGTGAAAATCCCTTTTCCCAATATAGTGCACAAGTTTTCAAAATTTTGATATGGGGTAAAATTATTTTCTGAAGTATGTCTCTTTGTTCTCGCGCTAACGGCGATTGAAAATGTTCAACTTTTATTTCAGAATGAAATTCAATCTCACGTTCCAAAATTTTGAGGTCAGATAAGAAAGTGTCAAAAATTTTGATAACACGACAACTTTCGGCTTTTGTTTTTACTTCACTAAGTGAAGGTAAAGGACCATTAATTTGTGCACCATTGTGTTGGGGACTAGCATTAGAAACTGGTGTGATAACCAAAAGTTTGTTAGGAGTATCTTGTTGTGTGACAAAAGTTACGGCTTTTGAATAGTTAAATGGTTTGTTATAAACGACATTTTCCATTTTTGACCGACTCTCGTCATCTGCATCTAATTCCTCCATGCGATTATATTCAACAACAGTCATAATTGAATCATCAATTCTATGTTCTGCACTGTAAACTTCAGGATTTGGTTTGAATGCTCTGTTTGAAAACTTAGGTTTGTAATCAGCAAGAATCGGTCCATATCCATTTGGATTTGGTTTAAAAGTAAAATTTTGAATAGTTGTGATTGACTCACCATGTTTATAAACAACATTTCAAAACTCTTTGATTTTGTGTTGTAAGTCGACAATTTCTTCATTATATTTATCTATTCGTTTCGTGGAATGCTTTTTGTACTCAGAGAACTGTTTTTGACAAGTTAACAACTCAGCCTTGGCTTTTTGAGTTTCCAAAGTAAGAGCGTTAAGTTGTTGTTTATGTTCATGTTTCAGTTGTTCTATTTGAGACAACAAAGCATTCTTCGATGTGGCTAGATCACGTATCTGTCATTCTAAAGATTTTTCGTTTTGACGAGATTTAGCAAAAGCGACCTCAAAACCTTTTTCACGTTTTTCTTGAGTTTTAAAAATGTTGATTTGTCGAATTAAGCATTCATTATCCCTGGTTAACAGTGCATTTTTATCTTTTAATTTTGTGCAAATTTCCAAACGAGATTGTTGGTCTTTAATTAAGGTCAGGAGCTCAGTTTCGCTATCAGACAAAAGCTCATCTTGTTCAACGTGAGTCTCAACATAATCATTATTTAGATCCTCAAATATAACCACGGAGTCAACTTGATTATCAATATTAACCATAAGGTTATCTTGATCGTCAAATATAACTACGGGATCTATTTGATAATCATCGGAATGAGATGTGGATGGCTCATGTTGAACACTCTTATCCTTGTCAGATGGAGAAATTGGCGGAGATATCAGATCATGAATGAGTGTATTTTGTTCGGGTACCTGAGATAAGCCGTCAGTATCATACATTGGGCCTGTATCACTCATGTGAAGAGCTTGCATATGTGCCATCAACATCACTGCTGCATTAGCCTGCAAGTCCTCCATATCATCATCAGAATTTGCATCTGCCATAAAGCTCTGTTCCTTGTTGGTAAGAGTTCCACCAGCTTCTTCCTTAAGAGCCAAGAGCAAAGCCTCTTTGTGATAAGCATTGCCTCTTGTCCTCGGCTTAGGGCATGCATTAGCCAGATGGCCCTTCTCATTACGGTTATAACAACGAAGACCATTAACCCCATTCTGAGCATTCCCCTGTTCAACCACTTGAGCCCTTTGTTGTTGCGGAGCACCCATGTTATTTCTTCCCATAGCATTAAACCCTTGACCACCTCCCATCTGACGACCATAACCACGATTCTGAACTTCAATGCGTCCATTGTTCACAACAGCCTGATTCCTTGTATTAGATGAGGAACGAATGCGATTGTTAGATTTGTTTGTATACCGGCCAAATGCTTTAGCAATCATAAAAAATCCTTGTTGAAATTCATCAAAGGCATCGGAGTCCTCATCAGCTTCACTATAAAGTGCTTGAGCAGTGTTGTTGTTGTATGGAACCAATTGAGTTTGTTGAGGTTGTTGCTGTGATGGATCATAAGGTGTGATGGAGGTCTATCAAGTGGCTTCTTTAGATCACAAAACCTAAAGAACCGAATCACCCATTGATCATAATTCCCGGGAGTGAGCATTGGAGGTCTATCAAGTGAGCCATCTTTGATTGTTGGCTACTTAAGGCTTCACACATCTTGCCAAACCATGTCGGTTCCTTCATAGTACTCCTGGATGGATGTTGATTGTAGAAGTTTGTGTAAGGTTGTACTTGAAGACTAGGTGGTGGTTTAACCATTAGTGGTTGAGGAATTGCTCCAAGTTGTGGAGTATGTTGTTGATTAAATTGTTGTTGATAAATTTGTTGTTGATGATTAAATTGTTGATGTTGTGGACTTAGTTGTTGTTGTTGTTGTTGATTATAAGTGTAAGGAAAATAGCTAGAGTATGGTGGTTGTGACATGTTGAAAAACTTGTGTTGTTAAATGGATCTTTTTAGTCGAATGAAACGATGTTGATGAAGTATCCTTAGTCGTAGAAATCACGTAAAGGCAAGGTAACACTTAGGCGTAAAGACACCAAACTTACGCGTAACAACAATAGTTACGCGTAGTATTAGCTTAAGCGTAAGATATGAGAAACACTAAGGTTACGCGTAAACAGAAAGTTAGGCATAGAAAACTTAGGCGTAGGATTAGCTTATGCGTAAGACAAGGCTTAGGCGTAAGAATAATCTTATGCGTAAAGAGTTCTACGCGTAAGCTTAAGCTTATGCGTAAAATTAGGGTTTTGCCCAAAAGATCTTTTACACTATCACAGTGTAAAGGATATCCAAAGTTGAAGTGTTTTCAGGCTTATCCAAGCAAGAAAACACTGAGTAAACCATGAAAACTGAAGATCAAACCAAGGATGAGTTACGCGTAAGATTAGGGTTTTCTTACGCGTAGAAAGTAGCCAAAACTGATTTCTGCCAACAGATGTTTCCAAACTAGATTTTTGTGATGAAATAGCTTCAATATCACCAAAATAACACAAAACTGTGAAACTTGATGATCCAAAACTTCTAAACCCCTTATGCGTAGATATACACCCACGTATGAAACCAAGCTTAAAAACAATGATCTACGCGTAAAGTTTGAAACTTTTTGCCAAAAGCAGATATTTTAACACCTTAAAACGTTGAAAGTACAAGAATCTTGGATTGAAAAGTGTAAAAAATGAGTTTTTAAGCGTGACCAAGTTTGGAACCGTATGTTACGCGTAAGACCAAAACTTACTTCAAAAACAATATCGATTCACCCAACTATTTGGCGATTGATACCACTGTTAGGTCACCATATTAGTAACACAAGCATCAATATAAGAAAGAGATAAGAAGTGATCGGATGAACAACTACCAAACACTATGCGTATGAATGTGAGAAGGATTATGAGTAATAGTGAAAGAGTATATTGAACAACCAACCATCTAAGGATGGTTTACATGAGTATTTATTGGAGGGAACTAGGGCAACACTCCAAGTTCCCATCCTTTCACTTATGGGCTTAGGCCTAGGCTTATGGACTTTCTACATAAGCCTAGCCTTGATTACTAACATAAAAGCCATATTAAGCTAACTATTACATATTAATCACTAACACTTGAATTAAGGTTTAGGAGTGATTCCAACAGTATCTTTACATGTTTACTGACTTGGATTATCCACTCTCTGGGAGGTTAATGGAACAGATGTTATCCAATAAGTTAGTCTTTTCTACAGCTCCAGTTAGGAATGATATCACCAATGCAGAGAAGCTTATCAAGAGGATAAAAGATAAGTTACTTGCTGCATCTGCTGAATCTTCCATTTGATGTATATGGTATTTTTGTATTTTTTATTCTGTTTGTGTTTGTTTTCTTTCTTTTCTTATCCTTGTGTTAAAAAAAAACTTGTATATTTGTGACTAACTTTCATTTTTGAGGATCATGTTTTACAGGTGTGTTACATATGGTTTTTACCTCACCATGTCTTTAAGACAAAGAGTTAACTTACTATAGGTACAACTGTGGTAAGTATTCTCAAATCTGTTGATAGTTGCTGATTTACTAAAAATCAGAGGGTTTTCAATGAAACCTGGTCTCACACACCAAACATTGGCTACTCCATGAGCAAACGGCTCTGGTAAAGAGATGTCAAATCCGTTGGATGGTGGACAACTTGCCAATAAGTTATATGGTGCTCAACTCACCATGTCCTCATAGATGAAGAGTTGGCTAGCCCACAAGTTCATGGCTTGTGGTAAAGGCAGTGGAACACCATGACTAGTCCTGAGTTAAACGGCTTCAAGTAAAGACAAGTCAAATCCGTTGATGGCTGTGATGGTTTGTGTGACAACCCGTACTTTTAGGTCATTTCTCGAAACAATTTATGCCTCACTATTTCAACATTTATCGTAAACTTGATTTACGTGTACCAAATTCGCGTAACCTTTAAGGTTTAGCGGCAAATTCATGATCATAACATCACGTACATTTCATATGGACTAAGATTAGTCTACATTTCATTTGCATCATTTGCATCATATTAATTCATTCATGACATTTCATTTCACATTTAGCGCGTAATTTTTATATTTAATAAACGTTATCGCGTGAGTTATTATTTTGAACATTTAATCCGTTACTTTCAAAAATGATCCCGACATATTTTTAAACTTACATTTAGTTTATAAAAACTATATTTTGAGTTTACCTAGTGTTTTGAAATTATTTTGTATATAAATCGTTAAAATTATATTATTACGACGTGTTTCTTAAAAACTACTCGATAATTATTTTATCACTCAAATTTCACAAGGAATGTATTTTTACAATTTTTATTATCTCATTACATCCTACTTTGATCTATTAAATATCTCTTTTACTTAAAAATTTCCATTTACCTTTACTTATACATTTAACTACACATAACTTACACTTTTCTTAAAATTGTTACAAGTATACATTATACACAAGTTTATAAAAAAAAAAAAAAAAAATATCTTTACATCCCTCCCCCCTTGGCCGACCAAGGGGGAGGGTAGTAATAAATGATGCATGGCTCTTTGATTGTTAAGAATTATACACAATACTAAAAGTCTTACTTCCATTATTTTTACTCATTCATCTCATTCAAGTGTTAGCAAAAACCTTTTTCTCTCTTTGTTCTCTCATCAAAACCGGTTCTACATCAAGAGCTACAAGGGATCAAAATAGTTTCAAGTCCAAGTGTTTTATCAATCTAGTTTATACTCTTTATAAGGTTTTGAAATAAAAACCAAGGGTATTTAAGTTTAACCTTGTTACTTGCACCTCATCATATTCACTAGTAAGCATGTTTCTTTCATTTTTCATGTTTCCTTTTCATTACATATGTATCTTTCCATTTTTGGAGCAACATGCAAGACATATGTGATTTATACCATTTTACATGATTTTTAGTATATTTAAATATATTTGGTCATCCTATAATTATTCCCATGGTATTCTTTGGTCTTGATGATGTCTAGGAACCCATGACACCCTAAGAAGGTGTATGGTAGGATTAGATTAGCTTTGGAGTTGATTTGAAGGGATTAGAATAGGTTTTGTCCGAGAAAAACTATTTTCGATAAGTATAAATTACGTTCTGTCCTTATTTTGATTTTCTGGAAAAACCGACAGTAGGCACGACATTTTGGCCCTGATATTTAGAAAATATACTTTAAAACGAATCCGTGGCCGCTTGAACGGAATAAAAAGGAGTTATAACGAGAAAGTTATGGATTTTACAAGTTTGACGACGAAAATTATAGTTTTCTGAAATTTCAGCATGCTGTTTTTTTACATTGTTGGTCAAAAACGAGCCTTAAGCTTCACAAATTATTTCGACTTGTCAAAAATATATTAGTATACTTTGATACGAAGCTAAGGACGTATTATACGTAGAAAACGGATTTGAAACGACAAAGTTATGCACGTTTTCATAAAGTTGCCGTAACTATTATTTTCCGAAAAACTATATTATTTTACGATACAAGTGTTACGGTAGCTGTAACGTCCCTGTTGAGGGCTGTTTTTAACGAGGTTGTGGAACTCTTTGGAACAAATTGTCTTCTAATAAAATTTAGATCACCAAGCATATTTTCTAAAACGACAAACCGTTTGTATAGCGGAGTTGTTATAAATTAATTACGGATGTTTAAACTTGGCCGAAACTCACTTTTTACACAACAATTCGACAAAATCACTATCTTTAACCCTTATTATCTTTATGTTCGAGACCTTTATGTCGAAAACTCCTGAACTGAAACTTTTAGATATCGATACAAACTTTCCAAAACCGTCGAGTTCGTTCTCTAACGATCGACGTACACCGTTTTACGACTAGTTTTCCAAAGCCATTTTTGTTAATTTCATGAAAATTCCGACGACATTGTTTTGCGACGAAAAGTGAAAATTTCACCATAAATCATTATAAAACCATTGTAGGATGACATTTTGACGTAAAATACTTGTAAAGTGATTTTTGAATGGTCAAGACGTCAAAAGAGTATTTTTCGACGATAAGTAATATTTTCAAAACTCGCAAATGGTATAAATAACATACGAAATGCATGCATAACATTACATTGCAACTCATTACATATCATATCATTGGTAATAGGTCCCGATTAAAGCATCACATTATACCTCGGTGTACTCACTCTTGTCATCATTCCAGTTTACCAAGTGAGTTTTCATAGCCCCGTTTTACAAGTTTTTACATTATTTCAAACCTACGGGGGAGAATACATTGCACAACATTTTTATTACGATACCAAGTATGTTAAATACATTTACATTGCTTGAGTTACAAAGTTGCCAGTTAAAAGTCCCCATTTCAAATGTATGAGCCGTTAATTTCCTAGAAGCGTGTGTGAGTGGATAGATCTATCGAGGGTGACGCCTCCATCCGGGTTGGTGAATCCCAACTGCCATACGGATGCATTTCATTCATAAAACATTACCAGAGTTGTTTGGCAAGACACTCTTTTGGGGCGTACATCAGTCGGAGCTTCGGTATCATGCGCTTAAGCAATTGTAACATTTTTACGTGACATAATTGTCATGCCTGTAACATTTTTACGTGACATGATTGTCATGCCTGATATATACTTGCGTAGTCGTATAAAACATTTACATAAACCTATGATTTCTCACCAACATTATTGTTGACCGTTTTAGCAATGTATTTTCAGGTAACTAAGACATTCGCATGGCATGGTTAAGGGACCACATTTTGAGTCGCGGCGTCGACTTACATGATTGTACATTATGGCACTCTATTTCAAAAACATCGTTTGGACTTGTAACATATTTGTATTTCCGCAAACTCTGTAACCTTTTGGGACCGATGTTGTACTCTGAACGTTTTAATAAATATCCAATGATGTGTTTTTAAAACGGCACTTTAGGTCGTTCAATATAACTGTGATGTGGTGCTATGACAGTCAAGCCCCCAGGAATTCCATTCCGCTGCAAAACAGGTAAATTGGGGGTGTGACAGATTGGTACCAGAGCTACAGTTATAGAGAACTAGGTTGCATCATTGACCCTAGACTATAACTACATTATCATAGCATCTCATCATTTCATAATAAGTGCATGTTCACTACACATGCGGTTTTATACGCACATTTTTACGAGTTATTACTTTCATTTCGAAATCGATTGTCACATTGATGCCTTCAAATACCCATCCCATTATACTCACATCACTTTGACATGGAGAATGCCTTGTCATTCCCTATCACAATTTTAACATCAATTGACTCATCACCGAAAACGTTGAATACCGAGATAAACCTTTTAGGAGGACGAAGTTGCACCTACACCATCACGATCACTATCGATTCACTGTAGGATCAGGACAATTTTTATCACTCAGTTGGGACAGATCATACTATTGGGTAGAATTTATAGGCTTTGTCCTAATGAACCTATTTTCTTAACTCACCACAAGGATTCCATTATCATCATTGTCATTATTTTCATCATCATTATCATTTCGAGCACCATCCGTACCATCACATCTCATACCCGATACTCATACACCGGACTTGCAGCTTGGGAAGCGTGCATGATTTGACACACCATTACCATCTACCACTAAGACTATAGACACTACATCATCTCATAGGTTTGAGGACTGTGAGAGTTCTAGGGCTATTGTTGCTAGACCGCCTACTGCTCCTACACTTGAAACACGATTAGACCACCAACAGGAGCAGATAATAAGTACCTTTCTAGCTAATGTAATCTTTATCATTTATTATCTCTACGATAATCACCACCTTGTTTATTTCATCCCTTACTCCAATTGCCCAATTTTCCATCATTTCACGACGATACATCACTATCTTACTAGGGGTTAGGCCAACTTTATTCTCGACCAATTAGTAGACTATTACTACTCGATAAGGTTCTCCTATGTATCCTGCAAACCATCCAACAAACTTTATTCCAATTTATCCTGCTACTATTCCATGAAATTATTTCACTTGATTTTAGTTCGAACTATTTTATCACCATCTTAGAAACGTTATTTCATAAAGTTTTAACGCAAGTTGTTTTATTACCAACATATCAATTGGTTTCAGTTATTTTATCAACTATTTAATATCCTCATGCAAAACGATTTTCATGTTACTCTGAAAAATCATTGAGCCATTATCTTACAAAACAAAACGTTGAATACCATCTAAAACTTCGGAGGAACATAATACCATTTCAACAAAAACAAGCATCATTTCAAATCTCCTAAAACAATTCTCATTTGAAAGCAAAGTTTTATAATCAGATATATCGTGCATAAACATTCCTTTTTGTTAACACTCTATAGATGCTTACGCCATTTATCTCTCACTCAACCGATAAGTTAGGATTTGACGAGTGACCTTTTAGGAAAGACTTCCTATACCATCTGTGAGGAGGATTCCTCGATACAAGAAAACAATGAAAGGATTTTGGAATTTCCAACAAGGGCTAGAAGTAAGTAGCGAGATCTTTCACAACTCAACAAAAATCTTAAGACATCACGAGACCTTCCGAACCACTATTTTGGATTAGAATCCAAACTCTATCATTCCAAAAGTATTAGTTAGACCGAGTTACGAGATTTAGTATGAAGCGAATACACACTAAACAACACTATAGGGATAAACCAAATATTCTAATCGAGACTACAGAACATTTCACTAAACATAGCTTCAACAATATGTGAACTTCCCTACAATGAGTTTCCCTTAAAGAAAAATTAAGTTAAATTAAGGTTATCGATATAAACTTCCCCTAAGGCATTGTGTTCTCTAGAAATTCCAAGTAACCTCACCTCCATATCAAGAGATGCCACAGGTGTGAACATGACGGACAATCAATGACTCCCCATCTACAAGTGAAACTAGAACAAACATTCTTTGACATAGTTTGAGCTGATATCTATTTTCTTGCTAGCATGATAACCATATTAGTGATGAACTATTTTTGGAAGCACTTAATATCGGAACAAATCTTGAAAACCAACCACTACACCACCTCACTTAAATATTTAAGGCGTGTGACTTTTCAACATGGAGCATGGAAACACTTCGATAATCAAACAATAAACATTTTAGTCATAGAGACTAAGCACCTGAGGCAAGTAAGGCTCAGGTCATGACCTTCGATAGGACTAGAAACACGAGGAAATCGCAACTGTTACCTAAAATCTATTCTTTTCAATAAGGTCCTTTTCGACAGATTTAACATTTTGAAATTTAACACGAGATACGTAGTATCAATTCAAGTTGTACCTATTATAAGCTATTCGATTCACCTTAGACTGCTGACAGTCATTTCAGGATTTCCATGAAACCTACTAGGACATGATTACCGCCTACTATCCTCAGCTCAATGGTTAGAGCTAGAGAGCAATTCCCACATTAGATAATATGCTCAAGCCAGTATGACTTTTTAGAAATGGTTAGGTAAATCATTCTCCATCAACAAGTTTCTTTGCAACAATAGTTAGTTCAGGAGCATATTGACTACACCAATTAAGACACTGTAAGGTTGAGGTAATCAATCACTTATTCAAGGATTAAAATCAAGAAAGTCCGATTCATTAGTCCATAACCCATTCATGAAACAAACAAAGAAGTCATACAAATCAAGAATCAGTTACAAGTAACAACATATAGCTAGATAAGCTACATCGTTATACGATGCAAAATTTGAAGATATGTCCCATAAGCCGCAAACCATTAGAACCTCAGGTGGGCAACAAATTATGCACAAGGACCCGTCTTGGAAAGACGTGGTACGATTTAGAAAAACACTGGACGAACCAATTCGACCCAAATATTCTCATCTATCGTACTTTATTTTCTTTCCGATTTGTTATTACTTACGAGAATTTTAATTCCTTTCACTTCAACTATCATTTTAACGACACAGATTAAATCGTTGTAAACATCGAGAGTTATAACAACTAAACCGAACGTCACGTCATCGTTCCTTAATTATACATAGCCTAGCTAACTATGTCTAATTCTGGAGGGATCACGTTATGTTGGGAGCGGTTATTTATAAATCTTAGTGCAAGCAAAATCTTCACATATTTCAAAGTCAAAGTGTTACTTATGAGAGATTCATCCAATATTTTCTTTACTACGATGTTTTGTACACTCTCAATCATCGACAACCGTAACTACATTTTTCCATGTCTTCTCTCCTCGATATTCATCATAAACTCAAAAATTCGATAGACCAACACGAACTGAATTCAGGGACTGAATTCCTTTTTGGATGGGCGAATGTGACAACCCGTACTTTTAGGTCATTTCTCGAAACAATTTATGCCTCACTATTTCAACATTTATCGTAAACTTGATTTACGTGTACCAAATTCGCGTAACCTTTAAGGTTTAGCGGCAAATTCATGATCATAACATCACGTACATTTCATATGGACTAAGATTAGTCTACATTTCATTTGCATCATTTGCATCATATTAATTCATTCATGTCATTTCATTTCACATTTAACGCGTAATTTTTATATTTAATAAACGTTATCGCGTGAGTTATTATTTTGAACATTTAATCCGTTACTTTCAAAAATGATCCCGACATATTTTTAAACTTACATTTAGTTTATAAAAACTATATTTTGAGTTTACCTAGTGTTTTGAAATTATTTTGTATATAAATCGTTAAAATTATATTATTACGACGTGTTTCTTAAAAACTACTCGATAATTATTTTATCACTCAAATTTCACAAGGAATGTATTTTTACAATTTTTATTATCTCATTACATCCTACTTTGATCTATTAAATATCTCTTTTACTTAAAAATTTCCATTTACCTTTACTTATACATTTAACTACACATAACTTACACTTTTCTTAAAATTGTTACAAGTATACATTATACACAAGTTTATAAAAAAAAAATAAAATAAATATCTTTACATCCCTCCCCCCTTGGCCGACCAAGGGGGAGGGTAGTAATAAATGATGCATGGCTCTTTGATTGTTAAGAATTATACACAATACTAAAAGTCTTACTTCCATTATTTTTACTCATTCATCTCATTCAAGTGTTAGCAAAAACCTTTTTCTCTCTTTGTTCTCTCATCAAAACCGGTTCTACATCAAGAGCTACAAGGGATCAAAATATTTTCAAGTCCAAGTGTTTTATCAATCTAGTTTATACTCTTTATAAGGTTTTGAAATAAAAACCAAGGGTATTTAAGTTTAACCTTGTTACTTGCACCTCATCATATTCACTAGTAAGCATGTTTCTTTCATTTTTCATGTTTCCTTTTCATTACATATGTATCTTTTCATTTTTGGAGCAACATGCAAGACATATGTGATTTATACCATTTTACATGATTTTTAGTATATTTAAATATATTTGGTCATCCTATAATTATTCCCATGGTATTCTTTGGTCTTGATGATGTCTAGGAACCCATGACACCCTAAGAAGGTGTATGGTAGGATTAGATTAGCTTTGGAGTTGATTTGAAGGGATTAGAATAGGTTTTGTCCGAGAAAAACTATTTTCGATAAGTATAAATTACGTTCTGTCCTTATTTTGATTTTCTGGAAAAACCGACAGTAGGCACGACATTTTGGCCCTGATATTTAGAAAATATACTTTAAAACGAATCCGTGGCCGCTTGAACGGAATAAAACGGAGTTATAACGAGAAAGTTATGGATTTTACAAGTTTGACGACGAAAATTATAGTTTTCTGAAATTTCAGCATGCTGTTTTTACATTGTTCGGGTCAAAAACGAGCCTTAAGCTTCACAAATTATTTCGACTTGTCAAAAATATATTAGTATACTTTGATACGAAGCTAAGGACGTATTATACGTAGAAAACGGATTTGAAACGACAAAGTTATGCACGTTTTCATAAAGTTGCCGTAACTATTATTTTCTGAAAAACTATATTATTTTTACGATACAAGTGTTACGGTAGCTGTAACGTCCCTGTTGAGGGCTGTTTTTAACGAGGTTGTGGAACTCTTTGGAACGAATTGTCTTCTAATAAAATTTAGATCACCAAGCATATTTTCTAAAACGACAAACCGTTTGTATAGCGGAGTTGTTATAAATTAATTACGGATGTTTAAACTTGGCCGAAACTCACTTTTTACACAACAATTCGACAAAATCACTATCTTTAACTCTTATTATCTTTATGTTCGAGACCTTTATGTCGAAAACTCCTGAACTGAAACTTTTAGATATCGATACAAACTTTCCAAAACCGTCGAGTTCGTTCTCTAACGATCGACGTACACCGTTTTACGACTAGTTTTCCAAAGCCATTTTTGTTAATTTCATGAAAATTTCGACGACATTGTTTTGCGACGAAAAGTGAAAATTTCACCATAAATCATTATAAAACCATTGTAGGATGACATTTTGACGTAAAATACTTGTAAAGTGATTTTTGAATGGTCAAGACGTCAAAAGAGTATTTTTCGACGATAAGTAATATTTTCAAAACTCGCAAATGGTATAAATAACATACGAAATGCATGCATAACATTACATTGCAACTCATTACATATCATATCATTGGTAATAGGTCCCGATTAAAGCATCACATTATACCTCGGTGTACTCACTCTTGTCATCATTCCAGTTTACCAAGTGAGTTTTCATAGCCCCGTTTTACAAGTTTTTACATTATTTCAAACCTACGGGGGAGAATACATTGCACAACATTTTTATTACGATACCAAGTATGTTAAATACATTTACATTGCTTGAGTTACAAAGTTGCCAGTTAAAAGTCCCCATTTCAAATGTATGAGCCGTTAATTTCCTAGAAGCGTGTGTGAGTGGATAGATCTATCGAGGGTGACGCCTCCATCCGGGTTGGTGAATCCCAACTGCCATACGGATGCATTTCATTCATAAAACATTACCAGAGTTGTTTGGCAAGACACTTTTTTGGGGCGTACATCGGAGACTTCGGTATCATGCGCTTAAGCAATTGTAACATTTTTACGTGACATAATTGTCATGCCTGTAACATTTTTACGTGACATGATTGTCATGCCTGATATATACTTGCGTAGTCGTATAAAACATTTACATAAACCTATGATTTCTCACCAACATTATTGTTGACCGTTTTAGCAATGTATTTTCAGGTAACTAAGACATTCGCATGGCATGGTTAAGGGACCACATTTTGAGTCGCGGCGTCGACTTACATGATTGTACATTATGGCACTCTATTTCAAAAACATCGTTTGGACTTGTAACATATTTGTATTTCCGCAAACTCTGTAACCTTTTGGGACCGATGTTGTACTCTGAACGTTTTTAATAAATATCCAACGATGTGTTTTTAAAACGGCACTTTAGGTCGTTCAATATAACTGTGATGTGGTGCTATGACAGTCAAGCCCCCAGGAATTCCATTCCGCTGCAAAACAGGTAAATTGGGGGTGTGACAGTTTGCCAAAAATCATTAGGGTCTTCCAACACACCATTGATTCATGTTCTAAGTGTTGGACTAGTTATTTGTTCACCAGGGTGATCACATGATTCCACTCAAGAACCAGCTAGCCCAAGAGTGAGTAGCTACTTGGTAAAGGCTTATCAAATCTACTCTGGTTACTGACGCTGTTGGTTCCTGGTGTCGTTGCTTTTGGAGTTACTCATGGAGATCTTGGACTTCATTGCTGATCTGGTGGTTCTAGGTGTTCTGCTGGTGTTTATTTATGGTTTCAGTTGTTGATTGCTCAATCCTCTTGTTTGCTGAAGATCTATCTGGAAACTTGAAGTTAACAGAGTCAAATTCAAGTTTAGGGGGGGATTGTTAGGAATTATGTAAACAGTTGGTTCCCGCTGATGGGATTCCTACTGATAGTTATTTTGTTTCCGCTTATAGTAAGGTTTCTGTTGATAGTATGCAGTTTCCTCTGATAGACAATATGTTTCTGCGGATATGTAGTTTCCGTTTTATTAGGTTATTAGTTGTGATATGCTTGAGTTAAAATAGAAATAGATAAAGCATATCTTTTACGTGTTTTACAAGCTACAAAGTTAGGGTTTCTTGTACTATAAAAGAAACTAGCAGCTAAGGTTTATGTACGTTTTTTTCAAGAACAACATAATAAAGAATATAGATCCATAGAGGATCAAGTTTATAGTGTTTATCGTCTTCTTAAGTTTTGTATTTATTTTCCGCATAAGTGCAATTCGAGCAAAGGTTCTCCTTAGTTGTTTTGTGATTACACAGGGCAACTATACTCATTAAAGGCTCATTAAGATCTATCTGGGACTAAACCCAACACTGACATTCTTCTTTCTTGTGAGAAGAAGTGCCTTGATTCGAACAATCTCCCTAGTGTAGAGAAATTGTTTCCTTTGAAGTATTCTGCTTTGACGACGTCATTTTCCTTTGTCTTTTGGATCTTTGTTCTTTGTGGTGGAAGTGATAGTATGTTGTGATAATCTGCATCAGGTCTGCTCCGTTGCTCCAGTGTCTCCACGTCTTTCTTCAACATGCTCACACGTTCATTAACGTTGGATTTCAGTACTGACGTAGTTCTCTTAGTTTTTTAACTGTGTAGATTCTTTGATTGATGAAGAATCATTCTGAATTTGTGTTGCTTTTTTAGAGAACTTTGATTAGTGTTGTTGTTGGTATGAGCATGTGAAGAATCTGCACGATCTTTTCCTCCCGCGAGCTTCCATAAGAAGAAAACATGAAAACATGGGTTAGAAATAATCCAGCGCTTACAAGTATGAACTTCGAGAGTGTTAACAGCATAGTGTGAAAACACAACTCTAATTCTCACAAAGGCTGTTCCTGAACTGGAGTCCCATAAGTGAGATAACATGATGCACTGAAGTACATCTACAGTTCAGATGAGCCGCTGAGGTATACCGAAGCATCACCCCACGACTGTATACCATTTGAGACACACTAAGCGTAACCCACAAGGATTTACCGAAGTGACCTGCTGTCAGGGCTGTTTGATGTTGACCCTGGCAGGAGTTTTCATTCAATCACTGAGGATCACATGTGTGAGCCTCTCATAAATGTTCTCGACAGATTTCTAAGATCTGTGAAGGACTCTTGATTGTATCACTTGCGTCCTTATTGTTGAACGACAAGTGATGAATTGTCAAGTGTTCCTAAAAGATCTTTTGATGAATCTCGTGGCTCTAGACTCAATATTGCGCTTTGGTTTTCCTGAGCGGAGACTAGGGAGAGCGTCTCCTTCTTCAATACCAACAATCTCTAAGAGAAAGTCGATAGTTTACGTAGGATTCCCTGTGAGAATGAAACAAGCTTCTGTTGAGAGAAACTTGAGTGGCTAAGAAGGTTTAGTGCATGTGTCACTAGGTCCATGATGACTTTGATCATCAATATGATGTCATCTAGTGACAACCAGTAGCATATGTATTGAACCCGGTGTCTGCCCTAAGTTGAATAATCTAGAGGGCTATTTCTTTTCACCCTTTTCTTTACTTTTCTTTTTAATTCTTCAACTCCTTCTTTCTCCGATTCTCATTTTCTCCTTTTTACAATCATACCTAAGGACTTCTAATTCTAACTATTGGATGTGTCCTTGGGTAGATCCCTCCGGCTCTGGCGGATCATAGGACGGTTATTCCTAACCTTAGTCACCTTATAACTCCATGACTAACCTATGTTTCCATAAAACCATTATCATGAAAATCTCTCAAAGTGGTTATGAGTAAAAGCATTTAATACCACTGTTGAGAGTTTGAGATTTTGCATAAATACTCCCCCTCCATATGTGCTTAAGTATTTTGACAAAAATATGCACGGTGAGAGATGAGCGCGCACTTTTGAATTGATCGACTCAAGATAGACAATTCCCCGCGAGACATGGTTACGTTGCATAGTTAAAGAGTTGCATTGTCAGCTTTTAGATGACAACTAGCTCTTATAACTATCTTGAAGGTGTGGACAAGCCTTGAAAGGCTTGTCAAACCCGTCAAAGTTCATGTCTACCAAGAGTTTCTCGAATGGTACATTCTACTCGGACAAGTCCTTTGCAAGACACGTTTACATCACTAGCGAACTAGTTTGAAATTATTACCCGTCCCGGAAAAGTATTTTTGATTTACTAACATTTACGATCTCGTCAATTCAATGGTTAAGTCTTTGGTACAACGATTCACTTGCAATTCACAACATATTTCTTATCACATAAATTTTCTCCCCCTCAAAAATGGCATATTAATATGTTATTTTTGAAGAAATGTTGATAACAAATATGACCATTTTGAGTTTTTTGGGAAGATTACCACGAAGAACGTTTGTTGAACAAAGTTTTAATTCAAATACTCCCCCTCAACAAGTGATATAAACTTTTGAGGTTTTGAGAATCATAAGGGGAAGTACTTGTTCTTTTGAGCAAAACTTCGAAAAATGAAAGTTTTGATAAGTTTTACTCAAAAGTAAGAAGCTTTCTCTCCTTTTATATGATTGTGGCACTGATGCGTACCACAGGGTCCTTTCATTACAAGTACGGGTTGTACACTGATATTTGTGCACAAGCCATAGTCAATTAAGAAACACACATTTAAATCAATATTGAAAATGAAACAGATCAAGGGTTACAAAGAGATTCAGGTAGTCCAGCAATAACTCCAGGAATGCGAACTGGGCATTGATAGCCTGTGAGAGAAATGCTGGGACGACCACCTACGAAGCTCTCCAACGTTCTGAACTGGTCCCTTCTGAACAACCTCTCATCGATGCGAGTGATGATTTTCTTCACATCCCGTCTATCCCTCGAATTCCATCGCTTTGGTGACCTAATGCCTTGTTGAATTTCCCTCAACCTATAAGCTAAGTCGTCCCTGACTTTCTTCAATGTGTGATCTCCAAAATTATGAAGCTCTTTACACGCCATCAAGCAGTTGTGGTGTAGTTTACTATGGTAGACTACTCCAAAATGTTTGCTGATGAGAGTGTATTGAGGAAGTTGATTGATCTCGGGGAGGTCGAGCTGAGGTTTGGTGAGGTTGACATGTGTCTGATACGACTCAACGGCAAGCTGTAAATCTTCTACACGTTCCTGGATCACGATGCTTCAAATGAAGATTAGCAAGGTCTTGATGAATTCACGTTGGATTTCTGTCGAGAATTGTCTCATTCTTCCCTGTACCTTGGCAAGATACAGATCTTCAATGTCATTGAGAGACAAATTCTGAAAGTCCGCTTCACAGAAAACATAGTCCTCTTCGTCTTGTCTTTTGACTATGATTTTCTTGAGAAATGTGTAGTCCCATTTAGACGAGAGAGTTACATGCTTAACATCAATAATCCCTTTATCACTATGCACTTCATGTGTAGACTTTTGAACCAGGCAGCTTTTGTAGAAGATTCTTCGGCGTTAAGGCCAATGGTGAATCCCATACATTGCATCAATGTCATACTTCTCCACGCTGTTGGAAAACATGTGAGAAGCCTTTTCATTGATGGCTATGCAGTTGGAGTATATGGCTGCCGGGAACGGAAGTGTCAGTGATGTAGCGTATTTCTTTGACACATCGCTACCATGTAGAAGAAATTCCAGGTCTTTGTTGAAGAAGTAGCTAAATGGAATCTTTGGTTGATCTGGTTGGCCAATCGTTGGTAGAGGTCTGGTCCAGTCGGTGTAGTATGGAGCCTTGTCTTTTCTGGTAAAGTCAATGTTTGCTTCAGGGTTGAGCCAATCAATGTTGTTAGACATGGCTCGTGCTATGTTTTCAAGATGATATTCAACTTCAATAGCACTTTCCGAGCTGTCTTTGAGCAGTTGAAAAGCTTCATTCTTGATGCGTTTCAACTCTGACTTGGTCGTCGAAACTTTTCTTGAATTAACTTAGCATGCTCCAAAGTTCGACCTTCTACCATGTCTTGACCTTCAGGTAGGGAGGGAGTAGCATCAACAAGTGTAGAAAACCAGTCATATTCGGTGTCATCTTCGTCTAGCCATGAGACGACATTAGCCTTAGTCGTCTTCTTCTTCTTCTTTGGCATAGAGGAGGATGTTGGTTTCTTTGTTGTGTCAGGAGAGGTGGGTTGTTGTTGGGGCTCATGGAACTCTTCATCGTCACCACTAGTGTATTCAAAGTGATCACCAGTTTTCTCTGTGGTTGGTGGTAACTCAAAGTCCTGAGGTTTATCAGCAGAAGATCGTGGAGGAGATTGTGGTTGAGATGGAGTCCTTTGGGTTGGTCATGGAATGAAATATGATTCACAAGAATGCTTTGGGCATTTAGGCTCCTTATCGTTATCCTTATCCTTATCATCATCGTATCTTGGACGTTTAGGCCTTTCAGCTTCTACTCTGCATACTGTTTTGAGTTGGTATTCCGGCAATGCGTCAAACAATTTACCTTCGTCAGAAGTAAATGTTGCAGATCGTTTTGACCTTGGTTTAAAATTGGGTTTTGCGATCCGGTGTGTTAAAGGTACCAGAGGCCGATGCGTGATGCGTGTTGCGAATGCAAGCGCATTTTGGACGCGATGCGTTTTGTATTAAAAAATACAAAAGTTATTTATACGTAGTAGATTAAAAAAATTATCAAGTAAATGCAATAAATTTACAAATAAGTCATAAAGATACAAAAAAGTCAAATAATCTATTTGTAAAACAAATAAGTCAATTAGTCATGACATAAAATACTTCGAAACAACATTATAAACTCCAACTAATTGTTTTTTAAACGAGAAACTGCTTCTTTAATTACTTTCGAATAGGATGAACATGCGAGTTTATTTTTAATTTTAGGATCTTGAATTCCATAGTTTCTAGATCCTTGTTATTGTTAGCAGTAATGCGGTTGAACATGAATTATTAAAGTGTACATGATTCTATACACATATGATTTTCAGCTAAACTATTTAACATGTATGATTATTTATGATCAAAGAACAATATGAACTATTTCATAACATGAAGCTATAATAAGATGATTGTTTGCGGGATTTCAAATCATGTTAATGGTGCATGATATTGAACCAAAGGGTAATTTGGATGTAGGTAGTTTGGATGTTGTTATTGTGTTTGTTTTAGAAGTCATTCATCAACTTCTATTTTTCAAAGTCCATTAAAATATTTTTTATCTTCTTCTAAATGGTTTAGTTTTTTCAAAATGACCTAAATTCCATATTGCGACAATTGCGACCATTGCTAGCATTACACAAATGCGGCAAACTGCGGTCTAATGCGAGTGCATTTTGGGATGGCCTCGCATTAGGTATCATGATGCGAAATCCTAAAAGCAATGCAATGATGCACGCAATTTACGCAATGATGCGCGCATTTTTAGACCAAGGTTTTGACATTTGAGTTCCCATCCTGGAAACCAATTCAGCATCGGAGAACACTATAGGATCAGTAGGGTTGATTGTTACGGTTAGAGGTGTTGATCTTATAGTTTGCTTAGCCAGTTGCATCAGATTTGGATATAGTTGTCTGTTGAACATCTCTCTTGTCACGCCCGGAACTATGTCAAGTAGGAACTTGTGTAGGATCTTTATTTTATTGTGTTGATGATTCGGGTGGTCTTGGATGATGGAAATACATGTTTGCCATAGTTAGAGAGTTAGAAGAGAGAGAGAGGGTGTTCTTGCTAGAGGTTTACACAAATGTTGAATATTAGATTATGAGAAGCACCACCCCTTCCATGGATGGAAGGGGTATTTATAGTTACAAACATAACGACCTCCTATCGGCCTGTGGATCAGGGATACAGTGGGTAAAGACCCGTCCTTCCTCCACGGAGTTGCACTAAGCTATACTACGCTACAAACTAATAAATAAACTACTAAATAACGTGACTAACGACAAGTCTACGAGCTAAATTAAGCTAGATAACATTTGGGGTGACCGACTCTTCACTGTGGAATTTTCTAATTCCTAACAATCTCCCCCTAAGGGAGGTCACCCCATGTTTTACATTTCAAATCCTAGCATTCTATTCTTGTCATTGTTCTTGAGCTCGTAGACTTCAATTCTTCATTTCAACAATCTTTGTGCTTTTGTAGCGATTCTTCAAAGTCCGCATTGATTTGTACTTTTAGTGGAGGCCTTTAACTGATCCACATCTTTGATGATCTTTCTAGCTTTTATTGAGATCATCAGCCACAGTAAATCTCTGGATCACCCTTTATTGTGTTGCCATCATGTGAAGTTGTGACTTTCGGACCGACATGCTCACACTTTTGAATCATGACATCTTTCCATCAGAGTAGCGGAAGCCTTACTGGTTCATGATATTTGCAGCAGCGAAGCATAAGCATAGTATGAAATATCAGAGCCAGGTTATGTAGATATGCACCAGTCATGATTTCTTCAAATTAAGTGTGGATGCTGTGAGCATGCGGCTTTGGATTGACTACTCAATTCAGATCAGCAACCGTCCAAATGTACCTGCAAACAACAGTTAGCAATAAAACACACAAAAGTGTCTTTGATCACTTTTGCTGAATTGAGGTACACGGCCCACGGTTCCCCGTTGATCAGTATAAATACTGCCTGTGATCAGGTAGGATTCCTAAGAATCTCCTTGACAGGGTTTCGCAGTTGCTCTAGCTGTTCTCAAACCGAAACGTCTCAAAGAAGACAACACGGAGTGAGTGAACCAGCGAATTGAGATTCACTGATTGATGAAAATGATTTGAAAAACAATCGCGTATTGCTTGAAGAAAGAGTTTTGCAATACGACGAAGGTTTTATGAGAAAGATCAATTTTCAATCAAAATACTTTTGTATTAGAGAATGAGTACACATTCGACGTGCTAGCGAAAAGAAGAGATTCGCACATCGAACGGTTTTTCTAAAAGTATTTTTCAATCAGAGATACTTTTTGAATTTGAAAACATAAGTACACATTCGACGTGCTAGAGAAAAGAAGGTTTGCACATCGAACGGTTTTTCCAAAAGTATTCGTCAATTCCATTCCTGGACCAAGGTTGATTCACGAGTGAATCGCCCCATCGTTTCTATCCAGTTGTCACATGGTTGATCTATAGAATAGATCTCACATGCCACCTACCAGGAGCTTGTTTGATGTTGGCTCCAGAAGGCTTTCCATCTTCATTGTGAATATGTTTACATATCACTCGGATGTTCTGGCAATACCACAGGGATAATGCGTAGGACTCTAAATATATACTTACTTTCCACATTGTGTGAAACAGCAAGTCTTCATTAATTTTGTGTCCTAATGAGATATTTTGGATGATCTCTTGGCTCTAGACTCAATCAGTGCACATTTGGTTCCTATGCCGGAGACTAGGGAGAGGGTCTCCTTCTTCAATATCAACAATCTCTAAGAGAAAGTCAATAGATAATGTCGGTTCCCCGTGAGAATGAAACAAGCCCTTTTAAGAGGAACTTGAGTAGTTTGGGAAGTTTAGTGCAGTGCGTCACTGGGTCCATGACGTCTTGTCTTCAATACCAGTGTTACCTTAGTAACCACTTAGTAGCATATGTATTGAACCCGGTTACTGCCCTAAGGTTGAATTATTGGAGGGCTATTTCTTTTCACCCTTTTCTCATTTATTTCTTTTTCATTCTTCAACCCCTTCAGTGCTTACCGAGACTTCATAACTTAAACCTTGTTGGGTTTATTCCAGTTCTAGCTCTATCTCAGTCGGCACTCTTCCCATATCTCACTTTTTCTCCTTTTTTCAATATACCTACGGACTCTACACTAACTAGTGGATTGTCCCTGGGTAGATCCCTCCGGTTCTGGCTGGATCGTGGGAACAAATACCTAACCTAACCATCCTTGTAACACCATGCATAAAGTGAATTTGGTCGGTCTTTTGGTATTGTTCATTCCTTCTCGAAACCAATTGAAAAATCATTTGGAAAACCAATCAAGGTACTTGTGATACGAGATCAAAGCATTTTGTACCTTAATAGTTTTGATCATTTAGAAAACCTCCCCCCTCAACATGTGCGTATGATTAGAAATTGTTTAGCACAAGGAGGCAAGAGGACTTTGAAATATTTTCTTTGATCACAATTTTCATATGAAAAAGCCATTTGATTTTCATGGTAAAATTCTCCCCCTCAATATGTGCATAGGATTTTTGAAATCATTTTTATCACATAGAGGCAAGAGTTAATTTGAAGCACATCCACAATCACAAGCGCCATTAAGAAACCATTTTAAAACTCAATCAAGGTACTCTATGTTAAAACATAAAAGCTTTTGTACCTCGAAAGTTTTATTTTCCTTTAAAATGCTCCCCCTCAATATATGCTTCGAGATTCGAAAGCGTTTAGCACATACGAGAGAGCAGCCTGCACAATTGAATCAAAACGATCAACTTTTATCAAATTTCATTATTAAATCACAAATTCTCCCCCGATCAAAAATATCAAACCCTTTGAGATTTTGGATCCCAAGTGATTTAATAAGGTTTATAAAACATGGGAGAATATGTGGCCAAGTTTAAATACTCATCATGTTTTTGGATAAATCCTCCTCCTCAACATGTGCATCGTGTATTTGAAATCGTTTGGCACATGGAGGCAGGAGTGCCTTTAAAGGACTAAAACCGATTCCATTAAAACAAATTTGAGATTTAAATCACGATCTCTCCCGCGATCAAAAATTTCAAACCATTTGAGATTTGTAATCCCAAAAGATTTAAATTATTTAGAAAATTTTAGGGGAAAGACGTGGCAAGATTTAATTCTGAAAGATGACAGATAGGAACAGTTAAACATTAAAGATTGTTAGTGTCAGGTATGATTGTTTTAAGAGATCTTTTAAGTAAAACAAAACAATTTCACAATCAAACAAGAACAGAAAAAATTTCATTTTGAAAGACCTTGATTCTAAAGAAAATCAAACCATGACATAACATTAAATCTTTAGATCACCACTTATTGTTGTACAAACGGACTCTTTTGAAGATATATTGTTTGAAAATATTTTAAATTAAATCACTCTCCCCTCAATCGATGACCGAAGTCGATAATTGAGTGACTTAAATTTTGATAAAATGAAGTCCGGTGATTTTCAAAAATTAGTCCAATATATTTTCAAAACAATATTTTCCATTTTCAAAAACAATTTAATCAACTTATTCAAAATTGTTTAAAAATGGTATCCTGCACAAAGATACGTTAGGTGGTTGAGAAGCTTTTGTTGTTGCCGTAGGGCTTGGAAGAAAAACCATCTGCTGATGCAGTGAGACTTCTTCATACGTTGCATTTTGAATGCCAACGAGGTCAAATTAAGCTCCGTTTCTTCAATCACTTAGAAGAAAACCATCTGCTGATGCAGTGAGACCTCTTACGTTGCATTTATGCCAACTCTCCATGGAAGTCCAATTAAGCTCCGTTTCTTCATTTGTCAACCCAAGATATCGTTACCCTTTCCTTTCGGCATCCAATCATCTTCAATTGTGGGATCCGGATCGGGAACATTCTTATATACCAATATACCTGCATACGTTAGTGAACACACATACAGATATATGGTGGTCGACATCACCCAAACAAAAATCGACTAATAATAGTCAATCCAACATAACAATCAGATCATAAAAATGTATGGGAAAAATGTGTTTCATCAAACTATAATCATCTAATCCTAGCAATCATATCCTAGGCACCTAGTCCTTCAACATAGGTTAACATCATTTTTAATTAAGCATATTAGGATAATTAAGAAAGCCCGTTGGATGATATAGATTTGAAAACATTGTCCCCCTCAATCAATGACTCTTTTTTCTGAAAAGTTTAAAAGCGCTGAAGTCATTAATTGAGTTTGCAAATTTTATAAAAACTCTGAATCTGATTGTTTTTAAGAAACTCATTTTCCACCATTTTGAAAACACCAAATATTTTTCTGAAGAATTTTAGACGGAAAAACATTTGTGTAGGAACAGCAGTCCTTCGACATACTTTCCTTGTTTTGTTTTTAGGATAAGTGCCCGAAATATTTGAAAACTGGTTTAGCGCAGCACTTTCCTTTCATGAAGAACGGGTTGCTATCTGAAATGATAGCAAGCCATAGTTTAAGCGCGGGTTACAGTCTGAAATAACTGTAAGCCATATTTTGACATGTTTAGAAAAGAATATTTACACCTCCTGCTCGAACTTCATCTATGGTCCCGTGCCATTATTGAATGACATTTCTAAGACCGTAGATGTTATCGATACCAGAAGACATGTCTTTGAAAACATATTTTTGGTCTTTTTCAATTTTCTGATTTTTATGGCTTTTTGAAAATTTTATATTTTTCTATTTTGTTTTGTTGGTTTTATATTTTTCTATTTTCTTTTTGTTGGTTTTATATTTTTGTATTTTGTTTTCTGATAAATATATACAAAGATAGAGTAGATGATATAGTATAAGAAGATGATGATACGAGTACAGAGATAAGGATATCAAGCAAAGACGTAGAAGATAGAGTTCGTCATCTCTTAAACTTCCACCACCAAAGCTTCCAAGGGCTCTTGAATTGAAAGAAATAGAACCATATGAAAGTGAGACTTTGGCGCTTCCCCCAAACCGAAGATCCTTTAGCGGAGCAGATACAAAGCTTTCTTTCAAGCTTCTCTTAGCCAGTGCACAAAGAAGCACACCATTATCATCGAACTTGCTGCTCCTTTTAAGAATAATCACTGTGATTCTTCGTTCGAGGTTATATCATCCAATAGAACACCAGACAGCGTTTCTGAAGTCGAAGCAATCCAGTCCAAAAGGTGTCTAGAGACCACTTCCCCTGAGTAGTTGAATTGATGCAGTCAATCTCTTAGACTAGAGCTCACGAACCCGAATACACATATATCCGAAGACAAAGAAACTTATACCATCGAAGTAGCAGATTAAGTCCAATAGCCAACGAATAACCCCGATGTATACTTTTCTCTCCCCCTGAAGAAAGTGTATGAAGCTCAAGAACCCGAAGTACCCGAATGCCCAAAGAGAGAATAACTGATAACATTGAAGAAGCAGGCCGAATCACCGATTATCTCTGCGGGTGACAATCTCTGCGGATGTCAACACTGGAATAAGTGATTATATCTCTGAATCACAGATTAAGCCCTCAAGTAAAAAGTTTGAGCATCCCCAATGTACACAATCTCTATCCCCGATGATTGTGATAAAATCAAAATCATCACACACTTGTGTACCTCTTTCATCTTCTGAAACTAACTCTTCCATCTCTTCCCCCACATAGTTGGAATAAAAAAACACCGAACGCCATGAGTCAAATCTTGAGTTTCTCTGCGGTAATGACAATAGTCTTCCCGGGATATCTTCAATCACTTAGAAGTATTAAGCTCATCAAGATTACTCGCGTTTAGATATGTGTCTCCTTCCCCCTTATTGGTTTTTATACTTCAGAATCAGCAACACATTGTAAGCCCATAAACTCGAAGTCTTTTGAGAAGAACGTCATTAGATCAGATGTATCTGTGAGAATCAACTTGCTGAAGAATGTGAGCAAGTCTAATTGGGGATTAAATTTGGCATTTCAATCTCCTCCAATTAGTGCTCTCCCCTAAACCGACAATCTGTTTGATAAATGCCCAGATTAAGAAGAAGTCTTTAGATCGTTAAATGCACCTCGTCTTTAGTCTTCTAACATGTAGCAGAAAATGTAGAACAGACTGTAGACTCGACCTTCTTCAAGATTGTGCAGTTGGGGAATAGATAGTTAACATCTTCAACTCACCAAAAAACAAGAACATCACCAAACAGCATCCCAATCAACTTACATCTTGCAAATCCCCTTAACTAAAATCCCTCCCAATCAAACAAGAACAGAAAGATGTTCATCAAGGAAATCAGCAATCAGGCCGCAACGAACACATAAGATGGTAACACCAAACTACCAATCACATCAAACAAGAACAGAGAGATTGTTCGGAATCATCATGTTGATGTATACGTGAAGCATCAACCGGAAGCACTTTGTCAATAAACTCATATCAGCTTGTGAAGATGTCAACCAACGGCTCTTAGAAGAGAAAAACTCCATGTGAAGATGACCCGATAAGAAGAAGCTCGGTTCTTACATGAGTTTAGAAGCCGTTTGACCATATATTCTCAAATTTCAATCAACAATGCAAAAAATTCACACTTCTTCTCCCCCTCAAGAATTGCATACGTAGTTGCCATTCTTGATTAAACAAGTGAACTCATCCATGTGTAGTCTATTTCCACTTCTCCCCAGCAAAAATTGCCTATGATGTCGCCATCGCCATTTTAATTGAGCTATTGAAAAATAGAAAAACCATCAACGGTAAGTAGATCACCATTGAGAAAAAAATGAGAAGAAGATCCACTGATGACTGTAGCATGGAAAAAGCATGAAGCATGTTGGTGAGAATGGTCATAATAAGAAGATTTCTCTTCCTTAGAAGATAAAGCGCACTGAAACGTACACTTTTCTTTTCTTTAGAGAACGAGGCTTGAACTGATATGTTCAAACGTCATAAGAAGATTTCTCTTCTTTCAAAGATAATGCGCACTGAAACGTACACATTTCTTTTCTTTAGAGTACGAGGCCTGAACTGAAGTGAACAGACGTCATAAGAAGATTTCTCTTCTTCGGAAGATAATGCGCACTGAAACGTACACATTTCTTTTCTTTGGAGTACGAGGCCTGAACTGAAGTGAATAGACGTCATAATCTCTCTCTTTTCAGCTCTCTTAGCAAAACATATGATATACCCCATTATCATTCAGTAGGCTCTTTGTAGTGACAACTGATGGAGAAAACCCAATATGATGAATTTGACCCTGAAGTAAAATACCCCGAACTCGTGACTTAAACTTGCACATATGTAACAAAGAGCGGTGTCGAGACTTCATGCCCAATTGAATCTCTAAGTACTCTATACTCTTCAACCAACCAACCATCGAGTATTAGACGTATATCACCTCTTGAAAATCCACAATTGAATGTGACACTGAGCACTACAACGTAAATCCTTTAAGTGATAGTTATTTTGTGGTGATAAGAGCCCAATTCCCCCAAGTGGTAAAAGAAAAGGTAAAAGACACCCAACAATAACTAGATTTTCAAGTCTTCGTTTTTGATACTAAGCTCGAACAAGGATCTCGAAGAATCTTCATCCATCCATCCCCGATACCTTCAGATACTAAGTACACTCGCCCGTGATAATTCACTTCAACCTCAAATAAATAATGGTGAATTAACTCCGTTGTCACATCTTCTGATTAACAGCTCAAATCTAGCCTTCTTTGACACTAAAACGAACTTTGATAATGGTTTCATCCCGACCATGGTTAAATGCACATAACCCCGTAAAACCTTGTAATAACCAAACTGCCATGACAAATATCCAAACACACATCCAATTCATTAAGTACACCCTTTAATCCCTTCTTCGAAACAGAACCCGTAACACCAGCATCAGAAGACCCTGAAATACGCTTTCCTTTCTCCAAGATGGTTCCATCATCACGGGATTTTACAATTCAATAGTTTAAACCGAGAAATAGTATCTTTCGCGGGATTTTACAAAACCAAGAATAAACCGTATGATAGTACCAGAAATGCACTTTACAATTACCAGGATGTTTCCATTGTCACGGGATTTTACAAGTCTATGATTTAAACCGAGAAATAGGTTCTTTCGCGGGATTTTACAAAATCAAGACAAAACCGTAAACAATGTCAGCTTGAATGTATTATGACAACTTTGGTTTCGGTGAATATCTGTTTTAGGGGAACATGCAACGGTTCATCAGCGGTTCATTTACCAACAAAATCATCAATATCATTAACCATCCAATAAACACTTTGGTAAACACATCATCCACATATACTGTCGGGTATTCCAGTGACCACTTGGCGAAGTAAACCCGATATGCCAAACTTGATCATGAAGTGAAATTTCCCAGATTTGTTACTTAAACTTGTACTAATCCTCGTATAAAAGAGACGGTGTACCCAATGTACAAAACCTCTTGACATTCTCAACTGAGTGAGACACCGAAGTGATAGCTACGTTGTGGGTTAAGCGAGAAAGAATCACAACCGTAACTAAATAGCCAAGTCTTTATCACCCTCTGTAAATGCCCAAACAAGTCATCTTCGCGGAAGGGTAGAAAGAAAGAAGACGAAAATAAGTAAACATGCCCGGAAAACCTCACTTCAAATCCAAATAAGAAATACCGAACAACAACCCCGTAGTCAACAAAGTTCAACCATCAATTCAAGCCGAGATAAAATACCCTTTGTGAAAATGCATAAATCAAAGTATCAAACCTCATCACACATTAAATCTCATCATCATAACTAACATTATTCAAATTATGAGAAGCCCATACCAACAATGGCCCTTAATAAATGTATCATCCGTAGAACATTTATGACCAAACCCACACTCATTATCAAAGTATCGAGAGTTATGTATCAACGTTTTTACGTGTGACAATAACATTTGGATAAGGAGATAAATGTGTAACATTTGGATAACACAATTATTTTATCACTTGCAGCCCAATCTCAATGGTCAAACTTGTGGCACAATCCATATCTCAGATACAACATCATATACTAGTCCATTCTTGATTCATTCAAGGCCCATGAAATCCAATCCATCTCTTAATACCTCACGTAATATTAACACTTATCGTAATGTTAATACCTCTTGTAATGTTAACTCTTAGTCCATGAGAAAATTACATCAAAATGTTATAACCTCTCGTAAAGTTAAAATGAGAAAACATGAGAGAAAATCATAACGAGGCTCACCACATTTATGTGCGTTGGTTATTTTCATAGAGTGAAAATTGTTAATACCTCTCGTGATTTATACCAAGATCGTGATTCATTAATGAGAACACATACTTGATTTATCCCCCAAGATATTAGACCATACTTGAAGTTTAACACATGACGAGGCCCATGATTTATTCATTGGTCCATTTGATAAATTGACTACTCAGCCCAAATTAAGATGAAATATACGCGATCCATGAAATACCATCAGATCCGTTTGACAATACCTAACCGGTTATAAAACTAATACCCTAAAGCTTAGGACATTACACAACCCTACTTCACACTAATAAATCCGCCCCCCTCCTCAACCTTTTCACTCTCAAAGCAGCCTTCATCAAAAGAACGAATCTCAATACAAATCTCTCATCATCTCTTGACTCAACCAAAACCAGATCTAAAAAAAACGCCTTCATCTTATTTCTCAAACTAGACGAAATGAATAAACACTTGATCTTGAAACAAGTCAAACACACCCATTCCTCAATCGATCTATATACCACGCCACAGAGATGGCACGAGGGTATAACGAATATGTCACAGGGATGGCAATGAGTCCTCAATCGAATAAACCACAGAGATGGTACGAGGCACATGACGAGGCCACAGGGATGGCTAGAACCCTTTATCACAGCCACGACAGCCCTTGACATCACACAAAGTTTCAAGGTAGGTTTCATATCCTTTTGTTAAGTGTAGCATAAATCGAACCAAAGATAAGATGATAACAGTTATGTTATTATACTTATCTTTATAGTTCGAAGATTAAATGAAGTAAGGCTTCAGATAATGAATCGGTGATGAATTTTTCGTGATAAAGACCTTCACGGTCTGATTTATCTTGTAACAATCATGAAATAATCTGAGATTTATTTGATATTTTGTTTTTGATTTGAGTTTTGAGGTTAAATGGAGATGGGATTGAAGGTGAGTTAGGGTAGGTTTGGATTTGTAGTTGTTGGTTGTTGGATTGATGAGTCGTATATGATGAAACTGCAACAAATCATCTCGTTTTTTAACAAAATAAGGCTTGGACTGATGATGGTATTTTAACCAGAGGTCGTGAGGTTGTTTTTGGAATATGGTGTTATGGTCGAGTCTTGGTCTTTACAAGTCATTTGCTTCTTCATTTCTTTTTGTCAAGTCGCTAGCAATGTTTGTGGTCATGAGTCAATTAGCCAAACCAAGTCGCTAGCTTATTGACATAAGTCGCTACGACAAGTCATGTCAAGTCGCTATTGACTTTTATGTCAAGTCGCCAGTGACAATGGTCTTGAGCCAACTCGCTAGCCAACTCGCTAGCCAAGTCGCTAGCCAAGTTGCTAGCCAAGTCGCTAAGCTAACTCGCTACGACTTGTTAAATAACAAGTCGCTAGGTCTTTAAGGTCATCATTTTTTTATTTTATTTTATTTTTTTATTTTTTTTAAGTCGCTAACAAATTCAGTGAATCTGGACAGATTAGACAAGTCGCTAACATGATATTTCGGCGAGTTTTCCGACCACTTTTCCGACCACCTTCATACTATACCCAGAAAACTGCATAAGAAAAGCTTCTTATATTTGACCCGTTTTGACCACGAAAGTGACCAGATGAGATTTTTATAGTAGACGTCATAAAGAGGACCATGTTTAGACCCACAAAAACTGACTACCAATATTAAACACTGTTTGCCCAGAATACTCAATATTTGTTAAACACTCAATATATGTTAAACCTCTAAAATGACCTCTATATATGATAGACCTCCAAAATGACCAGAATACTCAATATTATATCTGTTAGACCTCTAAAATGACCAGAATACTCAACACTGTTTGCCCACAATAATAGCCAGAAAACCAATATCAAAAACAGTTTTAACACGGTACAATAGACCACAAAAATCAACACAACACAACAACCTTGGCTCTTGATACCAATTGTAGGATCTTTATTTTATTGTGTTGATGATTCGGGTGGTCTTGGATGATGGAAATACATGTTTGCCATAGTTAGAGAGTTAGAAGAGAGAGAGAGAGGGTGTTCTTGCTAGAGGTTTACACAAATGTTGAATATTAGATTATGAGAAGCACCACCCCTTCCATGGATGGAAGGGGTATTTATAGTTACAAACATAACGACCTCCTATCGGCCTGTGGATCAGGGATACAGTGGGTAAAGACTCGTCCTTCCTCCACGGAGTTGCACTAAGCTATACTACGCTACAAACTAATAAATAAACTACTAAATAATGTGACTAACGACAAGTCTACGAGCTAAATTAAGCTAGATAACATTTGGGGTGACCGACTCTTCACTGTGGAATTTTCTAATTCCTAACAACTTGTGAGTATAGCCCCTAATCATTTCGTTCATCTCCCCTTGGACATCACGTTGCATCATCTTCTGGACATACTTCCTTTCACTTGACATCTTGTCCATCTCGTCATGTAGAAGATTGATGCTGTCAGCTAGTTGATTCAAATTTTTGTTGGTCACATCTTTCTTCCTGACCTGCTTGACAGCTTTGACAATCTTGGTTTTAGCCCGGGATATCCAAGAGTCAGTTGGTTTCTTCACAAATTTAGATGTGGATCTTGTTGTGCCTTAGGATTGTGGAGGTGTGGATTGAGAGGATGAGTCTGATGATGACGAGACATGAGGTGACTCTGGGTCCTTTGCTGGCTCAGAAGTTTGTTCCTTGGAGTGAGTTGGAATGTCTAGGAGAAAATCATCATAGTCAAGATCTTCAAAATTTCCAGACTTGGCCATTACATCAACCTTGACATCATCACCCGGAGCTTTCTCAGTCTTCTCCATATCTGGTTCCTCAAAATCATACTTGATAGAGTCCTCAAGCTGCCTTTTTTGTTGCTCGAGAGTGGTGGCACCAGTTTCCTTATCGGGTTGATTAACCGCATCAGGAATTGGTGTAGATTGGACACCACCACTTGACCCTCCGGGGGCACGCATTTGTTGTTGTTGGAATTCTGAGGCAAGATGCTTGAGTCTGAGGTTCTTCAACCTCTTCTGATAGTCTCTCTCCTTATCAAATGGCTCTTCATCTGAGCTTTCTTCTTCATGCTCAAGTACTGGTGTTTTCCCTTTATCACCCTTGGGACTGGGAGGCTTTGTGGCTGTTTGAGTGTCATCTTTAAGGGTTTTAGAGTAGATGACCTCTTCGTTAGTTTCAGTATCCTTCGAGTCCTCATCCATTAGCTTGCGTTGCGGTTCAGGTTTTGGGATAGGGATAGCCTCCTTTGAGGGAACTTTCCTTTTGTGTCCAGGTTTCCTCTTAGGAAACTTTCTTTAACTCTCAGTGCTTGTAACACTTCCTGCACTGCCTCTCCTGGTTTTCCTAGTGGGTGTACCAGAGGACTTTTCATCAAGAAAACCGACTTTGCCTTCATCAACTGCTACCAGATACCTTTTGTATGAATAAAGTTGTTTGACTACATCAGTAAGAAGGTGATCTGGCAACACTGCACTTTGTCTCTTTGTTGTTGAGTCCTAAAATCTGACTGTGAGTGTAGGCTCATACAACACGGAGTGATTGTTGGGGTCATCGAGTCTCAAGGGAATATCAGGATTATACCCTAGAGCTCTTTGGATCAACAGTTTGGTATATCTGATATATGGGATCTTGGTGCCTAGCTTTTTGAGGAAAGACATCATGACGTCCCATATCAGAGCTTCAACTTTAATGTGTTTCATGTTGACCAAAGCCCAAAAGATCTGTAGTTCCATGAGCTTGGGATGCTCATGACCACTATCACGTCCAGAAACAGATTTGGCGATCATAATGTAGAGGGTTCTCCATGGCCGGGGAATATTCTTAAGATCCACGAATGAATGCTTTGTAATTACCCCTGCAGCTTCATCATAGCCAATGTCGACCATGAATTGTAGAACGACCTCTTCAGTTGTTGTGTCATTGTATTCAGTTGGCTCGATGACAGGAATGAGAAGAATAGCCCGCAAATCTGTTGGGGTGATGGTGACTTGTTTGTCGTTGAGCATCACCGTCACAGCATTTTGACCTTTGATCTTTCGCATTGTATGCCAGAATTGGTGAATGTAGATCTCCGGCACTGTAGCAGAATTGGTGAGCATGTTCTGATAAGGATGATTCTTCAGAATGTCCACAACTATTAGACAAGAAGACTCTGAGCAGGTGAAACTATCAAAATCAACTCTAAGGTTGTTCTTTCCAATCTTCATCGGATAGCCATTAGGGAAGATTTCTTTCACGGTGAGAACATTCGGTGCATCCACATTTTGCATTTGAGTGTCCATGTCGTGATCTGAAAGATATTTAGCCAAAAGAACCAATATATCGAAAGACATTACGTTAGTCAACAGTTGATTTTATTGTCTATTCATTGAATGTGATATGTCGATGATTGTTACGAGTTCAATGTCACTTGTTAGTCCAATAGTCCAAAGACGTCGTGAAAAGTTTCGTGAGTTGATTAACTTTGAGTTTTAAAGTCCAAGTTTTCACTTATTTTTCACAACTGATTAAACATTTAAGATTATTAGTGACATTCTGGTTTCGTGGCGTTATGATTTATTTATTTACAAATTTACAAGCGTAACAATTCAAAATTTTGGTTAATCTTAGACTTAGGCGTAAAGTACTAAGCTTATGCGTAAATAGAACTGGTTATACGCGTAAGAGTAAGCTTATGCGTAGGATCTTGTCTTACGCGTAAGAAATATTACGCGTAGGAAAAGAGGGCCTTAGGCATAAAGCTTACGCGTAAGCGTATATGGAACCTTATGCGTAAGGCTTACTCGTAAGAGTGAACCTTATGCGTAAAGGTTACTGTTTATGCATATCCTTCACAGGATACGCGTAGTCCCCATTGTAGAACCTTGCGCATAAAGGTTACGCCTAAGATTTCTCTTACGCATAACATTCTACGCGTAAGGTGATCCTTATGCTTAGATGTTCAAGTAAACTTGATTCTGAGTTTTTCACGCGTAGAAACCTGAAATAAATTCATCATAACACCAATATTAACATCTAAATTCATTCCTTATTCAGTTCTAATCATGAATACACTTTCAAGCAGTTATGCGTAGAAAATGGTTTACGCGTAGACATTAAACCCTAAAGTTCAATTTCTACGAATAAGATTTCTAACCATAGGATTACCACCAAACTTTTTCTGGGATGTCTAAGAAGCCTAATGAGTTGTTTAATCCAAGTTTTAACATAAAAACCTAAGCGGATAAAAAATACCCAAATGCTATGAACATAAACCCTAATTTTCAATTTTACCATAATTGGTGTTTCTGGGTAAGTTCTAAGCCTGGATATGATCAATTCAACATGTAAACAACATCAAACAACTATCTTTTTAATCAGAAACACACACATTTGAAAATACCCAAAATTACGCATAAACCCTAACTTTCAAAATCAAACAATTTGAGTTTCTGGGTGAGAATTGATGATATAAATGGTATCAATGTGTTTAGACAAACGTTTTGACACTACCGTTTTAACCAAAAACACTCACACTTGATTATGTGTTCATACGCTTATGCGTAGAATACAAAATCACTCCTAGATTAAAATCTAGCCGTTATTTTTCAAAACGATTTAAAACCTTTGTTTATAATCATGTTAAAAACATAGAAACACTTACAAAATGATGATCAAATACACGGATTTGCAGATGGATTTTTATGCGTAGGATTTTGTTAGTTGAGTAATAAATGAGATGAAGTTAATGCTTTTTGAAAAGTTTTATTAAAAATACTTTGAGTATTTGACACTTTCCGTCCCTCCACCTTTACCATTTACACCCAATGCCCATAACTTCGATTTTGGTTACCAAACGAAGAATATTTGGAAAGAAACTTGACGACACTCCTCCTCGACTTAAGAAATAATGAAATTTTATAAATTTTAGTTCGAGGAGTGTCAGTAAACCAGAAATGTGACCACCGTAATCAAAACACAATCGAGATAAGGTAACATGCAAGTACAAGGTTTTATGAAAGCGAAGAATCTTTACGTTCTCCCCCTCAATACTTGACAGAGAAAATACTGAATTTTGAAATTGTAAAGTGTTGACGGAAGATTTGTACTTGCAATGTTACAAGAAATATAGATAGAAGAATATTTTTGTTGTTTTTATCAGATTTTATATTTTTGTATTTTGTTTTTGAAAATATTTACAAAAAGAGGTTTTGGTGTTTGACTATTTTTAAGAATGTTTTAACAGTTCATCCAGTTCTTCTAGAGTCAAACACCGCATACCAATCCGGTGGACCAGCTCATTAAACCTAGCAGGAGCTAAGGCTTTGGTGAGAAGATCTGCCAATTGGTATTCAGTACCCACAAAGTATAATTCAACGGTACCCTTTTCCACGTGCTCCTTGATGAAATGATATCGAAGATCGATGTGCTTAGACTTGGAGTGTTGAACTGAGTTGCACGAGATAGCAATAGCACTTCGATTGTCGCAGTACATCGGGATTCTGTCAAATACGTAACCGTAGTCTTTGAGTTGTGTTCTCATCCAAATGACTTGAGCACAACACGAGGACATGGCTACATATTCTGCTTCTGTTGATGACAGAGATGTACAATCCTACTTCTTCGATTGCCATGACACCAGTTTATCACCAAGAAATTGTAAGGCTCCTGAAGTACTTTTCCGAGAATCTAAGGAACCTGCTTGATCAGCATCTGAAAAAGCAATTAGTTCAAAACCAGAATCCTTCAGATACCAGATCCCCAAGTTAATGGTTCCCTTGACATATCGGAGGATTCTTTTAGCCTCAGATAGGTGGGTTTCAATTGGTCTCGACTGATAACGGGAGCAAAGATAGACAGCAAACACAATGTCAGGCCGACTGGCTGTTAGATACATGAGAGACCCAATAATACTTCGGTATTTGGTAGGGTCCACCAATTTCCCATGCAAATCAGCGTCTAGTTTCTTGGTATGTGCCATTGGTGTGGCATAGGTGTCACAGTTTTGCATTCCATGTTTGTTTAAAATTTCAAGGGCATATTTGGACTGACTTAGGAAAATACCACGGGGTGATTGATGAACTTGAAGTTCTAGAAAGAACGTAAGTTCACCCATCATGGATATTTCAAAATGTTGTTTCATCAGTTTTGCAAAAGCGATTGAGTACTTTTTATGTGTTGACCCAAAAATGATGTCATCCACGTAAATTTGAACAATTAAGATATGTGCCCCGTGATATTGTATGAAAAGAGTTGGGTCGACCAAACCTTTGGTGAAATTATTGGCAATGAGGAAGGATGATAACTTATCGTACCACGCCCGAGGAGCTTGTTTGAGACCATATAGAGCTTTGTTTAGTTTGTAAACATGGTTCGGGAACTCTGGATCAACGAATCCTTCCGGATGGCTGACATAGACCGTTTCCTTCAGTTGACCATTCAGAAAGGCAGTTTTGACATCCATTTGAAAGGCCGTGATGTTCATGTGAGCCGCGAATGATAGAAATATCCGAACAGCCTCAAGACGAGCAACCGGAGCGAATGATTCTTCAAAGTCAACACCCTCTTCCTATCTATAACCCTTAGCCACCAGACGTGACTTATTTCTGATAACGTTCCCTTCACAAAGATCTAATTTGTTTTTCCAAATCCATTTGAGACCAATGACGTAGAACCCTGTTGGTCTTTCAACCAGTTCCCATACTTCAAGATGTTTAAACAGATTGAGTTCTTCTTGCATGGATTCAATCCAGTTGTCTTTTGTCATTGCATCCTTAATGTTTTGGGTTCAGTTTGGCAGACAGTGAGTGCATAAATGCAATGTTCACCGTCGGAGTGAAGACGTTTTCTAGTAACGACTGGTTGATATGGGTTACCAATAATATTCTCAAGAGGATGGTCTTTAGTCCAAACGATGTGTAGAGGGTTGATGTTGGTATACACTGTGCAGATTTGGAGGACTCCAATGGCTTGTTGTTGATTCCGCAACATCAGATGTGGCAGTTTCATTAGCAAACGGGTTGAAGAACGCATTTGGATCAAAATCTGCAGGTGGGGGTACTTCATTGTTCAGAACATCATCAGCTGGTTCAGCGTCGTTGGATGTGGTTCGTTCAGCTGTTGTGGTTGAATCAACTGGTGGTGCTTCTTCAAAAGTAGTTGTTGTAGCAGGTGTATCAGGTATTTGATTGTTATCAGGTTGAGCAGCGGAAACATTGGATACACCGGAAGCACGCTCATCAATATCATCAATAAACAGAGGAGCAAATAGCTGTTCCATTTGACGGCGAGTTAGTTGCAAACTAGGTTCAGCTGCTGATGGGGTTTGAGGGAAGTTTAAACGGTTGTGACCGGATTCCAAGCTGTTATGCTCAGAAGTCATTTCTGTAAGCTCATCGAAATTTTCATGAATCGTTTCCATAACCTGCTTTGTACGACGATTCCAGATCCGGTAACCTTTAGAATTCTCACAATATCCAATAAAGAATCCAATTTCAGCTTTGGCTTTGAGCTTTCCAAAATCATCACGATCATTATTCGGATAGCAAAGGGATCCAAAGACATGAAAGTGTTTGAGATTCGGTTTTCTGTTGTGGATAAGCTCAAAAGGTGTTTTATTGTGGCGTTTTGTAATCATTGATCGATTTTGAGTGTAGCATGCAGTTGATCACGTTACGCCCACAAGTAACGGAAGCTTAGCATTGATTAACATTGTTCTTGCGGCTTCCACTAACGTGCACGGTTTCATCTTTCAACAACCGTTTTGTTACGTGTGTGCGTGCAATAGATGTTTGATGCTCAATTCCCACTTTCTCATAAAATTCCCGAAGAGTTTGATTCACAAATTCAGTTCCTTTGTCTTTTCTAATTTGTCAGACTGTGTTCCGGAGCTGAACTTGAATTTTCGTTAGAAAGGAGATGATCATCTGTGGAGCTTGATCTTTACTTCGAAGAAAGTAGTCCCAAGTCCATCTTGAGTAGTCATCAACAATTACCAAGATGTAGCGTTTGCCATTAATCGTCTGCACGCGCATCGAGCCACACAAATCTATGTGAAGAAGATGAAGCACATGCTGAGAGCTATGTTCTACCTTTGAAGGAAAGTGAGCACGAGTGCTTTTCCCTTGTTCACACGCTGAGCATAAGTGATCTTTAGAATATCGAAATCTCGGGAGACCTTCCACTAGTTTGTATCGAGCAAGGTTGGTTATGGTTTGAAAGTTTAAATGTGAGAGACGACGGTGCCATAGCCAAGATTTTGTTGATGTTGCCTTTGAAAGTAGACAGATGGGAGATGAAGCAATCATGTCTTGCATGGAGATAGTGTAGAGACTTGAATTGCGAGTGCCAGACATAAGATCATTTCCTTGTAGATCACGAATGAAACAAGTTTTCTCCCTAAAAGCAACCTCCAAATCTCCATCACAGAATTGACCTCGAGAAGAGATTGTGACCGAGGCCTTCCACATAATAAACCCTGCTAATTTCGATGTTTCCATTGATGTAGTCTCCGTAGCCCATGATAGTTGCGAAGTGATCATTCCCGAATCGGACAGTGCCAATGAACTTTGCAACAAAGTTTGATAACAGTTTGAGATTGCCTGTCATGTGTCGGGAACATCCGCGATCAACAATCCAAAGGATGATCTGTATCACCTGCAATACATACAGACGACAGAGATGGAATAGAAGTAGATGTGGAACCCGAAGAGTTAGAGGATTCCGAAGCAGTTATGGTAGAAATACACACATCAATGATTTTAGGTATCCATTTAAATCCTAGTGTATTATTTATCCATTTCTGCCATCTCCAGCTAGTCTTTGCTTTAGTCTTAGTGAATGCACTAGGTAATACTAAGTTCCTTGGAGGTGATAATGGAGCTACAGGGACATCAATACTTATCTTAGAATCTAAGGAGGGCGGTTTACCAAGCATAGACTTAGAAGCTTTAATGGGCCTAGAGGTATTCCATTTCTTAGGATTCCGTAATCGAGACAAGATAGTTTTAGCAACACATTTATCATGACAATCAGAATGCATACTTTTACGACATATAACACAAGAAGCTTCAGACTTAACAGCAAAAGTACTTAAAGGTTCAGCATTCGTTACATCACTTTTTCTATTACATTTGTCAGACGCAATATATAAAGTGGGTGCAACTCGAGTCTTATTCAAAGTCCTAGGGTGTTCTTCTACTGCAACATTTTTTATTGTTCTTTCTTGCGGTGCAACTTCCTATTCTTCCTTGTATTGCTCCTAGGCTGTGAAGTGCAGGCGTTGGGAAAAGAGGCAACTATTCCTGTGTCAGTAGAGGGAAGCACGTTAGTTTCTTGTGTTTTGCCATGAGATGTTCTAGAGTCATTTTGAATCTGTTTGGGTGCAGATATTACTGTCTTACTATCCATATCTTTCTTAAGTTTCACCACCTCTGCTTTAAGATCATGGATATTGTGTAACAAATTAAGATTTTCATTTCGAGTGAGTCCATTTCATCGTAAAACATCTTTGGTATAGGCAAGATGATCATCAAGATCTTTTGACGCTTTAGCACGAGTCTTTTTGAGTAAATCAGATATGACACTATGGTTCTTTTTAATGTTAGAAATTTCTTGTTCATATTTTGAGATTTGACATTTCAAAGACGCGTTTTCATCATCCAGTTGCTCAGATTTTGAATTAACGGGTTTTGTTTGCAACTGATTGATTTTGTTTTGCAAAGCGAGTTCACGATTTTGACAATCTTTTTGACACCATTGAAGACGACGTTTTGCATTTGACAACTCGTTTAACAATCGTTCATTTTCAACTTTTAAAGACTTGATTTGTGACTCATTATCAATATTCTCAACATTTTCAACAGAATCAACAGGTTCAGCAGAGATATAAACAAATGCGGATGAAACAGAATGCAATAACACAAGATTATTGATGTTAGCACAGATAACATATTCCAAGAGTCGATCAACATCTTTTCTTAACATTTTCTTTTTGCGTTTTGTATTTGAAATCGATGTTTCTGTTTTCTCAAAAACTATTTTCATCAGTCCAAGTTCCTTATGAAATTCCCGTTCCCAATACAATGCACAATTTTTCAAAATTTTGACATGCGGTAAAATTCTTTTCTGAAAAATATCTCTTTGTGCTCGCGCCTGAGGCGACTGAAAATGTTCAACTTTTATTTCAGACTGAAATTCAACCTCATGTTCTAAAAGTTTGATATCAGATAGAAAAATGTCAAAATATCGAAGAATTTGACGATTTTCGGGTATTGATTTTACTTCACTGAGTGAAGGTAAATGACCATCAAATTGTGCATTATTGGTTTGGGAACTAACATTCGAAGACTTAGAAAGAGGTGTGATAACCCAAGGTGTGTTAGAAGAATCCCGTTGTTCAACAAAAGTGTCGGCTTTTGAATAGTTAAATGGTTTGTTATAAACAACATTTTTCATTTTTAACTGACTCTCGTCTTTTGCATCTAATTCCTCTTGATGATGATATTCAACAACACTCATAATGGAATCATCAGTTCTATGTTCTGCACTGTAAACTTCAGGATTTGGTTTGAATGCTCTATGGGAAAACTTGGGTTTGTAATCACCAAGATTCGGTCCATATCCATTTGGATTAGGTTTAAAAGTAAACTTTTTAATCGTTGTGATTGATTCACCATGTTTATAAACAATAATTCGAAACTCTTTGATTTTGTTTTGTAAATCAACAATTTCATCAAGATAGTCATCTATTTGTTTTGTTGAATGCTTTTTGTACTCAAAAACTGTTTTTGACAAGTTAACAACTCAGACTTGGCTTTTTGAGTTTCCAAAGTAAGAGTGTTAAGTTGTTTTTTATGTTCATGTTTCAGTTTTTCTATTTGAGACAACAAAGCATTCTTGGATGCGGCTAGATCACGTATCTGTCGTTCTAATGATTTTTCATTTTGGTGTGATTTAGCAAAAGCGGCTTCAAAACCTTGTTCACGTTTTTCTTGAGTTTTGAAAAAATTGAGTTGCCGTTTTAAGCATTCAATATCCCTGGTTAACAGTGCATTTTTACTGTGTAATTGGTGATTCATTGCACAACATTCTTCCATTTGGGATTGTTGGTCTTTAAGTAAGAGTTCAACAATTGGATTAGGCAAAGGTTCAGCGTGTTCAACGTGAGTCACAACATGATCATTGTTCAGATCCTCAAGTATAACCACGGAGTCAATTTGATTATCAAAGGTAACCATGAGGTCATCTTGATCGTCAAATGTAACTACTGGATCTAGTTAAAAATCGTCAGAATGAGATGTGGACGGCTCATGTTGAACATGCGAGCCTCGTCGGTTCAGATGTTGGTGAGATATTAGATCACCGATGAATATGGTTTGTTCGGTACCTGAGACAAGCCATCAGTGTCATACACTGGGCCTGTGTCACTCATGTAGAGTTCGTGCATATTAGTCATCAACATCACTGTTGCATTAGCCTGCAAGTCCTCCATATCATCATATGAGTGCATCGCCATAAAGCTCGTTCTTTGTTTGTGAGGGTTCCACCAGCTTCATCCTTAAGAGCCAAAAGTAAAGCCTCCTTGTGATAAGCACTGCCTCTAGTCCTCGGCTTTGGGCATGCATTAGCCAGGTAACCCTTCTCATTGAAGTTGTAGCATCGAAGACCATTCATCCCATTCTGAGCATTCCCCTGTTCAACCACTTGAACTCTCTGTTGTTGTGGAGCACCCATTTTATTCCCTCCCATAGCATTAAACCCTTGACCACCTCCCATCTGATGAACATTACCACGATTCTGAACTTCAACATGTCCATTGTTTACAACAGCCTGATTCCTTGTGTTTGATGAGGAACGGATGCGATTGTTGGATTTTTTTGTATAGCGACCGAAGGCTTTAGAAATCATAACAAATCCTTGTTGCAATGCATCAAAAGCATCAGAGTCCTCATTAGCTTCACTGTAGAGTGCTTGATCATGGTTTTTGTTGTATGGAACCAATTGAGTTTGTTGAGATTGTTGCTGTGACGATCATATGGTGTAATTGTTGCAGTTGGTTGAGGAGCGGGTTGAGGAGGATAACTAGTTTGAGCCCACAAAGCAAGTTGTTGAATGTCCGGAAGTGACGGTGGATCCGGGAGTCCACGGATAGCCCTTTCTTTGTCAACTTCTTTTTGATGGGGTTTCAAATAGTTGTACAATAATCCATATGTAGCATGATGAAGATTTTTAGCTTGACGGATGAAAATGACATACTTTTCCCAATCTGGACCAAGACTACTTAGGAACTTAGTGTTGACTGCAATTCTTGGCATAATGATGTTATGTTTGTCCAAGTCATTGATGATGTCTGAGAATCGATGATGGTATGACTCTAATGTCTCTCCTGGTTCAATCATGAAGTGTTCATAAGCCAAGTAGATTTTGGATTCAATGTCTTCTTGATTGAGTTCAGTTCCTTCCATGAGAAGATGAATATGTTCCCACATTGCTTTTGCAGTCTTTTGAGCATCAACACTTCGAAGGATTGGATTGGGTAATCCTAAAAGGATATATTTCATTGCTAGCTCATCAGCTTCGAAATGTAGAAGTTCATCACCAGAAAGGTCAGCAACAGTTGCAATGTTTGTGTGATCATCTCTTGGTGGAACAACATTAGGATCTCTGGGTGTAACGACAATAGGCATCTGAAATGGACCTTCCAATATGACCTTCTTTAAGAACTTTCCATGTGGCTTATTTAGATCACAAAACCTAAAGAACCTAATTACCCATTGATCATAGTTTCCTGGATTTAGCATTGGAGGTCTATCAAGTGATCCTGCCTCATGAATGGATTGTTGGCTACTTAAAGCTTCACACATCTTTGCAAACCAAGTCGGTTCCTTCATAGTATTCCTGGATGGATATTGATTGTAAAAGTTTGTGTAAGGTTGTACTTGAAGACTAGGTGGTGGTTGAACCCTTTGTGGTGGAATTGCTCCTTGTTGCGGATAATGTTGTTGATTAAATTGTTGTTGATAAACTTGTTGTTATTGATTGAATTGTTGATGTTGTGGACTTAGTTGTTGTTGTTGTTGTTGTTGTTGAGAATACGTATATGTAAAGTAGCTAGAGTATGGTGGTTGAGACATGTTGAAAAACTTGTGTTGTTAAATGGATCTTTGTAGTCGAATGAAACGTTGTTGATGAAGTGTCCTTAGGCGTAGAAACCAAGTTTAGGCAAAATAATGCTTAGACGTAAAAAACAACAAACTTACGCGTAAAAGCAATAGTTACGCGTAGGATTAGCTTACGCGTAAGAATTGAGAAACACTAAGATTAGGCGTAAACGGAAATTTAAACGTAAAAAACTTATGCGTAAGATTAGCTTATGCGTAAGGCAAGGCTTAGGCGTAAGAATAAGCTTAGGCGTAAAGAGTTCTACGCGTAAGATTGAGCTTATGTGTAAAATTAGGGTTTTGCCCAAAAATCCTTTACACTAATCTCAGTGTAAAAGATATCCAAATTCAAAGTGTTTTCAGGCTTATCCAAGCAAGAAAACACTGAGTAAACCAATTTCACTGAAGATCAAACCAAGGAATTCTTATGCGTAAAACTAGGGTTTAGTTACGCGTAAAATTCAACCAAAACGGATTTTAAGCCCAAAGTGATTCTAAACCAGATTTTTGTGATGAGACAGCTTCAATATCACCAAAGTAACACAAAAGTGTGAAACTTGATGATCCAAAACTTCTAAACACCTTATGCGTAGAAATGAACCCACGTATGAAACCAAGCTTAAAAAACAATGAATTACACGTAAAGTTTGAAACTTTTTGCCAAAAACTGAAATTTTAACACCTAAAAACTTTGAAAGGACAAGAATATTGGATTGTAAAGTGTAAAAAATGAGTTTTTAAGCATGAAAAGTTTGTAACCCGTATGTTACACGTAAAACCAAAAACAACTTCAAAAACAAAAACTTTTCACCTAACTATTTGGCGAATGATACAACTGTTATGTTCCCATACTTGTAACACAAGCATCAATATGTAAGAAAGAAAGATAAGATGATCGGATGAACACAATCAAACATAGACGTATGGAAATGAAGACAAGTTATGCATAGGATATGAATGAAAGTGAACAACTAACCCTTATGAAGGTTTACAAGCGTTATTTATAGGGCAAGGAGCTAGGGCAACACTTCTAGCTTCCTTCCCTTCTTATGGGCTTGGGCCAAGCCTCATGGGCTTTCTACATAAGCCTTGGCATGATTACAAACATAAAAGCCATAATTAAGCTAACTATTATATATTAATGACTAACACATGAATTCTAGTTTAGGAGTGATTCCAAAACATATCCAAAAGGGTTATCATTTTCACGATCAGAATAAACCAAATCATCCTGATAATTGGTTTGAGTTGCCATGATTCGTCAGAAGTAATGTGTTAAAGAAAATTAGTAAACTTAATTGGTAAATAATGGTGTAAAAATTGATGTTTTGGTTGTTTTGCTTGAATCCTAATTTATTGGAGTAAAATTATGGCTCATGATGGGGCAGTTTTTCAATTAAGGAAACCATAATTTCCTAAGTAATTTAAAAAATTTTGGCTGAAATTTGGCTCCAAATTTGATAATTTTAAAATGTGGCTCCAAATTGATAATATAGAAGTTAAATATTTTATTTTTGGCTGCAATTTTTGAAACCAAAACACCCATGACAGAAATGGTGCTTACCCACAGTCCCAAACACCCATATAACTTCAAACCCGCTGTATCAAAGACACATATAACTGCAGCTACACTAAAATCTCACCACATGGCGCATACAAATGAACAAAAAAAAGAAAAAAATGGAATTAAAGAAACTAATTAAGCAACTATAACTAATAAGCAGTCCCAGATAAACAAGTAAGCACAAAAATAATCAAATCCAATCAAGGACTGCTGATACAACAAACAGCCCTCAAACCTTACTTTAAGCCTATAAATAAGCTATTTATAAGCACTTACATAAGCTCTAACATCCTCCAACAGTAAAAAATCAAGAAATCATATAAATGCAATTAACTTAAAGCAAAAAGAACAACAAAAACACCCTAAATCTGGTGGTTCAATCCAAAATAATTGTCATGCACAAACGGTCCACTTATAAATTTCATAATCAGTCATAAAAAATTGACAACAACCTAAGCAACGCACTTATGAACCGCATATCCATTGCTCAACATTGAACACGACACATGGGATGCACCACTGTCATTGGATCAACCTCAAACCTACAATAATACATTCTACCATATTTGAACTTAAACACCACAACCAATTCCTAAATGCAAAACAACATTAAAAAAAGATGAAACAAACTAGCGAACGCATCCCATTCCATTCCATTGGATCAACATACATATTTTAGAGTGTCATATGGATAAACCATCAAAAGATCCATACATGATTCATTGTTAATATATCTACAAACCATAATATTAAACCAAGACATTAGACATTATAAACAGATGACACTAGAGCAAAAGAAACCATCCCTTTACATAGCGAGCAACCCTTCAACCATTCATCGCCTGAATTTGTTCTTCCTTGGTCTCGATATCCTCCTCAGCTTGAGTAATGAGATCATTCACCCCCTGCAGCTTAGTCCTCGCAGCCTCCCTGTCATGCCTAAGATCCATCAAAGTGTCAAAATGGTCATCCCCATCTCCAAGAGCTACCATCTCAGCAATTAAAGCATTAAACTGCCCAATCTCATTCTTTGTTGTGGTGGCCTCTTCGCGCATCCGGTTTATAAAGCCACGGAGATTGGAAATTTGCTGAGCCTTAAAGAAACTCATGTAACCATCGACAGATGTCTCCCCGCTAAACTCAATTAGGTCGTCAATAACACGCTTAGCCAATTGGTTTTGTGGTGATGGTGCTGCCATTGATAATGAAATTGGGTATAATAGGATATTATTCAATGACTGATAAGAAAGGTTGAAGAAGAGTTGTGGGGATAGTGTGTTAGAGAAGATACTTGTAACTCCAGAAACCGAGAACTAGTCAGAGATACTGGTAGTGGTAACTAAAATAGTCCTTATGAATTCAAACTATAAAGACCTATGTAACATATTGGTTTTCATAAACACATCACAACTTAATAAAAGGGGGCGTATGGTATAAGTCTTAGAGAGAGAAAGTGGAAGAGATTTGGGAACTTAGTGAGACAAAGAAAAATGATATTATGAAGCTCCAACCCTTTGCCTTGTTACGCAAAGGGTATTTATAGTTACAAACATGACACACCTCCTACGGGCTGTGGATCAGGCATACAGTGGGTAAAGACCCGTTCGTCCTCCACGGTGATACTTAACAAACTACTTGCTAACACTAAATGACTACGACTCTGAGCTTTCTAATGAATACATATACTTGAGGTGACTGACTCTTTAATAACTGGATTTTCTAAATCCTAACAATCTCCCCCTAAGGGAGGTCACCTTAATTACATCAATTACAAACATATATTACATTTTGGTGTTCTTGGATTCTTGATTGATTTATTTTCTCTTGTAGTCCGTAGTCTTTGATTCTTCATTTTCAGCATGCTTTGCTCTTTCAAGTGGAGGTCTTTAAATGATCCACGTGATGATTAGTTTTGAGCCAGATTTGAGATCATTAGCCACCATAAATCTCTGACTCTTCCTATGTAGTGTTTCCATCATGTAACGTTGTGACTTGTAGACCAGCATGCTCACATTCTGGATCATGATATATTCTTAATAGAGTTGCGGAAGCTTTTGTTGATTCATGACATTTACAACAGCGTAGCAGAAGCATGGAGTGAAAATATCAGAGTCACTTGATGAAGATATGCACTTATCTTGATTTCTTTGAAATGAACGTGTTGAGTGAGCATGCGGTTATGGATTGACTCCTCAATTCTGATCAGATGCAACCGCCGGGTGTTCCTGCAGACAACGGTTAGCAATAAAAGGGCACGAAAGTGTCTTTGATCACTTTCATTAAATTGAGGTACACGACCTACGGTTCCCCGTTGATCATTATAAGTATTGCCTGTGATCACGTAGAATTCCAAAGAATCTCCTTGACAGGGTTTCGCAGCTGCTCTAGCCGTTCTCAAACCGGAGCGTCTCAAAGAAGACAACACGGAGTGAGTGAACCAGCAAATTGAGATTTACTGATTGATTAAAAATGATTTGGAAAACAATCGTGTATTGCTTATCAGAAAGAGTTTTTACAATATAACGAAGGTTTTATAATGGAAATCAATTTTCAATCAAAAATACCTTTTGATTTTGAAAAGGTAATACAGAGTCGATGTGCTATAGAAAATGATTATTGAACACAACGACTGGTATTTCAAAGGTATCCGTCAATCCATTTCCTGAACCAGGATTGATCCATAATTTGAATCGCTCAATCGTTTGTGTTCAGTCGTCACATGGTTGATCTATTGAATAGATCTCACATGCCACCCACCAAGAGCTTGTTTAATGTTGGCTCTAGATGGATTTCCATCTTCATTGTGAATATGATAGCATATCACTCATTGTGAATATGCGTAGGACTCTTAGGATATATTCTCACTTTCCACATTGAGTGAAACAGTGAGTCTTCATTGATTGTGTCCTACTGAGATTTATTGATGATCTCGTGGCTCTAGACTCAATTGTGCACTTTTGGTTTCCTATGCCGGAGAAGAGGGAGAGGGTCTCCTTCTTCAATATCAACTAACTCTAAGATAAAGTCGATAGATAATGTAGGTTCCCGGTGAGAATGAAACAAGTCCTTTTAAGAGGAACTTGAGTTGCTTGGGATGTTTTAGTGTAGTGCGTCACTGGGTCCATGACGTCTTGTCTTCAATACTGGCGTTACCTTAGTAACCACCAGTAACATATGTATTGAACTTGGTTTCTGCCCTAAGGTTGAATTATTGGAGGGCTATTTCTTTTCACCCTTTTCACATTCATTTCTTTTTCATTCTTCAACCGCTTTAGTGCTTACCGAGATTTCATAGCTAGAACCTTGTTGGGTTTATTCCAGTTCTAGCTCTATCTCAGTCCGCACTCTTCCCATTTCTCACTTTTCTCCTTTTTTTTCATCATACCTAAGGACTTCTACACTATCAAGTGAATAGTCCATGGGTAGATCCCTCTAGCTCTGGCGGGATCGTGGGAACGAATACCTAACCTTACCATCCTTATATCTCCATACATAAAGTAAATTTGGTCGGTCTTTTGGTATTGTTCTTCTGCCATTGAAACCAATTGAAAACCATTTGAAAATCAATCACGGTAGTTGTGATACAGGATCAAAGCATTTTGTACCTGAATCGTTTTTGATATTTTTAGAAAATCTCCCCCTCAACATGTGCAGCAAATATTTGAAATTGTTTTAGCACATGGAGGCAAGAGGACTTAGAAATCTTAGATTAAGAATGAAGGATTCAATTATTTTATCAACATTTTCTAAAATTATCATCATCACTTTCCCGATCAAATTTAGTATTTTAAATACTTTGTTGAAAATATTTTGGGAAAGGATGTGGTTTTCTAAAGATTGCTCCCCCCTCAATATGTGCATCGAGATTCGAAAGAGTTTTTCACATATTAGTGGGAACATGTACTTTGAGAGATATCAATCACGTTTTAATCCCTTATGGTTTAAGATTAATGCTCCCCCTTAACATATGCATGAAAATTTTGAAATCGTTTGGCATATGTAGGGAGGAGATCTTGTTATTCTATTTTGAAACCATTTATCAAATTATCAGATTAAGTCTAATTTAAATCACAAATTCTCCCCCGATCACAATTTTCAAATCCTTTGAGATTTGTGATCTTTATTGATTTAAATTGATTTTCAAAGCATTTTGAGGAGAATTGTGACCTTCTTTTGAAAACATTTAATTGATAAGGATCAAAAGTGTGAGACTTTACACTCCATAGTTAAAAAATTGCATAATGATCTTATGAAAACACAACCTTGGTCTGAATCCAATTGTGTGGAAAACTATAAGGGGGGGTTGAATAGTTTTGCCTATTTTACGTTAGTTTCAAAAACTTTTAGATTCGTTAATATGTGAGATCTTATGGATGTAGAGAAAGTATAGATCTAATGATAACGCAAGTAAATAAAGTAAAGCGAAGGGAAAGAAAAGACACAATCGATGTATAATGGTTAGGCTACAAGGACACCTTCCTTGCCCTACTCCACTCCCCGAGTCACCTACTCGAGAGTTCAAGCACTATGTCAAAAAACTCCTTCACTTGGCGGAGAAGCCTTCACAACGTTGCTTACACTTTTTCGTGTACAAAGCTAAATACCGAGTACGTAGCACGGTGGACCAAACCAACACGACTATTACACAACAAATATGTGAAATATCAAATACAAGATCTTCGCTACATAAATCTTGCTGAGTGACAAATCAATCAAGGACCCCTTGCTTGGATGACTTGTAGAATGCTCGTGATCTCGCCTTAGAGAAGGACCTATATGAGGATCACAAATAGAAAGAAAGAAGAACAACTCTCTAGATCAAGTGATCTATATGTTTGAAGATAATGAGAGTGTATGAGAGATTTAGTAAGAAGAGGGGTGAGTTAGAATGAAGAAATGGCTCTCTATTTATAGGAAAAAATCTTCACTGTTCCCCGGATCCCACGGATCCCTTCCACTTGGGATCCGTCTAGTGTAATCCTAGGGATCCGTGGAACGCTCCTCTTTGCCCATGGGTTTTTTGGTTATGGGTCATGGGTTATGGGTTGGTCCATGGGTTTTCTTTAGATTCAATTTATCTAAGTATACATTGTATCTAGTCTACTTGGGTATGGGTTAAGATCCATGGGTTATGGTCCATGGGTTATGGTTTTTACCCATCCTAATAAACTACTACAACAAATGCTTAATTACTTCATTTTTGTATTTAAGTGGCTATATGTAAATGCTTTACAAAAATAACATGTATCCTTATAATTATACTTAAGATAACATTATATTTGTTATCAACAAAACACAAAGAGATCGTAAAATATTACTAAACATTTTTACGGTTTATTTGTATTAACAATCTCCCCCTTTTTGTTGATGACAAAACATAATGTTATGATGAGTAAAACTTAAGAATAGATGTAAGTTTTGAAAGCCCCTAAGTTTTACTTCTTCTCCCCATTTTTGTCGAAACAAAAAGTTAACCCTTGGAAAAGATAAACATAAAAGTGTGGAAAAAGTAGTCCACGTATTTCTTACTCCCCCTTGACGGTAGCTCCCCCTAGCTTGGGGCGTCAAGTGAAGAGAAATAAAAATCCTACAAAAAGAAAGGTTAGTAACATGCTTAAATAATCTTGTGATTGCCGAGAATCAAGATTGGGAGCCAAGGTATGTAAACAAGGCCTTGTAATAAAACAACAAATTGTAGTGGTATTTATGCCACCTACAAGCATGTAAAAATAAGAACAAGACTTGTTCTTGAAAATGACTTCAAAAGAGAAAAAAACTACTAAAATAGAAAATAGTAGTAGTGATTCCTTCCATGCTTGCATAAGGTTATGGATGGAGGTTTTCATGAGTGATGGTATTGATGCGATCAAGAATGAGGTTGAGTATGAAACGCATTTCTTCCCTAACTTCTATTGCGATTTCCCTAGTCGATTGGCAATGTTCACAATGTAAATGATGTGGGTAATGAGTGCGGAAGTTTTTCGGGTTGTTTTGATTTGAGTTATGCGGAAGATGTGGTGGAAAAATAGGAAAATATGGATCAACATCCGGAATGTTTGTAAATGGTGGTGGAAAAGAACCTAGATGTTCTTGTAATGTGATGGGAGCTAATGGTGGTGATGTTTCAAGATCTTAAAAAATAGTATTTGGAGATGTGGGGGGTGTTGTAAAGACTATTTCTTTTTGTTTAGATTGTTTAGATCTTGTTGGAGTCTTAAGGAGTTCCAAAAGAGTGACTTTAGGTGGTGATGAAGTTGGTGTACTTGTTGGTGATGAGGGAGGTGCTATAATGGAAGCATCTTGTGGTGAGTTATTTGTTGAGGATGAACCATTAGAGGTTGGTTTTGCTAAACAACAAGATCGGATACTAATCCGTGCGGATATCCTAGAGTTTGATTGTGGTATTTTGGATGGTGGTAGTACAAAGGTTTGAGTATCATGAAGATGATTGTTTGTACTAGGTGATGCATCTAAAGGGTTTTTGGATGACATGGTGTATTGTGTATGTGAGGATGAGATGGATTATGCAAGCATTTTGGGAGTTCTATATATAGAAAAACAACACATTGTAATGAATGCTTGACCCAAAATGTGGATTAAAATCTAATGATTAGATATGAATTCAAGGCATGTGATCATGAGAACACAAGCATTAAAGAGCATACTCCCAAAAATGAAACAAATGTGGATTTTTCATCCAAAGTGAAAAAATAGAAGGTAAAAATAGCTTACGTTTCCACGGATCCCATGGATCCTTCCCTTGAGGATCCGTCCAGCATGAAGGCTAGGATCCGTGGATCGGTGATTGAGCAGCACAAAATTTTCTTTTTTTTGGAAACATTTTGCCTAGTGTGTGCCTATATGCAAACTATTTGGAGTTGCGGTTATCTAGACCCCTAAAAAGAAATAGAAAATAAACTAGAAGTAGAAAAACATCCTATTGAGATAACCCGAAAACACATATTTAGTACATGAGTACGTAATTTTGTGTTATCAATGCTCCTAATTCATTGTTGCTTAAATGAATGTACCCGAAAACACATATTAGTTATGTATCCCCTTTAGCATTCAAAAGACATGAGATACAATGAAAACGGGTTTTTACTTTGTCTTAATAATGAAAAAGTGATTTATCCTAGACGTGAGAAATTGCTTTTGTGAAATTGATACGGGAAGGTATCATCCTTTTAGAAAACATTTTGAAAAAAAAGGTTTTCTTTGAAAATGTATATGTGTTAAAAAAAATAAGAAAGCTATAAGTGGAATACTTATCTTGGGTTTTGAAAATTCCCGTATTGTTTGTGAGTTGTGTGTGAAATAGAGACCCTAGACTCAGAAAGAAGTAGGCTAGTGTTTACATACCTTGTAGAGTCAAATATGTTATGACGTTTGTTCCATTAGACCAAGACTAAGACGAAGTAGGTTAAATTGTTCCCGCTTCAACGGTTTGGTGAGGACGTCGGCTATGTTGTCTTCGGATGCTACCTTCTTAATAGAAATGTTCCCCTTTTGAACATTGTCTCTTAAGAAGTGGTGACGAATCTCTATATGCTTTGTGCGAGAATGCAATACCGGATTCTTGCTTAAGTCGATGGCACCTTTGTTGTCACATAGTATGGCTATGTCGCTTAGATGAATGTCGTAGTCGACTAACGCTTGTTTCATCCATAGTGTATGTTGGCATGCTTTGCGCGGAGGCGCACTTCGGCTTCGGTTGTTGATATTGCTAGTGTCATTTGTTTCTTAGAAAACCAAGATGTTATACAACATCCCATGAAAGTACATACCCCACTTGTACTTTTTCTATCAACGTAATCACCTGCATGGTCAGAATCTGCATATACAATTGTTTCTACTCCCGTGCCCTTAGGATACCATAATCCTAATTGTGTTGTAACCTTAATGTATCTAAATATCCTTTTTACGGCTTCTAGGTGTGATGTTTTAGGGTCTTCTTGAAACCTAGCACATAAGCAAACACTAAACATGATATCCGGCCTACTTGCTGCGAGGTAGAGAAGACTACCTATCATGCCACGATATTTAGTATTATCTACGGATTCGCCGTCTTCATCTTTTGTGAGTTTGGTGTCGGATGACATTGGAGTCCTAATTGGTTTCGACTCTTCTAGACCGAATTTCTTTAACATCTCCTTTATGAATTTAGATTGATTAAAGAAGATACCATCTTCTACTTGTTTAATTTGTAGACCAAGAAAGAAAATAAGTTCTCCCATCATACTCATCTCGAACTCTTCATGCATGATTTTGGAGAAATCATCACACATGTCTTGACAAGTGGATCCGAATATAATATCATCTACATATATTTTTGCACTATGATTATATGTGACTCTCTTTTCTTAGTAAAAAGTGTGTTGTCGACTAACCCTATGGCATAGTTGTGTTTAATTAAAAATGACTTGAGTCTATCATACCAAGCTTTTGGAGCTTGTTTAAGACCGTAAAGGGCTTTCTTTAATTTATATACATGTTTGGGTTTTTCAAAATTGATGAAGCCCGGAGGTTGAGCTACATATACTTCTTCATTAATGAAACCATTTAGAAAAGCGCTTTTGACATCCATTTGATAAAGCTTTAGATCATTAGCACAAGCATACGCAAGAAGTATTCTTATAGACTCTAATCTAGCCACGGGGGCATAGGTCTCATCAAAGTCTATTCCTTCTTGTTGGTTATACCCTTGGGCAACGAGTCTAGCTTTGTTCCTAGATACTACTCCGTTTGTATCTAATTTGTTTTTATAAACCCATTTTGTTCCTATTATGGTTTGATTACTAGGTGGAGGGACAAGCGTCTAAACATCATTAGAAACGAATTGATTAAGTTCTTCTTGCATCGCCATTACCCAACTCTCATATTTTATGGCTTCTTGATGTTCGTTCTTTTAGCTTTCCTATGACTTTATCTACGGGGTGATCTTTAGACTCTTTAATGTTTATGATTTCATCATTTAAAGGTTCTTCTTCTTCATTTATCTTTTTCTTTATTACTATAGCTTCACTTTCTATGATCTCATCATCGACAAGAGGTGGAGAGGGTTTGGGTGGACTTTCATCAAATTTTATGTTTAATGACTCTTCTACCTTCATTGTTTCTTTGTTTATTATAACGTTAGCTTTGCTATTTGGCGAGTAACCTAGAAAAATACCTTCGGTTGATTTAGGATCAAATTTTGTTAGGTAATCTTTAGTGTTAAGAATAAAACATTTTCTTCCAAAGACTCTAAAGTGATTTAACGTAGGCTTTTTGGCTCGGAGTAACTCATATGGAGTTTTACCTAAGATTGTTCTAATTAAGACTCGATTGAGTATGTACGTTGAAGTATCAACAGCATTACACCAAAACTTTTGAGGTATGGATTGTTCATTAAGCATGGTTCGACTCATTTCCTGTAGGGTTCTATTCTTTCTTTCTACTACCCTATTCGATTGTGGAGTGCGTGGAGCCGAGAAGCTGTGAGTAATACCATTAGCGTCACAAAAGGCTCCGAATTTCACTTCATTATCGAATTCCCTACCATGATCCGTCCTAATGGACACTATAGGACTTCCTAGTTTTCTTTGGATCGTTTTGCTTAATATTTCAAAATAATTAAAGGTTTCCGTTTTTTTTGAAACTAGCAGACCTTGATAGATCTTGAGCTCTCGTAGATTGTTAGTATTGCTTATGTAATCACAAACAAACTAATAGAAAATCTCTACAACTTGTATTCTTTAGCGGAATATAAACACAAGTATAAAAACAGATAACTAAGAACTCGTTGATCCTCTATGGATCTTTATATTGATATTAAAACTTGTAAACTCGTACATAATACATTCTATTGTGTTCCTTTTATAGACAAGGAACCCTAACTTGTTCTCTAAGAAACGTAAAACTAAATAAGATATACACAATCACTTCCTAATAAAGCTCATGCATATCCTAACTAACTATAGAATATGCGGAATACTATCTCCGTAGAAACCAACTATAAACTATAATACTTCAGCAGAATTCCCAACAATCCTCCCCTAAACTGGAATTTGACTTGGTTAAGTTCCAGTTTCTTGATAGATCTTCAATCACTTCAGAACTAGAGGATTGTACACGAACATCAGCAGCAAAGAATCAAAATAAGAACACCTCGATGATGACAAAACATTGAAACTCCAGATCTTTGCAGCAACAAATGACAACATGTACATCAAAACATATTAGTTTTAGACTATTCTCATCACATCCAGGTGTGTTAACTCCTGTGAGAGGTGAATCATTGAAAATAATGGATTTGATGTCTCTTTACCAATAGCCATCACTACTGGAGTAGCCAAATGTTTAAGCTCGAAAACCATGGTACACTGATAACCATCTGATTTATGAGCAAATCAACAACCATGAACGGATTTGATATGTCTTTACCAGTAGCCGTTTGCTCAGGACTAGTCAATTCTTAGAATTGGTGAACTAATTACCAAATATGGTATTCCAATGCCTTTACCACAAGCCATATACAAGTGGGCTAGTCAATTCTTGGATTCCAAAAGGAATAAACCATGGTGAATTGATGACCATACAACTCTCAGCAATTAAGCATGGGTAGTTGTAAACCCTATGATTTTGAGCAAACCATTACAGCTATCAACATATTTGATGTGTCTTTACCAAAGCTGTACCCTTTGGACTAGCCAACTCTTTGATATGCACAAGGCAATGGATATATCATAATCAAGATGAAGCACGATGTTGCAGAAGTTTAGTCTTAATAACTCCAACACATTATTCTGCATAGAGCCTATCATTTCCAACTGGATCAGGAGGTATTTCCAATTTTAGTTTAAGCATTCTTTCCATGAGCTTAACAGACAATGGATATATCTGCTCAGCACACATACACACAGTAATACCACTCTTTGTCTCCACCACATGCACATTAGGAAGAGGATAAAATCTCCAAGTCTCAACCTGCCACCTATGTGAATTCTTCCAAATATGATACCCTTTACCATTTGGAGATTGAGAATCAAACAACACTTGAAGATCCCCCAACAAAAATAATCCAGAACCCTGTGGTGTATGAGTATGGTAATACTTAGAGACAATGCCATACAGAGTATTCAAATCAGCCCTATCTACCAAATGAAGTATCTCCTTCAAAAAGTTGAACTGCATAGTAGATTGATCCAATCGATGAATGATATTAAGCTCTCCATCTTTCAAGTTCAATTAATCAATACATCATGAGATCCTTCAGGAAAAACATTAGCAGATCCTTCTTTGATGAAAGTAGAAACATCAGCTTTTAGATTCAATGAAATATCCTTGTGAGATTTCTTAAGTTTAGATGTTTAAGCCCCTGATAATCTCACAGATCTCCATAAAGAAGAAGATATCCTTTTAGACATCCTTTTCATCCTTCTACCTGGCATATAAATCCCCATACAAGGTGTCTCCTCAGAGTCATCATGAATATCTGTAGTAGGATTAGAAGAAGTAGATGTACTTGTAGCAGCACTACGCAATTGATACATCTTCTCAAGTACCTCTCGGGCTTTCTTAGATTTAGCAGCTTTTAGTTCAGCTTCCCTTCCTAACTTTTCGCCAATTGGATCAATAGGTGTCACTTTAGATAATGTTTCAGAAGAAACCAATTGAGGTTCAGCAGAGTGACTTCTTTCAGCTGAAGGAGTAGCTTCAGGAGAAATACCAGAAGAAATCATTTGAGGAATAGCAGCATCAAAATCGTCTACAATCTCCACAGTTTTTGGTCTTTTTGCCTTAGGAGTATTCACATTATCAGCACTCCTCTTCAAACTAGAAGATGATGCAGTTTGCTTCATAATCCTTTGATACAGTCTATGCAACTCATCATCAGGTAAATTCCAGACTTGCTTTTTCTTCAAACCAGAATTAAAGAGAGTAGAACTCTGGTAAAGCACAATAGTTCTCATGTATGCTTTCTTCTGAGCTTCAGTAAGTGGTTTTTCCCTTTTTGCTTTATTCTTTTGAGCAACAAGAGCTTTCCTTTTGTCAGCTTCCTCTTGCTTTCGCTTTCGACCAAGAGCCACCATTCGTGCAACAAATGTTTCACTATCAAAATCTGCACCTAAGATAGTCTGTGCAAGAGTAGGATCTGAAGCACCTTGCTGAATATAAGCATCCCATTGTGCATCAGTCATCTGAGTGCGCAATTCATCCAGTTCTCTTTGTCTCTCAGGAGGCAAATTTGAAGTAGACTGAGCTGCCATCTGTTTAGCCAAATCCTCACTTTTCTTTCTCTCTGCACATTCAGCTAACATTCTTTCTTGCTCTTGCAACTCCTGTTCATTTACCAGATCTGTACCAAGCTCTACATCAATCAATAATTCTTTCTCTGTATCAGCAGACTCTTCAGCAGACCTAGCTTGAGGAATATCCATAGAAGGAACTTCAGAAGAAACACCCAAATTAGCATCAAAAGAAACATGTTGAGTCAACTCTTCAACAGGTGTAGAAAAGACGTCAGCTGCTGGATCCAAATTAAAGCTTCTTCCAGCAAGAAACACTCCTTGATCATCTGCTAAAGATGTAGGATTAGATGGTTCCTTAACAAAAATATCTTGACTAGGTGTAGAACCAACATCTTCCATATGTACTTCAGTCATAGTGTCTTCAGCAGTTGAAACATGTTCAATACTCTGTTCCTTTGAAGCTTCAGCAGTACTCTTATTCAAATAATGTCTTCTCCTTTGTCTAGTAAAGCGTATAGGTTCCTTCTTCTTTGAAGATTCAATAACAACAGGTGAAGAAACATTGGTCTTCTGAGCCACATCAGCTAAAATCTTAAGAGAACCAAATGGATTATCCTCTTGCTCTTCATCAGAAGAAACCACTAGCCTTCTTTTGGAATGATGCCTAAGTTGTTCTTCCAAACTCTTAACCTTATTTTTCAGCTCCACAATCTCATTACCAAGAGAAGATTTAGTCTCTGCAAGTTCCTTTTTGAGATCAGCCACCTCAGCTGCATACCTGTTCACTAAAGCATAGACAGATGTAAGTGTAATAGGGTCCTCAGCTCCACCATCTGATTGCTCAGTGGTAATGGGAACTTCATTGGACCTTTCAGGAGAAACATGGTCATGCTCAACATTAGGAGAACCTTCATTAAATGGTTCCCTGAGTGGACTAGGTGTGGTCAGTCGAGTAGGTTCAGACTCAAGCTCATCAAGACTAACCTAAGTAGGTGGTGGACTAGGACTAAGTCTAGGTGAAGGTATAGGTGGAGGTTGGTCAGGAGAAACATTAGATGCTTCAACAGTTGTAGAAGGGCCCTCATCAATGGCAACTGAAGGATTACCATCAGCAGTAACATTGGTAGAAGGTGGATTATTAACAACATTATCCTCATCAGCAGCCTCATTGCCTTGAGGCAACATAGCTGCTAGTAAAGGATGATGTGTCCCCTCATATTTAGTTCTCATTGAAGCAAATAGTTTAGCAGATAAAGCTCCTATGGGATAAAAGGCTTGGGCTCGGGTATTAGTGTCTAATATCATTTGCAAAAACCTAGGGTACATTAAAAACTTATGCTTTTTCTTTTGAATATTCTCAACCATGTTATCAAAAATAAAATTGGAAAAATTATAAGTTAACCCTTGAGAAAGAAACACAATACCACATCCCAATTGTGTAGAGAACTGATCCCATCCTCCTGATTTATTGCTTATGCACTGAAGCAATGTGTGAACTAAAAACCTCCACATCGGGCAGAGTTGATTCTTGAGCCACATGTCTGTTCGTTCACCTTGGTATCCAATAGCTCTCAGCCCATCAAGTATCACTGCTGAATTAGAGTGGTAAACCCCATTCTCATCATCCAAATGAAGTCGACTTCTGATCAACTCCTCTGTCACAACATACTCGACATCATCAACCATAGCCACAATCTCTCTTTCACTTCGTTTTGAAGCAGACGCCCAGAACTGAGTAACCAATGATTCATATATAGAATTAGGAGAATGTGTTAAAGCATAATGAATCTTGGACCTCTTGAATAATTCCACCATTTTTCTATACAAATCATCACCCTTAGCTGTTCCCAGAAAAGCGACTTTATTATGATCGTGCTTAAATTGAAGCGCCATGAGAAATTTAGATAATGTGTTATGATTTAATCAACTGAAAGTGTGTTTAAATCGAATAAAGAGGGAATCAGTTAATATTAGACGAAGATATGCGAATAGGGTATAAGTAGAAGTTTCCCAAATTTTGGTCAAATTAATTAAGTTATTGACCAAAGCTGACGTGTAATGCAACCTTTTACCAAATTTAAATTTCAACTTCAGCAGAAACAATGGTCATTCTGGTGAAGTATTTCACTCAGCAAAAGCAAATCACGTATTCAAGAAGCTTTAGTAAATATCTTTTTACTGTTTCACCCAACTCGCATTAAATCTCATTAAGCCTCGAAACCGTCTATAAAACAATCCCCAATGCACACTTATCTCTCATCAATTACCCCCAAATACCATCACAAAACCTAATTTCATCACAAATCCCAATCATGAGTAGTTCCAACCCAATCACTCTTTCATCAGACGACAGTGCATCCTCCAACAGCAGTCTCGAGAGGTGGAAAAAGAACTATTTGACAAGCAATACAAGCAAAGGAGAAGACAACTCATCCTTAAGCTCTTATGTATCACCCTATGAAGATACATACGAGGAAACATCTTCAAAGACTATGAGTGTACCTCCCCTTGCTGTTGTGCGTCCAGAGAAAATGCTCCAAGATACTCCTCTCCAAACTCCTCCTCCAAGTGCAGCACCACAACCAGCTGGTCCTTCATCATCTTCTCCAGCAGACAGAGAAGTGGTGAGAGGTTTAGCTTGCCCAAGAGTTTATGAATGGATCAACATGCGTGGAGCTCCAAAGGTGATGCCTGAGTGGGGCTTTCCAACGAAGCTTTAGGTGTAGGGAAGATAGATGAAAAGCTGGTAGTCATATTAGGTTTATGTATGTTACTTTTGAAGGGATTCTCATGGTTGTAAGCACTGCAATATAGAATGAAGCATGTTTGTTTCTTAGTGATCATTTGCATCTTTCTTTTCAGTGGAAACAATTTGCTCACTTTCAGTACATTGATTTCAGTAGATACATGCTCTAAAGCTTACTTGACCATTTTCCATTTGACCAATCATGATGAACTTCAACTTAGATAAGCATTCTGCAAAACAAAACAGACAGAGAAACACACAAACCAAACAAAGACAAACAAAACTATCTTTACATTACCTGGTTAGTGTTAGTAAACAAAAGAAATCAAAACTTACATAAAAATCTACAAATTTACATAAAAACATGCAAAGTGTACACAAATCCTCCCCTGAGGCATATGCCTCCCCTGAGGCCTATGCCTCCCCTTAAACTTTGCAGTTAAGGGTTAAGCATACCAATATGGACCACAAGGTGTTGAAACCTTGGTCCATCAAAAGCCTTTGTTAACAAATCTGCCACATTGTCATCAGTGTGAATTTTAACCACTTTTATCAAACGTTTGTCATATGCATCTCTTATAAAGTGGTGCCTGATTTCAATATGTTTAGTTCTACTATGAAAAACTGGATTTTTGACAATGCATATGGTGCTTTTATTATCAATAAAAATTGTTGTGTTCATGAAGTTATACCCATAATCCAACAATTGATTTTGTATCCAAAGAACCTGTCTACAGCAATTAGCAGCAGCAACATACTCTGCTTCAGTAGATAAGGTAGCCACAATAGTTTGTTTCTTGCATTACCAAGAGATTAATCTCTTTCCAAGGAATTGGCAACCTCCAGTTGTGGATCTCCTATCCAGATTTGCACCAGCATAGTCACTATCACTATATGCTTCCAACTTAAATGGAGACTCTTTTGGGTACCAAAGGCCTAAATGAGGTTGACCTTTGAGGTACTTAAAGATCTTCTTGACATCATTGAGATGGGAAGTAAGTGGAGTAACTTGATGGCGAGAACATACACTCACAGCAAAAGTAATATCCGGTCTTGAAGCTGTTAAATACATCAAAGAACCAATCATAGATCTGTATAAATGAACATTCACTGGTGGATCTGCTTCATTGTTGGTCTTTGTCTTTGGAGCTTCATAAGGTGTAGTGGCAGTCCTGACACTCTCCATACCAAATTTCTTTAAGATGTCCCTCACATATTTGTCCTGACTGATAAAGATACCATCAGGTTTTTGCTAAACTTGGAGACCCAAAAAGAAAGTCAACTCCCCTATAGCACTCATCTAAAACTCTCCCTTCATAAGCTCCTCAAACTCCCTGCACCAAGCTTCTTTTGTGGATCCAAAAATAATGTCATCCACATACACTTGCACAAGAATAATATATGTGGAATTCTTCTTAAGGAAAAATGTCTTATCAATTGCACCTCTTCGATAACCATGCTTCAGCAAAAATGATGAAAGCCTAGCATACCAAGCTCTGGGTGCCTGATGTAGTCCATAGAGAGCTTTAACTACCTTGTAAACATGATTAGGATGATCTGGGTCTTCAAATCCTTTAGGTTGGGTGACATAAACCTCCTCTTCTATTTCACCATACAGGAAGGCACCTTTAACATCCATCTGATAGACCATGAAACCCATGTAAGATGCATAAGCCAAGAAAATCCGTATGGCCTCAACTCTAGCCACAGGTGCAAACACTTCATCATAATCAATCCCCTCCTCTTGTCTATACCCCTGAGCAACCAATCTTGCTTTGTTTTTAATAACAACACCTCTTGTATCTCTCTTATTCTTCAGAATCCATTTAGTCCTAATTGCATGCTTGCCATCAGGTAGTGGTACCAATATCCAAACTTGCTGATTTTGAAATTGTTGCATCTCTTCTTGCATTGCCTCAAGCCAACTTGAGTCTTCAAGAGCTTGAGTAACACTGGTTGGTTCCACTTGAGAAAGAAAACAAGCAAACAGACAATGTTCATAGTCTGTGTGATTGTTTCTTTGCTGATTTGAGACATAAGAGATAAAAGCGACTTGACCATATTTAGAACTTGTCACAGTACCCCTAGTTCTAACAAGTGTATTAGGATCACCAATAATATTAGACTGTGGATGAGCATTGTTGATCCTTTTAGTAGCAGTGGTGTTGACATCAATGGAGGTATCAAGATTAGTGACAGTTGGTTCAAAATCAGTGTCATAGGAAGGTGAGGTGAAGATGCCAGCTTTGGGTTGATGATGACCAAGGTCTGAAGGTTTTGGAAAACGTGTATAAGGTTCTCCAAAGTCTGTAGACACTCTAGAAGAAATAGGAGTAGAAACAGCATATCTTTCAGCAGATTTGGTGATGATAGGAGAAACAGGATTACTTTCAGCAGAATTGTTGTTTCCACTGATTGCTTCACTTGCACTCTCCTCAGCATTCCTCTTAGCATCTAGGTTAGCTGCATACTCTTGTTTCTTAAGCCTAGCAAGGTCCTCAGCATAGTGTGATTCATCTTCACTCTCATTAGTAGAATCTTTAGAAGTGTCACCTGCAAAATTGTTATAGGAGAAATAAGGCACTACAATGGGTTGTTCATCATCTTCGAACTCACTGTCAGAATCAGCATCCATAGTACCTGCATTGTTAGTGGAAGACTCTTGAGTACCTGCATTTTGTTTAGCCATATGTCTAGAGTAACCCAGATAATCAGTTAAGTAATCAAGGTCAAAAGACCAAACATGACCCTGTCCTTGAACATTAGGCTTGTCTTCTAGAAATCTCTGGTTCAAAGTCTCCTCAATCTTCTTAGCAGATAAATTGTAAACCCTATACGCCTTACTATGAGCAGAATATCCCACAATATAACCATCATCAGCTTTCTCATCAAATTTGCCCAGTGGATCACTTGTATTCAGAATGGTCACTTGACAACCAAAAGGTTTAAGGTAATGAATAGCAGGAACTTTCCCATAGAGAAGTTCATATGGTGTTTTGAAGTGAGGTCTAGTAATGGACACCCTATTCAGTACATAACAAGCGGTGCCAACAGCTTCAGTCCAAAACATGGTAGGTAACTTAGAGTCTGCCAGCATTGATCTTGCAGCCTCTATTAAGGTCCTATTCTTCCTTTCAGCCACCCCATTTTGTTGAGGGGTTCTTGGAGTGCTATAGTCCCTTTTTATCCCTTTAGACCTACAGAGTTCTATAAGTACAGCATTCTTGAACTCTGTCCCATTATCACACCGAATTCCTTTAACCTTTTTGTTCAACTGGTTTTCAATAAGGGTAATGAAGTCTTTCAGCACTTGGGATGTTTCATCTTTAGTCCTCAGAAAGAATACCCAACAAAATCTGCTATAGCCATCAGTGATAACCAGACAAAAATACTTTTGATCAATGCTTCTAACTTGAGTTGGACCAAAAAGATCCATATGAAGCAGCTGAAGAGGTTCAGAAATAATGCTCACAGCAGTAACAACTTTGTATGAGGCTCTGTGTTGCTTTCCCTTGTTGCATGCAACACAATTATGATCATTGGTGAAAACTTTGGAAGGAAGACCTTCAACAAGACCCAGTTTAGAGAGCTTGTTTATGGTCCTGAAATTCACATGAGCCATCCTCCTATGCCATTTGGTAGACTCATCCAGGGTTGCTTTAGCAACCAAACAAGTTAAGTCACCTTCTGGTTTAACATCAGTTAAGTTGAATGTATAGAGATTATGATTTCGAGGAACTCTCAGCAGAATTGAAGTTTCTTCTGGGAGTTTGAAGTCTTTAGATAGCACAAGACATTCATCCTCTGAGAAGAGTAATTTGTTCTTGGTGTCACAGATTTGTGAGACTGAGAACAAATTGAAGTGTTGGAGTTCCTTGACATAGTATACATTCTCAAAGTCCAGCTGAGGTGTTTTGTTGGTCCCTTTCCCAGTAATTCTTCCATCACTTCCTCCAAAGGTCACATTGCCTCCTCCTTCAATGGGTACAAAGTTGTGCATCATATCTCTGTTTCCTGACATACTTCTTGAGCAACCACTATCAACAATGCCAACATCTTTATGCTTAAGAGGATGATTCTACAACAACAATAAAAAATATACAAAATATTAGTACACTATGGAGGCTCAATTCATTACTGACTTGAACCTGCCTTGTGGATCATATGATTTATGCCATGCAGATGTATAAGATCCACTATTGTTCTTGGGTTTCCATTGAAATTTAGATCCCTTTTTATTCTAAGAACAACCTGCTGAGGGCTTGACAGCAGTATCCCAATATCCTTTCCCAGTAGTCATTGTGTCAACATATCCAGGCCAATAACCATTATTAAAATATGAACTTGTTGGTTGTACATATGGTCTAGCAACTGAACTTCTCCAAGAATAAGGAGAATTGGTATAAGTTTCTTGTGGAACATAAGGTGGAATATTATTAACATTAGTCCACATTGGTCTAGATTTCCTATAATCATCACACCTACCCATCCTTTGCTCATGAAAATCACAATCCTTAATTAAATGAAATTTACTTCTACAAACAAAACATGTCTTCTGTTTAGAAGATTTATTCAAACCAAAAGATGTTCTATTACAAGCAGAAGTATTCAAACCAAAACCATGAACAGAATTGTTTTTAACAGAATTATTATGCAAAGAATTAAAAAGCAAGTCTTCAGAGGAAACTGTCTTGGAAGTTGGTTCCTTGGCAGCAACTCTGACATGCTTATTGGTAGTCTTGGGTGCAGGCAGGGGTGAAGACTCGGGAAGGTTAGGAGGACTTGTCACTGTTAACACAAGAGACAAAGTCATTAGATGAAGTATCAGGGTCTGGCAAGTCTTTTGACTTTTTGCCATATAGATGGTGTGATCCATCGAAGTCAACAGTAATGGAAAGGTCAGTGGGCATGTGCTCACCTCTAATAGGTCCACGTACAGCATGTAAGTCACCTTCTTTGACAAAGTTAGCTAAGCCTGGTGGTGTAGATTTACGCCTATCATTCCTAGCTTCCAATCCTACATACTTTTGGAAACCTAAACCTATTGTAGAGGTCACATATTGACTACCATAGATGTGACTAGCTAGCTTGTTTCCATTCAATAACCATTCATTATGCCTAGCTACCTCCTCATCTAGTTTCTGTTTTAACTCTAGATTTTCTGACATTACATCTGCTCTTAACTTCTCATATCTTTTTAACTCATTTTTAGTACATTCTAGATCACTCTCTAACACCCTAATCTTTTCATCATAAGCCAATTAATTCTTTTGAAACCAAACTTTTTGTCTTTCTAATGTCTTTAAAGCCTGTTTATAAGCTTCAACTTCAACATAGCATTCATTATATTTAGGTTTCAAAATATCATATGCTTCCTTGAGTTCATTATAACGCTCACTACAACCAAACAAACAGTTTTGTACCTGAGAGATGCCCATCAAGGCAATCTGATCATGCCTATCCTCTGAAGTACAGCTTGCAATCAACCCAACATTATCAATAACAGGACCATCATCATTTTCCTGCTCATGTTGCTTCCAGTCCACATTGGTATCAAGAGTGACCAAAGCAACTGATCCCTTTGAAGTTCCAGCATCCCTTTGATTCTGTTGATAAGAAGAGTATCTCACCTCATCACCAGCTTTCCTATCTTTGCACTCTCTGGAGAAGTGACCCATATGTTGACATGTAAAGCACTTGACCTTCTTTTTGTCAAACCTTGCTGGATCTCTTCCTTGGAAGCCTAACTTCCTCCCAGCTTTATGCTCAAACCTCTTGATTTCCATAGATAGCATAGCCACCTGCCACTTCAGCTTCATCTCTTCCATATCCAGTGGATCCACCTGTTCGAAATCCTCATAGGCAAGTTGTTGCTGAGGATCATAATCAGCAAACAAGGATCCAAGCACATCTTCCATTACACCACCAGATTGAGAACTTGATGGAGTGGCAGTGTATGATGATGATGAGTAAGTTGGACTTGGAGCATGAATCAACTTTGGGGTCGATGCCTCAACAAATGCTGTGTGACTAGCAGTAGATGATGAACGAAAAGGACTTCTTACATCATGTTCAAGAGATTTAAGTTTGTTGTACAGCTCATCAAAAGTAAGCATATCCAAACCACCTTTAGCTTTTAAAGCAATGCTCACTTGTAGCCAGGATTGAGGTAATGATCTCAGGAACTTAGAATTACAATCATCATTATCTGGCTTTGCCTTCAGCTGATTCAACTGACTTAAGATCTTGTGAAACCTATCATAGCCCTTGTGAATTCCTTCCTCTTCAGAGATTTGAAAATCTTCAAACTGTTGTCTCAGCATCGACTTTCTCATTCTCCTAGACTCCTCATTCCCACCAAACTTCGCCTTGATTGCTAACCATATGTCCTTAGCATCTTGCATGAAGTGAAAATCACTCAAGTGATCCTCAGGAATAGCTTGAAGAAGAATCGTCTTAACTTTGGTTTCTCTCTGAACCGCCAGTAACTCTTCAGCAGATTTGGGAGGAACAAAAGTAAGATTACCATCAACATCTGTGGTAGTTCTCTTCAAACTGTTTCCCTTCCTTACGATCTCCCATAGATTCCAATCAATGTTGGAGATACAGTTTTGCATCTTCATCGCCTAAAGATCATATTCCTCCCTTTTAAGGTAAGGAAACTTAGCATTACTGTTCGAGAGACTTAGTTGTTGCAGATGGGTGGAGTTTTGGTTGTGGGTGACTTCGACATCAACATCTGATCCAGGCATGGTGAATGTTGTTTTGGTTGTTAGGGTGTTTAGAAAAACTGTTCTTAGTATCATAGAGACTCTCACGAGGCTCTGATACCACTTGTTGAAACTAGCAGACCTTGATAGATCTTGAGCTCTCGTAGATCGTTAGTATTGCTTATGTAATCACAAACAAACTAATAGAAAATCTCTACAACTTGTATTCTTTAGCGGAATATAAACACAAGTATAAACACAGATAACTAAGAACTCGTTGATCCTCTATGGATCTTTATATTGATATTAAAACTTGTAAACTCGTACATAATACATTCTATTGTGTTCCTTTTATAGACAAGGAACCCTAACTTGTTCTCTAAGAAACGTAAAACTAAATAAGATATACACAATCACATCCTAATAAAGCTCATGCATATCCTAACTAACTATAGAATATGCGGAATACTATCTCCGCAGAAACCAACTATAAACTATAATACTTCAGCATAATTCCCAACAGTTTTGTTCTTTAAAAATTTTGTCCATGTATACCTAGAGTAGTCATCCACTATGACTAAAGTGTAGTAGTTGCCTCCATAACTTTGGACAGCGGATGGACCAAATAGATCCATATGGAGTAATTCTAGACACCTAGTTGTAGACACCATGTTTTAGCTTTATGACTAGAATGAGCTTGTTTTCCTACATTACAAGCATCACAAAAATGATGTTCATATTTTAACTTAGATAGATCTCTTACTAGATCTTTGGATGATAGCGATTGAAGAAGTCGCATGTTGGCTTGACCCAATATTTGATGCCATAAGGTCGAAGTATCATCCATAGAGGTAAGACATAGTTTGTCTTTAGGTTCATTACCGATTTTAATGACATAGACTCCATGTTTCCTAATTCCTCTTCCTATGGTTATGCCATTTTTAAGTATCTTACTACCGGTTTCGGTAAAAAGTACATTGCACTTTTTATCACATATTTGTCCTATACTTAAGAGGTTAATGTTTAGGTTTTCTACGTGACACACATCGTTAATGGTTAGAGATTTGTTAGAAATCGTACCTTTACCGATGATTCTACTTTGCTATTTCCAAACACCACATTACCTCCATTTACGGATTCATATGTGGAGAATAGATCCCTATTGCCGGTCATGTGCCTCGTGCACCCGCTATCCTGACCCATTCATCGGGGTCTAGGTTGACCTTTAAGCACACCTCGTCATTTGCCATGAGACAAATTTCTTCATCCTCCTCGTCACTCATTTCCCCAGCGTGCGCTCACGAACGCCTTTTGATTATCCCGTTTGGGACACTTACTAATAAAGTGGTTTGGGTCCCCACATTTAAAGCAAGTACGATCATCCTTTGGCTTCTCGTCCTCTTTGCTTTTCCGAAAGCCTTTCTTATCGTCATAAAGTTGTTTGACGTATCTTCCCTTTCTTCTAAAGAACTTTTTAAAGTCCCTTACCGCCATAGCGTACTCCTCGTCGTCGCTACCCGAGGAGGAGTTTTCTTCATCGCTTAAAGCCTTTTTGGCTTTTAGGGCAAGAGATTTTTGTTTCTCTTTCACCTTTGAGGCTTCGGAGTCTTTAGCTAGTACAAGCTCTTAGACTTTTAGGTTGCCTATGAGTTCATCGAGGGTGAGGGTTGTCAAATATTTTGACTCTTCAATCGCGGTCACCTTGGATCTCCACTTCGATGGAAGTGCCCTTAGATATCTCCTAACATGATTACGGATAGAAGAAGATTCATCAAGTGCTTGTAAAGATGTAATAATAGTATTAAAGTTAGCAAATGAATGATCTATAGTTTCCTCATCCGATATTGAAAATTGTTCATATTGTTGAACAAATAAATCAATTTTATTATTTTTAACTTGTTCGTTGCCTTGATGAGTTACAACTAAAGAATTCCGAATTCCTTTTTCGGTAAAGCATTATATAAAACCATTTTTGCTTCACTATTTTTAGAAAGCTTTTTCTTCAAATCATCATTTAGTTTATCATGAGGTATGTTAACTACATTCCCTTTATCATCTTTTGAGGTAGCCTCAAAATCGCCTTCAACAATAATGTACCAAAGATCAATATCTTTAGATTTCACATATGTTTCGAATCTATTTTTCCAATATATAAAACCATTAGTTTCAATTAGTGGTGGTCATTGCATAGATTGCCCTTCCTTGTAATTTTCAGAACCCATAGTGATCGAAAAGTTTTTAAAATACAATTTTACTTTAAAACTTTTATAAACTTAGCTCTTGATGTCAATTGTGGAAAACTAGAAGGGGGGGTTGAATAGTTTTGCCGATTTTACGTTAGTTTCAAAAACTTTTAGATTCATTAATATGTGAGATCTTATGGATGTAGAGAAAGTATAGATCTAATGATAACGCAAGTAAATAAAATAAAGCGAAGGGAAAGAAAAGACACAACCAATGTATAGTGGTTCGGCTACAAGGACACCTTCCTTGCCCTACTCCACTCCCCGAGTCACCTACTCGAGAGTTCAAGCACTATGTCAATAAACTCCTTCACATGGCGGAGAAGCCTTCACAATGTTGCTTACACTTTTTCCGGTACAAAGCTAAATACCGAGTCCGTAGCACGGTGGACCAAACCAACACGACTATTACACAACAAACATGTGAAATATCAAATACAAGATCTTCGCTACAGAAATCTTGCGGAGTGACAAATCAATCAAGGACCCCTTGCTTGGATGACTTGTAGAATGCTCGTGATCTAGCCTTAGATAAGGACCTATATGAGGATCACAAATAGAAAGAAAGAAGAACAACTCTCTAGATCAAGTGATCTATATGTTTGAAGATAATGAGAGTGTATGAGAGATTTAGTAAGAAGAGGGGTGAGTTAGAATGAAGAAATGGCTCTCTATTTATAGGCAAAAATCTTCACTGTTCCCCGGATCCCATGGATCCCTTCCACTTGGGATCCGTCCAGTGTAATCCTAGGGATCCGTGGAACGCTCCTCTTTGCCCATGGGTTTTTTGGTTATGGGTCATGGGTTATGGTTTGGTCCATGGGTTTTCTTTAGATTCAATGTATCTAAGTATACATTGTATCTAGTCTACTTGGGTATGGGTTAAGATCCATGGGTTATGGACCATGGGTTATGGTTTTTACCCATCCTAATAAACTATTACAACAAATGCTTAATTACTACATTTTTGTATTTAAGTGGCTATATATAAATGCTTTACAAAAATAACATGTATCCTTATAATTATACTTAAGATAACATTATATTTTTTATCAACAAAACACAAAGAGATCGCAAAATATTAATAAACATTTTTACGGTTTATTTGTATTAACAAATTGTATAAAACATTGTTCTTTATGATTATTCAGAATTAGACGTTGAGCCTTTACGTGCCAATTGATTTGAAAAATAACCTTTTTGATATATTTGAACTCACTCTCCCCCTCGATCAATGACGTATGTTGTTGATTGAGTGAGATTTTGACAAATGTGGATTTCAGGTGATTTTCGAAATAAAGACCGAGTTATTTTTAAAGCAATTTTTTATTCATTATATGACAAATATTTTTCAAAAGAATCTTTAGAATGAAAAATATTTGGTATTACACATTGGTTTTTAGAATAAGAGCGAGAGGTTTTAAAAATTGGATGAAGCATAGTTCTGTTCTTTCTTTAAAAACGGGTTACTGCCTGAAATGACAATAAACCATCATTTTTCTCCATCTCGTTTTTTTTTTTTTTTTTTTTTTAAGTTTATGTACATTCGAATTTCATCTAAAGGCCTGTGTCATTCTTTGAGTGACAAATCAAAGTCCGTAGATGTTATCAAAGAACAGAAATTTGATTAAAAGATAAATAATATTTTTGGGCTTTTTCAAAGATTTTCTGATTTTTATTGATTTTGATATTTTATATTTTTCTATTTTCTTTTTGTGGGTTTTATAATTTTGTATTTTTCTTTTTGATTAAATATGTACAAGAGATATATGAAGAAAAGCCTTTACTCCTCGTCTTTCTCTTGAAGACGTTTGAGTGTTTCTGGTTGTAGACTCTTTAGTCCAAGTCGTGGAAGAATAAACTGAAAACGTTCTCTAGGAAGAGCTTTAGAGAAGATGTATGCCAACTAATATTCAGTTCTCACAAAATATAGTTCCACCACACCTTTCTCCACTTGCTCCCTGATGAAGTGATGTCGATTGTCAATGTGCTTTGCTCTTGAATGTTGAACGTTGTTGCAGGAGAGAGAAATGACACTTTTGTTATAACAACACAGAGGGATTTTGTTGAATTCAAAGCCATAGTCAGATAATTGGGATCTCATCCATAGGATTTGAGCACAACAAGATGACATGGCTATGTATTCCGCCTCTGTAGAGGATATAGACGTATTCATTTGTTTCTTAGAAGACCAGCTTACAAGCTTTTCTCTTAAGAATTGAGCACCACCGGACGTGCTTCGACGTGTATCTTCGACGTGTATAGTGACATATTGGTGTCCTTCGGATACCAAAGTCCCATATTAATGGTTCCTTGGAGATACCGAAAAACCCGTTTAACCACTTCAAGGTGCTTTTTGGTAGGCTTAGCCTGGTATCTAGCACACATGCATACAGCGAACAGAATATCAGGTCTACTGGCTGTGAGGTACATTAGGGTTCCAGTCATACTTCGATATTTCGTTTGATCAACCATGATCCCTGAGTGGTCCTCATCCAGTTTTGTGCGCTCCGCTATGGGAGTGTCAACAAGGTCACAAGAATCAAATCCAAATTTCTTTAATATTTCATTTTCATATTTAGATTGATTAATAAAAATGCCTCCGGGACTTTGAGAAATTTGTAATCCTAAGAAAAATGACATTTGTCCCATCATAGACATTTGAAATTTGGAGCCCATTTCCTTTGAAAAACGGTCACATTCATTAGGATCGGTCGAGACAAAAATAATATCATCAACATATATTTGAACATGAATTAAGTGTTTGCCTGACTTTCTGGTGAACAATCTGGGATCAACTGCTCCTTTGCTGACTCCATTGGTTAAGAGAAACTTTGATAGTGTATCATACCATGCCGTTGGAGCTTGTTTCAAGCCATAAAGAGCCTTCTTCAAGCGATAGACATGAGTAGGACGTTCTGGATCCACAAAACCTTCAGGCTGATTGACATAAATGATTTCTTTCAGATCTCCATTAAGAAAGGCAGTCTTCACATCCATCTGATAAACCATCGTGTTCTTACTAGCAGCATTAGCCAAGAAGATTTTGATTGCCTCGATACGTGCAACTGGAGCAAATGTTTCCTCAAAGTCAATACCCTCCTCTTGACGATATCCTTTTGCAACTAGTCTTGCCTTGTTCTTCAACATGTCACCATGCTCATCAAGTTTTACTTTGAAGATCCATTTGAGAGCAATGATCATAGCACAGTCAGGAGCAAGTATCAATTCCCAAACATCAAGTCGATCGAACTCGTGAATTTCTTCTTGCATTGCATTGAACCAACTGTCCTCAGACATTGCGGTTTTAACATCTTTCGGTTTGACCTTTGATAGGATGGAATTGAAGAAGCACCATAAGGCATCGGTAGCTAGTTGTTTACGAGTGGATACCGAACGAGAAGGATTCCCAATGATATTGTCCAATGGATGATCATGTGTCCATTTTTTGAAATGCTCGTGTGGTTGTGATTGAGGAACTGATGTAGCAGAGTTGGGTTCTCCTGATGAAGATGGTTCAGATGATCGATCAGGGGCAAAAATGTTTTCAAACGGTGGATCTTCTGGAGTGGCAAAGGAGTTATCTTCATCATAGTTGGCAGAAACATTTCCATGATGTACATTCGAAGATTGAGGATTTGAGGATGAATGGATGATGATGAGTGATCTTCAGCAGGCGCTTCTTGGGATAGTGTCACAGAAATAGATGGATTATCTGTGTTGACGGGATTAGTAGCCGCCTCTGTCGATGGTGTAGAACGGTTAATGTTATAAGGTTCATAGTATTCATCAAACATCGCATCAAACAATTTCTTCAAATCTTTTTCAGAAGGAGGTACATATGGAAGTGCAGGTGAGGGATTCTGTACAAGAGAAGAACTGATGGGACTATAAGACGAATGTTGAGATGTGGGTCCTGAACTAGATTGTCCAGGAGCCATTTGCCCAGACAACTCATCAAACGTGACGTGAATAGTTTCCATGATATCTCGGGTTCTTTTGTTGTAGTTTCGAAAACCCTTCCGGTTTGGTGCATAACCTACAAAAACTCCAATGTCCGCCTTAGCTCTTAATTTACCTAAATCTTGACCATCATTCGTTGGATAGCATAAAGCACCGAACACACGAAGGAAAGAGAGATCAGGTTTATGATTGTGGACAAGTTCGTATGGAGTTTTTCCATAAGTGGTGTGGATAAGGGAATAGTTTTGGGTATAGCAAGCAGTGACAATGGCTTCAGCCCAGAGAAACATTGGAACCTTTGAGTTGATTAGCATAGTTCTTGCAGCTTCCACAAGAGTCTGATTTCGTCTTTCAACTACACCATTCTGTTGAGGAGTACGTGGAACACTTCTTTGATGACTGATTCCAATGCTTTCTTAAAACTGACTTAGTTCTTTGTTAAGAAACTCAGTTCCATTGTCCGCTTGGATATTCTCGACAGCTTTGTTAAGTAGAACTCGCAGCTGTTGATAAGTTTTGATGATGAAATTTGGAGTTTCATCCTTTGTCCTAAAAAACTTAACCCAAGTAAACCGAAAGTAGTCATCAACAACGACTAACACATATTTCTTCCCGTTTATCGTTTGCACTCTTATGGGTCCGCATAAGTGATAAGGTTTTAAAATGTACCTTTTTTAGGGGTCGTTTAAGCCCTTATTTGATCACTTTTGTATCCGTTATTACTTAATATCTTTACTTTTCACTTTTGTGACAGCTCAGTAGCCAAATTGCTTATTTACAAGTGACGGCTTTAGGTTTTAAAAGAGTAGGTCGTCGCAACTCAGACGGCCTAGATTTGATCTAGATGACGCTAGAGACTGAAGGGGACAGCGTCACAAGCATAAGGTGACGCCGTCGCAAGACTAACGTGGCCAAGACGAAACCCTAATGACGGCGACCCGACGGCGTTACAAATCAAAAGGTGACGCCGTCGCATATGTAATCTTATATATAGAATCCGAATTTTTTAGTTTTAAGTGTGTAGTCTTTTGGAGTAAAAACCTAAACCGAACCAAGGCTGTTTTGTACAGTATTTTAGGGTTCCATACCCTATCTTACATTAAGATAAGTGTTTTACTTCATTAATTCAATTATGTCTTCAATTATTTGTGTGTGTGCTTGCATGTTTCCCATGTCTGGCTAATTTACTTGTGTATTTGCTTAGGGAATATGAAACTTAATTATTGAATATTGATTGGTTGTCTCTTATCTTAATTGTTAATGATCTAGTATTGCGATAGGTCATCCGTTGTGTAGTTAATGCTTGATTAATCTTTGTGAACATTAGCTTATAATGCCTAGAGTCATTGTAGGCTAAACCATCCGAAGAGTACCTTAGAGTTAATTTTATAAATCCTAGAGATTTTGTAGGCGATAACCTTTGGTAGTTTCAAAGAGTTAGGGATAAACACATACCCTACGACCTTAGACACACAACGCGATTAAGAATAAGGACGTGACAATTCAACCATCAATAGGAGATAATTAAGGAGTAATAAAACCTAAGTAAACACATCTTTAAATCATCATACGAACACACAATAATTAGACATAGACTACATACACCTTAGTTTAGATAATTAGATAAGTAGAAGTAATCGGTATAAATACCAACCCCCAAATCCAAACCCCGAGATTCGTATCTTTCCATTTCCTAAAAAACATAAAAAGATAAAAAATAATCTTCCTCAACCCCAACCTTAGCGTAGTAACTTCTCACTAGCATTCCTATTCCCCTAGAGAACGATATCAATTCCCGTGGCTTACCCTAATACTACACTACAAATATTAAGTTCACTTCCTAGGGTGTTGAAAAACTTGGTCGACGAAAAGGAAGTTCCTTTGACCCCGAACGACGCGTGTAGCGTTTTCAAGTTTTTGGCGCCGCTGCCGGGGAATAGATTAGCTAGTTAGGAGTCCACCTTGTTTAGGTTTCTTTGCTTGATTCCTATCAAGTAAATTTTTCCAATTTTTAGCTTCCTCGTAGTCTATCCCCCTTATTCGTGACCTTTGTTAGTAACCCCATCACTTTTCATCATGGAAGGTGATAATCAACCACCATTCATCAACCTACCCCCAAATGATCTGCCAAGAGGCCGTACTCTTGGTGAATACTCGAGACCAAGCCACCTAGGCTATAGAAACACCATTGAGCTTCCCGACCAAGCCCAAACTATGGCCCTGCGATCCGACACCATCCGGTTGGTGCAAAACGGATGTGCATTCCATGGACTTCGTTCTGAAGATCCTAATCAGAATCTTAAGGATTTCCTTAAAATTGTCGATTCCATCGACCTCAATGCTACTACTCGGGAGACCACGTGTCTGTGTCTCTTCCAATTCTCTCTACGGGACCAAGCTAGTAATTGGCTTGAGCGACTTCCTGCCGGCTCCATCTCAAGTTGGGATGATCTCACCTCTCGCTTCCTTGCTCAATTTTTCCCACCGGGGAGAACCACTAAGCTTAGGAATGATATCTTGATGTTCCAACAACGTCAAGGTGAATCTCTCTACGAAGCATGGACTCGATTCAAGGACTTACTTCATAAAGTCCCTCATCACGGCATTGATATTTGGCTCCAAGTCCAATTCTTCTATGATCATGTCAACTTCCCCACCAAGTGATCCATTGACCAAGCGGCCGGTTGAAAACTTAGTGTTCTCACCGCGGAAGAATCATGGGGTATAATAGAGGACCTTGCTCTCTATGACAACGAAAGTTGGAATGACCCCCGTGAGTTGCCCAAAACCGTTAAGGCAATCTCCTTGCCTCCCATTGACTCACAATCTTCCGACCGTAGGATGCTCGAGCTTGAAGATCAAGTTAAATTCCTAATGAGCTCCTACGAAAATCCTAAGTCTTCACATCAAGTGAATAAAATCACTCTACCTTGTGAGTTATGTAGTGGTCCTCATGAAACTCGTGATTGCACAAGACTCCCCGAACAAGCTTTTGCGGACTACGCCTCCACGCGTACCGACGGAGCAGGAGAGAAGTGGTACACTTTCAAGCCCGAACAAAACAACTTAGGAAACTCTTACAACCCCTCATGGAGACATCACCTTAACCTTAAGTGGAACCAAAACTCAAGCACACCCCAAAGCTCATCTAGTCCACCTAATAGGTTCAATCCTCCAAGCACCGGGAACCCCACTAGTCTTGAGGCAATTGCATCTAGATTCATGTCATCTCAAGAAACTCGATTGACTAAGCTTGAAGCCGATTTTAAGCGACGACAAGGCGAGATGACAAACAAGTTTGATGCCCTCTTAAAAGCCTTTAATGACCAGGAAATTGGAGCACTCCCAAGTGATACTATAAAGAACCTAAAAGTGAGTTCGATTTCATCGACTTCATGTTCTTGTTCACCATGGGAGAGTGCACATCCATGCCCCTCACACCCAACGATTCACTCGGTAAATGCTATCAACAAGGGTTACAAGAAATCCAAAATAAGGTACCAAGGCCCCTCACCATTGGTAGAACCTACTCTTGAAAAACCCGTCAACGAAGAACCCAAACCTAATCTAGAGGAGGAGTACAAGGAACTCCATCAGGAAAAACCGGTTCTTGAAGTCTTAGCTCATGCACCTTATTATAATGCTTTAAAAGAAAAATATGAGTTAGAACTTGAACTTGGAAAAAATGGGTCCGCTTTTGTGCGAAATAATCTACCTAAGAAGTTAGACGATCCCGAGCTCTTTACTCTTCCGTGTAGGCTTGGAACTTCCAAACCTCTCGATGCTCTAGGCGACTTAGGATCACGCATCAATCTTGTTCCGTTGTTCCTCAATAGAAGCCTTAACTTAGGTAAGATAGAACCAACGGAAACCATCTTAGGTCTAGCGGACGGTAGTATTGCATATCCAGTAGGGATAATAAAAGACATGGTAGTACAAGTAGGAGAATTGACTCTTCTGGCGGATTTCCATGTGCTAGACATGAATAAGCACCCGACGTGCCCCTTGCTAGTAGGAAGAGGATTCTTAGCTACCGCTAGTGCCATCATTGATTGTAAGATGTCCAAAATAGTGGTAGGAGAGGGGAGTGCTAGGTCAATTTACGATGTCAAAAAGCATACTTACTACAAAGAAGAGGAAATCCCACATGAGATTAGGATGGATAGAACGCCTTCTAGATACGGACCTTGGTTAGATAAGAATTTCATAGGTCCCCAACGACCTTTCTACCTAGATGAAGCCTTTGCTAGTAAAGCAACTTTCCATGATAAAGAATGGCTAGGGACATGGAAGTGAACCCGTTCGAGGACGCCTTAGTATTTAGGAAGAGGACCGAGTTCCTAGGAAGCTTGCCTGTCAACCTTGTCATGAATAAGTGGAAAGTTGAGAGCGATAATCCTAAACATAAATGGGATTGGGATAGACCGCCTAGTTATGGTAATGGAGAGTGGCACATTAGGATAACGATCTATGATCCCGATGGAGAGAAATTTGAAAAGGCATATCGAACCAAACGTACTACTAGGAACTTAAATGATAAGTTTGATCCTTATGACATTGTTAAGGATAGGCTTACTTATATCGGTACGTTGGGGCACGACTACGAGTCTAGCTACAAGACTCATAAATAAAGAAAAGCGCTTCGTGGGAGGCAACCCATGCTTAATTGTTTGCTTGTTTGTGTCATATATCTTTTATTGATTGTTTATTCTCATGTTTAAATTTGTAAAAATGCTTTATTTTGTTTTTAACCTCGTCTTAATTACATATAAAGGTATTTTACATAAGGGATAAGTGTAGGGAGGATTACACACGTTTTCAAAAGAAACGTAAACATGAGAATTTCAATTAACTAAAAGATATACATGTGTGTTTGTTCGAGTCAAATGCTTGTATCGAGTCATAATGGATGATTTGCAGAAATTTTTCCAGATTCTAAAGATGTAAATTTTCCAGAATTTTTTCCGAAAATCGAAACCAGTTTTTGTCAGGATAACCCGACGACGTCAGATCGCAACTTGACGGCGTCCGAAGGAGCAAAACAACTGATTACTTTTTCTCGTTTTCTCGAGCTACTTATAATTTTTTGGAATTTTCAGTGTCTTAATTTTCCGAAATTCTGTAAACATCCATTCCACAAGCATTATATCCTAGTTTAATTGAGTCCTATATATATTATTACCGCCGATTTTACGCGAAGGTTTCATTTGTTTTCTTCAAGTGTGCAGGTTAATTTACCAAGAAGAAGATACATAAGATGAGAAGGAGCTTTTCACGCAAACTTTCTTCTTGAAGAAGATTAACCACCACTTTACACGGATCCTACCGAGCTAATCAGGGGAGTACTAGTTTCTTTCATCTTTTATTACCTTCTGTTATCATAACTTTGATAATTTCGGGGAACATTGGGGACAATGTTCAGTTTAAGTATAGGGAGGGAAAATAAAACGGGAACTTTGAAACTATGCTTATCCTTGAATATTTGCTTTGTCCAATTGCATTTGTGTAATAAACCATGAGAAAATGTCGGTTTGGGTAGTTTTGGCACCAAATTAAAAAAATTTCATGACATATAGGAGTGGGCCATTAGTCTTAACAAAAGCGTCTCATGGATAGGAAGTTATATGACTAGCACAAAAAAAACCCTTTACAACTTAAATTCCACCTAAAATGTGAGGATCGCCCTTAGATTAGTATGGATTAAAGCATTCATCTTTAATGCTTAGTGTGTGAACCGGTAGTATAATAGATTCTAGAACTTGTTTTGTGATGCATCCCGAGATCGCTAGTAAGACTACACTTGTGTAGTTAGGAATAACTAAATGATAAGAGGCATTAGGATAACCCTTGTTTGATACCCGTAATATAATTACTTCTTCCACATCGGTTGAGTAATTCCCCCACACCCTTGCGTTGTACTCATCTTTAGTACACGATACCCCTAGTTAACCCCTCAGAGCCTATCCTTTTTGTGGTTCTCGTGATGTTTTGGTTTTCCGGAATATCAATGAAGAGAATTGTTTACACCCCACCCCCAAATGTACACCCAAATCGCCTTAGCCTACGTTGTATGCACTCACTTTTAGTGCATTATTGTTATCACCCTAAACCCTTAGTTCAATTATCTAGTTGCTTGCATAAGTTGCTAAGTCGAGTCATATCCTTTGTACACAGTTTTGGGACGATTGGGACGATTGGGAAAAGTTAAAGTTTATGAAATGACGGGAAGGGAATGTTAAATTCAAATTCCCTTTATTTGCGTAATAATGTACTCCAAGTGGTTTTATCTTTTCAATTCGGGTCATATTAGTGTTAGAGTAATAAAAACTCAGGTGTAGGGATGTGCCTATAAATCCCTATCGTTTTGATGTTATCGTAGAGGATGGTGGAGTAAAAGTGTATAAAAAAAATCGAAAAAAAGAGAAAAAAGAGTAAAAGAAAAAAAGTAGAGTGAAAAAAAAAACATACGGGCTACCATCCTACATCTATCTTTAATTTGTGTTTGTTTGTTTCAGTTATCTAGAGTCTAGAGTGTCGAGTGTTGGCTTAGCAACGCCATTCTTCGCATGCTTGTAACATAAAGATTTTTGACTTGCCACCACTAAATAGCTTATCCCACCAAACCCTTTGTTTCCCTACCGTAAGCCTAACATTACAACCCTTTAAAATACCTCTTTGATAGTCTTTCCTAGGTGCTTACGCCAAAGCGATGGAGGTTTGATCTAGTCTCAAGCCTATGGTAATCTATGTACTAGGACCGGTTAATAAGTGTTTATCTTCCATTTCCATCTTGTTATATTTCATATACTCCCGAGAGATGTGAGTATCCAAACACCCCATATGAGATGCTAGTATGTAATTTCCGTGCTTGTTATGACTTTTTCGGGGCTTATATGTGTTGTGGATTGTTCTAAACCAATGCTTCATGACCCCTAACTTATAAATTAATTGGCTAAAAGCACATTTGCTTGAGGACAAGCAAATACCAAGTGTAGGGATATTTGATAAGGTTTTAAAATGTACCTTTTTGAGGGGTCGTTTAAGCCCTTATTTGATCACTTTTGTATCCGTTATTACTTAATATCGTTCCTTTTCACTTTTTAGGTATCTTGAAGGCAAAATGCTGGAATGACACTTATTCGGACGAAAAGGCGCGAATATACGAATAAAATGGCCAAAGTCAAGAATCGAGACACTCAGGCGCTAAACCGGGGGGACGGCACCGTGTGTTATTTCACGGACGCCGGATCACTTTTGTGACGGCTCAGTAGCCAAATTTCTTATTTACAAGTGACGGCTTCAGGTTTTAAAAGAGTAGGTCGTCGCAACTCAGACGGCCTAGATTTGATCTAGACGACGTCAAAGACTGAAGGGGACGGCGTGACAAGCATTAGGTGACGCCGTCGCAAGACTAACGTGGCCAAGACGAAACCCTAATGACGGCGACCCGACGGCGTCACAAATCAAAATGTGGCGTCGTCGCATATGTAATCTTATATATAGAATCCGAATTTTTTAGTTTTAAGTGTGTAGTCTTTTGGAGTAAAAACCTAAACCGAACCAAGGCTGTCTTGTACAGTATTTTAGGGTTCCATACCCTATCTTACATTAAGATAAGTGTTTTACTTCATTAATTCAATTATATCTTCAATTATTTGTGTGTATGCTTGCATGTTTCCCATGTCCGGCTAATTTACTTGTGTATTTGCTTAGGGAATATGAAACTTAATTATTGAATATTGATTGGTTGTCTCTTATCTTAACTGTTAATGATCTAGTATTGCGATATATCATCCGTTGTGTAGTTAATGCTTGATTAATCTTTGTGAACCTTAGCTTATAATACCTAGAGTCATTGTAGGCTAAACCATCCGAAGAGTACCTTAGAGTTAAGTTTATAAATCCTAGAGATTTTGTAGGTGATAACCTTTGGTAGTTTCAAAGAGTTAGGGATAAACGCATACCCTACGACCTTATATACACAACGCGATTTAGAATAAGGACGTGACAATTCAACCATCAATAGGAGATAATTAAGGAGTAATAAAACCTAAGTAAACACATCTTTAAATCATCATACGAACACACAATAATTAGACATAGACTACATACACCTTATTTTAGATAATTAGATAAGTAGAAGTAATCGGTAGAAATACCAACCCCTAAATCCAAACCCCGAGATTCGTACCTTTCCATTTCCTAAAAAACATAAAAAGATAAAAAATAATCTTCCTCAACCCCAACCTTAGCGTAGTAACTTCTCACTAGCAGTCCTATTCCCATAGAGAACGATATCAATTCTCGTGGCTTACCCTAATACTGCACTACAACGATTAGGTTCACTGCCTAGGGTGTTGAAAAACTTGCTCAACGAAAAGGAAGTTTCTTTGACCCCAAATGACGCGTGTAGCGTTATCAATAAGTCCATATGAAGAGTATGAAGAACTTCCATAACTGAGTTTGCAGGTTTGTGTTTATGGGCATATTTCTTGCTTTTTCCCAGTTGCCATGCTGAACAAAGATGATCCTTTTCATACTTTAATATGGGCAAGCCTCTTACGAGGTCCTTTCTAGAAAGATCATTAATCGTGCCAAAGTTCAAGTGATTGAGACAACGATGTCATAACCAAGACTTTGTTTTCGAAGCCTTTGATAACAAGCAGATTGGAGAAGACCTCATCAAGTCTTCAATAGAGATGGTGTACAAATTGGTTCCACGTGTTCCTTTCAAAAGTTCAACACCATCTAGTTCTCTAACGAAGCATGTATGTTTTCTAAAGGCCACCTCTAGATCAGAATCACAGAATTGACCGATAGAAAACAAATTATGACCAAGACCTTCAACATAATATACCCTAAAAATTACACTATATCCAATAACATAATCTTCGTAACCTATAATTGTCCCAAAGTGGTCGTTCCCAAATCTAACAGTCCCAATGAATTTACTCATGAAGTTCATGAGCCGTTGAGCGATCTCCAGTCATATGCTTGGAACAGCCTGAGTCCAGGTACCACAGAACGATTTGAACGACCTGTAGTTGAACACTAGACAATTTGGATCCCCATGCGAGAATGGGTTCCACTTGGTTAGGAAACAAGATTGGAACACCCACATCAGAAATAGAATCAATGAGATCACTAGAGGTAGATGCAGGACTAGAAGTGACAGTAGATCTATTCAAAGTGTGTTCACTTCTTAAAGGTATCACTCTACCAGTGGGCATCCATTTCTTAATAGGCATTGATCTAGATAATTTATGGCACAACTCATTAAGATTGAATTTACGGCCAGTAGGTATCCATTGATAACCTATATTACTAAATTTTCTTTCCGCAGTGGTTTCCAATGTTTTCTAGCCTTCTTCCACCTTGGTTTTCTGACATCCTTATCCTGTTTCCTAGTGTTAACATTTTTTACCAGTAGATTTAACAAGATTACTCAAATCATTCACAACACATTCATGATTAATAACAGAAATCAAGCATTCATTACATGTTTTGCAAGTAGTAGCAGAATTCGAATTAATTATAGTACGCTTATAGCTAATACTAGAATCAACACGATTCGTCTTATTCAACACAAACTTATTGTTCCTAGGGTGGTCTTCTACTTTCTTCCATTGATCACTCTTAGCTTGCGAAGTCCTATCTTGCTTTCTATTTCCTAGAGGCTTTGACCCGCTTCCCTTAGTGTCATTGATTACTCCTGTAAATGGAACGATGGGAACATTAGTTGGTTTTACTATTTTCTGCATTCCCGGTCTAGAAGTGCTTGGATCTGAAGTGCTAGGAGGCACATCAAAGGACACTTGCTTGGCTTTGGGCATAGCGCAAGGCATGACTACTCTATCTTTCATAGTACCAAATTTAGGACATATAGTTATTAGGCATTCTAACAGCTCCTGAGATCGTTTGGCATATATGCATGCATCCTTAATCGCACTATCAAGTGGCTTCTCTATCTTATCCTCTTCAACAATCTCACGGAGACATTCTAGATTATCCTTAAGGTACGAGAAGTATGTTTGAAGTGCAAGTTCATTATTCCTAAGATGAGGTGGGATGTACTTCACAGTCATAGCATATTTTGCACAAGCATGAACCTTTGGTGTTGTAATCTCACAATTTGTGATTGGTATTTTCCCTTTTACCTGACTCTTCAGATTCTCAATTTTATTTTGCAAAGAAGCTACCTTGTCGTTGTTCTTGTCATGAGTGACTTTAATTGTTTCATATAACTCTTGGAAATGCAATTTAACCTTTTCATTTTCTGCTAGAAAACATTCATTTTCATGTTGTAATGCATTAATGATGTTTTGAAGATGAAAATTCTGAGAGTTCTGAGAATCTAAAGGAGGAGGAATTTGGGAGCCAGTCACATCATTCTTATCATACTTTAATTGTGAGATTTGGGTTTTCAATCGTTTGATCATGTTACAATGAGCTCGAATATGTTCATCACGTTTGCTTATTTCAAAAACTGCATCAAACTCAGGAGCATCCGAGGATGTCTTGAAATTTGAGGTTTTAACATTTTATTTGTGATGTTGATATTTTAATTGCAAAGCAAAATGTTCAACTTCCAGCTTAGAAAAATGTTTTACCAAGTTATCATGATCATCCTGTTCTATTTTCTCATGCAGTTTTGAATTTGTGTTTTCAAGCTCAATGACACGATCATGGGAAACTTTTAAAGCGACAGATAATTCATGAAATTGAGAGGCAGTAATAGAATAATTTGTAACAGTGTAAAGCACATCTTGAGCAACACGTCTAGAAATCAAGTTCTCATTTAAGATATGCAGATTCTTCCTTTCAATTTCATTACATTTGAGTTCACGTTCATAGTCATTGACCTTAATTTCCATTTGATTAAACACTCTCTCCATGTCTTTAATCTCAGTATCTATTGCTTTTTGAAGAGACTCAAATTGTTCTTTTAGTTGTTTAAAGAAAGGCATTACCTCAGTTAAATAACACTCTTTTGTCTGTTCAAAACCCCTTTCCCCTTCTGTAATCCCAGTTGGAGTGATTCTCTTCTTACATATTTTCTCAAAGTCAACAAATAGTTGGTAGACTACATATAAGCTGACTAAGTTTTTGCTTTGTGTGGGAAGATTTCTAGGTACTAAATGCATAGGTGTATTTGGGGGATACACAGTGGCTGGAGGCAATTTCCTACAAGGGGAATTCTGTTCAATAAAATCATCAGCTTTTTGCTTGTCCATATCCTTTTTTCAGAACACTTGTTCAGGGGTCAGCTGGGTCTGAGGTCTAAACTTATTAAAGGCAATCCAGTTTTCCTTAGAATAATTCGGTGTTTTAAATGTGATGTTATGTTTTATGCACAAAGGATCTTTAAGTTTATCATCCATTTTTTCTCTAGTGACATCATTTCTATCTTCCTCAATGCACTCAACACAAGTAGGTTTTTGTCTATGCTTAAGAATCTCATTTCCATCATAGATTACCTTTTGAGTTGCTTTTTCTTTAATACAAGCCTTAGGATTTGGTTCTTCTACAAGTGCAACACTATGCTTATCACTTAGAACTCCATGCTTAGTGATCATGTGAGCAGTATGAATGGTGTTCCCTTGTACGTACAACTTGTTTTCAAGTTTGTTCTTTAAAATTTTTAGATTGGAAAAATCTTTTAAAAGTTTTGATTCCTTAGCTTTGAATTCCTGTTTAAGCACGTTTACATTTTCTTGAAGTTCTTGTTTTTACTTAACAGTTTTGTTAAGCTTTTCTTGTAAGGAATCTAACTCTTGTTGTAACATTTCTTCTCTAAAATTACTTTTTCTGATAATTGCACGCATTTGGTTATCCATCTCCTGCTCACGGGTAGTCACTTCAAACTTAGCATGTTGTTCCTTATAGGCATTTAGTTTAGAGGTTATAGAATCATCAGGGGCACATGCAGTGTATTCATCAAAAATATAGTCATCATTGACTGCAGAAGATGCATCACTTGGTACAATTTCACTTTCATTTTGTTTCACATATTGATCATATGAGACAACATTGCTATTACCCATATTTTCTATATCTGATTCAATAATTTCAGTTGATTGTACCTTGTCGTGTATCTTTTGCACATCAACTTCATCGTATAGTTTCAATACCTATGAAATGATTGATTCCTTCGAGGGACTGGCCTGTTGTGGTGAAGGAGCCTTTGGAGAGACCATTGGTGAGATACTGGCCATGAAGATGGTCTGGCAGAGGTTCATCATCGACATCGAGTCAAATGCATCACACCGAAACTTGAAATGCATTTGGATTGTTGTGTCCCATACCCCCCGACCGGCCGCTCATCCACATCGCATCGTAAGTTTTGGCATTTCCCTCAGCAAGAAATAGCAATTCTTCCTCATTCAATACTGCTCCATTATCTTGAGCTTGTACCAGCAAAGATCTTGTCCCCGGTACTCTGCATTTTGTGGACGTTTTGGAGAGGTGCAGTTCCTTGTAATGTGTCCTTCTCCAGCACAGTTGTAACACTTGATTGGCTTCCATTGACCTTGAGCCATGTTCTTTCCTCGATTCTGATTACCCACATATACTCCACCTACACCAAAGATTTCCATAACCTACTCCTGCCATTCCTTGTTCATTCTATCGTCCTTGCACATTTTGCACCACTACCTTTCTTTCTTTAACTGTAGCATGATTGTGGAGATTGGAAGCTGTTTTGATATGATTTTTGGTGTGTGGAGTGAAGTTCAAGTTTTGCTTAACCATTAGAGCCAATTGATTGACAAGGTGTTTCATAAATGTGTCTGAATCACGGAGTCTTATACCTGGATCCGAATGAGTTTGTGATTACCATTACCAGTTGGTATGACTTGTGATGCTTTGGTGGTTATTCCAACATTAGTGTAGAATGCAGTTGAATCATTTGACGAGCTTGCATCTCCAGAATTGGTTTTGAACTTTTCCAAGATCATTCGTTCAAACACAGCATGTTTCTCATTTTGAAGCAAATAAGCATACAATTTCTCCTAATTTGTGTTCCTCAATCCTTTGTTTAGCTTGACTGTAGTGACAAATTTGTGCCATTCGGGGTTTATGTTGTTTACAAACTTTGAATTGAGCTGGATATTTGGCATAGTCATTTTGATATTCCTCATGTCATTCACAAGCTTGTGGAATCTCACGTAATATTATGTAACAGTTTCCCCTGGATTCATCTTAAAATTCTCAAAGTCATCATACAGCTGAGACTCCCTGTCTTCTTTAGTCAATTCAGACCCAGAGAGAAGCATCTTAACATTGTCCCATACTTCCTTCGCTTCAGTGTTGTGATTGATCAATTTGTAAATGTCCTTTGGTAAATCCTGAAGTATAATGTTGCCCTGATGTCTGCATAGTATCTCTTCTTCTCCTTATCATTAAGTTCATCATACATCTTTGGTCTATCCAATTCTAATATAACTGAACCATCCGCGGCGGTTTCAAGTATGTCTCTGGTAGTCTCAACTTAATACGGTCCTTCATCAATTGATTTGAGGATATTAACCCCATTTTCCTTTCCTAAGCAATACAGTCTGATTCTTTGAGCCCAAGAGTCATAATCGATTCTATCCAAAGATGGGAGGACGAGTATCAGATCCAGCAGCTTGAACGTCATCAGCAACGGAAGAAGTGATAGTAGACATGATTACAAGTTCCACGGGATTTTACTACTCAATGATTAAACTGGGAAATTGATTCTTTCAAGGGATTTTACTAAATCAAGAGAAAACCATAAAATGTAACACGAAGAAGCTCCAAGTCTCAATAGACAAGTCGCACTTTCAGACAAATCGCACCTTCAGTCAAATCGCTTCTTTAACCAAACCGCACAGTTAGTCAAATAGCACCCTAGACAAGTCTCAATAGACAAGTCGCACTTTCAGACAAAATGCAGTTCTGACAAATCGCAGTCCAAGACAAATCGCTGTACAAGACAAAATCGCACCTTGGTTACCAAAGCGGTTAAATGACAAATCGCATAGCAGACAAATCGCACTTCAGACAAAACGCACTCTGGACAAATCGCACTCTGAGTAAGACAAATCACTTCAATAAACGATCCAAAAAGAGGACAAATCGCATAGACTATGAGACAAATCACATAGAATAAATCAAGTACGAGACACAAATCGCACTTAAGAAATATTCAAAAATACCACTTTTTCAATCCAAAAACCACCCAACCACGATGATTCAAGCCTTCCAAACCAAAACCTAAACACTTATAATGATTCCAAACACAAAAGTATAATCAAAATCCAAACTTTAACACAAGAAATGATCCAAATGATGCAAACTACTCTAAACTCACTCAAACCCAAAAACCTTATGAAAACCACTTGAAATCTGATGGATCTAAACACACACCTTGTGTTAGTGATACTTTGAGTTATATTAATAAGTACGCGGAATATACTTAGTAATACTTAGAAGATGAATTGTATGATGTAATGTAAGTGAGAACAGTAAAACACAAAGCTTCAATATTATTAAGAATAATACGAGTGATCTTGCTTATCACTAGAGTTACACCTTGAAGCATAATGCATTACGTACCTAGAACAATGACATAGGACCTCCTTTTATAGCACAAGGAGTCCTTTACAAGATAATTATAATACTATCTATAGAGAATATACACAAGATATTTTCTATACTTATCTATACACGAATAGATAACAATTAACCTAATAGCAGTGGTAATAATATGTACTAGCAGTGGTAATGTGTTTCCACTGCTAGTGCATTCTTCAGCAGTATCTTCCACAAGCTTATCAGTGGTAACTGTTAACATTATTCCCAACAATCCTTCCCTAAACTTATGATTTCTCTACAAATCAATAAGTTTCTTCAATCTGCATCATTTGTAAGGATTTGCGGAATTCTTCCAAACACTTCACTTTCTTCTTAAAGCCTGAATAGCTCTTGAACATTGATCTTGAATCCTATGTATCAAAGCTCTGACCTTCTTAGTATCTTCATGAACTCTTAATGTTGTAGACAACATCACAGTGATTCCAGCTCTTAGTGGGTATTCTTTCTCAGCAAACATAAATGCATCCACTCCATCTTTTGTAGAAACATGATGAACTTCACATGAATCATAGTAAGTCCATGTAGTACTAAAACATTGAGCTTCAAACTTCCAGAAATTATCATTTGCATCTGGTTCATAGAGCCTTCTTAGATCAACCCATAACTGCATTTCCTTCATATCTTTAAGATTGTCAGCATCAAACCTTTCTTGAACTAATCTCCACAATGTATCAAGATCATCTCTGTCACATGCTTTGATGAGTTATTCAAACTGAATGAATGATGAAGTTTCACCACCTAGCCTTGTAATCTTCTATGTTGGAGCAAAATTGCTAGCAAAGATACACTTCCCAATCAACAATAGGATGTTTGACTTGCAGTGGGTCAGGATAAAATCTTCTTCTTCAATCAAAATCATTCCAGTCAGCTGTTCTTCTATGAATTTCTCAGATTGAACTTCTTGTTCTTTAGCAAATCTTGTTTTCTTAAGAGTCCGAGGTTCACTATCTTTGGATTTTCTCTTCAGATATCTTCTTTCTTCTTCTTCAAAGTTCATAGGAATAAAGTCACTATCTTGCCTTTTAACTTTTTAGTAGACACCTTCAATCTGATCATCAGTCATCCCTTTGAATTGATTCTTTTTCCAGCCACCAACACTGCAACAATAAGCTTTCATCATTGAGATAACTTGTGCCTTGGTTGGTTGTCTTGGTTTCTTTTGACCTTTTCTGATTGAACCAATTGCATCTTGAAGTGCTTGTCTATTCTTCATTTGGATGAAGTCCTTCAACTTTGATGTTCTATGTTCTTCAGTTAAAGATTTATTTGCAACTAGGTCAATTGCTTTCTTCTTGACTACTGGATCATTAGCAATCAAGAACTCAATCTCTTGTTCTGTAGGTACATATGTAAACTCTGGAGTCTTTTCTCTGAATATTGTGGGTGGAACAGTGGAAAGTGGATTTACATCCATTGAAGCAATGGTTTCCATTCTGTCCAGCCTTTTAGCCTCCATGAAGTCTGCAATCTCTATTTCATCTAGCCTTTTCTTGTTTGCAACTTCATCTTCTCTGAGCTTTCTAGCAACTTCTGCATCATGATCAATTTGAGCTTGTACTCTCTTTGAAACCTTCCTTCTTGGTTGCTCTTCATTCTGCACAACTGCTTTACCTTTTTCCTTCTTCTTCTTTTCAATTTCTTCCTCTGTAGTGGTAATATTTTGACCAGCAGTGGGAACCATTTGCTCTGCAGTGGGAATGGTATCAGTGAAAATATTTGCAGCAATGGAAGATGCTTGCTCTGGTTGACTTGATTAAGGAACTTCTTCTTGAGTATCAACTTCCTCAGTACCTTTGCTTTCACCTATTGGCTCATCAAATCCAAAATCAAAATCACCTTCATCTCCAAAATCAATTTTCATCCCCTTGGTTTCAGCATCTGTTTTCCTCCCCTATTTGGGAGAATTTCCAAAATCTTCACTGAATCCCTCTGAGTCATCATCATGAGGTGAGGATGGAGATGAAATAACTATCTTTGCAGTTCTCCTTTTCTGTTTCAACCCCTGCAACTCTTTCTTCAAAGTATAAATCTCTTCTCGCAATTTTGTAACATCCTTGGCATGTTGCTCTGTTACTTGTGTCAAGTCTTTCTCCAGAGATTCAACCTGCTTAGTTAACTTGGTACATTGTTCCATCAATTCCATAGGTTGCCCACTGCCCTCAACACTTCCAACTGTGTGACCTGTTAGGAGAGGTGAATCATAGGGAATTGGCTCAGATTCACTCCTAGTTGGACTAGGTTGAAGCCTGGAACCACCACTGCTTGTTTCTAAACCAAAAGGAGTGGACATGTTGTGTTGTAATGAGAGGAGTTTGTTGTTTTTGCCTCCTCTCATAGGTTTGAGTAACTGGTGGAGTGTAGTTTATGTTTGGAACTATGATTGTAGGTGTGTGTTGGGATACAACTGGGATTGTTGCATCTTCACCCTGTACCTTTGCAATTCTTGCAAGCATTTGAGAAAAAAAGTGGTTTAACAACCCTATTACCATCCTTATCCATGTTTTGAAAAACTTTGGGCTTAAGGCAACAGATTTTATAAACTCTTGTATGGGGTTGCAGTGAAAATTCATTTAACACTGCTTGCACAAACCTTGGATACATCAAAAATTTTGTTGAACTCTTTACATTGCCTTGCATACTTGTAAAAATATATTTAGACCAATTAAAAATCCTATCTGTGGCTAGACAAACCAAAGGGTAAGCCATTGTTGAAGTGAATTGTTCATAAGATGTTTTCTTAGGACTTAGGCAATGTAATAGAGTATGTATTAAAAATCTCCAATGAGGACAGAAACCACTCTTTTTGAAAGTAGCCTTTTTGTCAGTGGTATCATACCCCATGGATGAAAGATGTTCATGAACTTTTGGCATGGGTAATGTGATGATACCATTGAGATCATCCAATTGGAGAATTCTCCTCAAGGATGACTCAGTAACATCAATAGTTACCCCATCTACTGTGGCTCTAAGAGCATCCACAAAATCATGTGTATCTCCATCTTCAATAGTGATAGACTTAACAGAGTTCCAAAACTGCTTGATTTGAGAGATATAGATTGTTGGATTAAGAAGTAAAGCATACCTTACATGCGTAGTGTTTAGAAAATCCACAATCTGATGAAAAACGGGTCAGTCTTGTCGTTTGACTTTTTCAAATAGGCCACTTGGTTGTGCTCATCTGCAAAAGTGATTGGCGCCATAGTATCTCTTGATGAAAAATATGTTGTGTGAGTATGAATTGAATGAAGAACTTACCAAGATAGAAAAAGATATATATTGTTAGGGTTTGAGAGTTTTGCGCAAGAAAAATTATCTAAGGAAAAGATTTATCTTAAGAGAATAAATTGCAATTAGGAAAGTAGATAATCTTCTAAAAAATTTACCCTATTAATATGGAAAACAGTTACTCTCAACGGCTAGTAAAAAGTTTGTTACTGACACAACAGTTGTAACGGCTAGTTCAACAGTGGTAAAAATAACACCGGCAAAGTGGAAACCTGTGAACTAGCAGTGGTAATTTTTCACAAAATTTTCAAAAGCAAGTGGTAAGTAAAACATATGAAAATTGGATCGCTTCTTATTATAGTTTTTAGCAAACTACCAGCTATCAACGGATTTGATATGTCTTTACCATGAGCCATTTGCTATGGACTAGCCAACTCTTAATCATATAGAATATGGTGAGTTGATAACCATATAGTTTTTGGTAAACTATCAACCATAAACGGATTTGTTAAGTCTTTACCAGTAGTCGTTTGCTTTGGACTAGTTGATTCTTATGTGGATTAGACATGGTGAATCAAAAACCATTTTGTTGTGTGTCTCGCATTACACACCTTTTATGAACAACTCCCAAAGAAAGATTGGTTATTTACCTGCAAGTGTTAGTATTGTACAAAGAATATTCATAACCAACTCGTTTTAACCAAAGTTACTTTTAACCAAACCACTATTCACAAATATCTTTCCAAAGTCAACCCGATAATGTCTATATTTACTTTTCAACCAACCAAAATAGGTAAAAATAAATATCTCCTTTAATGAACCCTTTTGATCGACTTTGCCTATAAAAAGGGGCTCGGCTCTTCATAATCTTTATCAAAACACATTCTAACTTGCACAAGTTCCCTAAAAATCACCATGAGCAATCTTCCCAACATTATTGACATCTCTTCTGATTCCTCCTCTGACACAGAGATTTTGATGGCTTCTGAGTCATCTTCAGAGGCATCAGGGTGGGCAGGTTACTTTCCACCCTGTGCTACAAGCTCTTCTTCCAAGAAGCCAACTAAGAAAACTTCCAAGCCTGCACCTGTTGCCAAACCTGCACCTTCTCTTGAGTTCTACTCCAGCTCATTAGATGATGATGAGTCATATTCCTTGTCCAAGGAGTTGCCAAGGGCTCTAACAAAAGCTTTGGGAGCAACTCTCTCCAACATGAAGCAAATTTCCATACTAGAGAAGCCTGCAAGACTACCAAGGCCTCCTCCACAAGTTCTTGGTCTTGCTTGTCCAAAAATGCAGTCAACCTTTGAGAACAAAAGGAAGAGTGCACAGAAGGCCAAGCACAACTATCAGGGCAAGGGCAAGAAGCCAATGGAGTAGCTTGTGTAGGGTGTAGGGATGTATGTTATTTTAGGTTTTTATCTTTGTGTTTTGATGGTGGTTGTTAGTACTCTCTGCTGAATGTAATGAACTTCTTCTTTTGTTTGAATGCAATGAAGTTTCTCTGTTTTACTTTTTCCACTGTGAGAGTTACTTTTACCACTGCTTGCATTTTAGTTTCCATTGTTAGCCTTATTCTCTGCATAAAAGTCAATGGACAAGCAAAAATACAAGCAAACATATACAAACTTATACAAATTCATACAACAATTTTAGTACCAAAAACCTCCCCTCAACACCAAAGACCATTAGACACAAAAATTTTATGGATTAAGCATTCCAATACCTATTACCAAGTACTGAAATCTACCCACATCAAGTCCTTTTGTTAATAAATTAGCATAGTTATTATCAGTATGTATTTTGACAACTTGAATTAGCCTTTTCTCATAACAATCTCTTATAAAATGGTGTCTAATTTCAATATGTTTAGTCTTTGTGTGTTGAATTGGATTCTTAATTATGCAAATGGTACTACTATTGTCAATATAAATGATGGTATTCAACAAATTGTACCCATAGTCCAAAAGTTGATTTTGAAGCCATAGAACTTGAGCACAACAACTTGCAGCAGCCACATACTCTGCCTTAGTTGATGAATTTGCCACCATTGTTTGTTTCTTGCACTGCCATGACACCAATTTGTTTCCAAGAAATTGGCATCCACCTGTTGTAGATTTTCTATCCAAACTAGCTCCAAAGATAGTCACTATCTGAGTAAGTTACCAATTCTAGAGGTGATTCTCTAGGGTACCATAATCCCATATTAGGAAATGCTTTAAGATATCTGAAAATCTTTTTCACATCAGTCAAGTGTGAGAACTTGGGAGTGACCTGAAACCTTGCACAAGCACATACTGCAAACATAATGTCTGGCCTAGATGATGTAAGATAAATCAAAGAACCAATCATAGATCTGTACATGTGCACATGAACTGCTTCACCACTATTCACCTTCAAAAGTTGATGTGTAGTCTTGTCTGCAGGGGTGTTGGATGACTTTGCATTAGTGAAATTGAACTTCCTTAGTATCTCAGCCACATATTTATCTTGATTGATGAAAATACCATCCGGCCTTTGTTGTACTTGAAGTCCTAAAAAGAATGTGAGTTCACCCATAGAACTCATCTTGAACTCATCCTTCATTAGCTTCTCAAACTCTTGCACATCTCTGTCTTTGTAGAGCCAAAAATAATATCATCAACATATACTTGAACCAAAGAAGATATCAATCTTGTCTTTCTTGATGAACAAAGTCTGATCCACTCTACGTCTATGAAACCCATTATCAAGAAGATAAGTAGTTAAGGTCTCATACCATTTTCTTGGTGCCTGATGCAAGCCATACAATGCTTTAACCACCTTGTATACTTTGTTTGATAGTCGGTCTTCAAAGCCGGAGGTTGTGAAACATATACCTCCTCATCAATCTGCCCATATAGAAAAGCACTCTTTACATCCATTTGATAGACTTTAAAGCCCATAAAAGATGCATAGGCTAAGAAATGTTCTAATTGCTTCAATTCTTGCAACTAGGGCAAACACTTCTTCATAGTCAATACCCTCCTCCTGAGTGTATCCTTAAGCCACAATCCTAGCCTTGTTTCTTATAACAATTCCTCTTTCATCCTTTTTGTTTTTGAACACCCATTTTGTACCTATTACCTTCTTGCGATGAGGTAAATTGCAAAGCACCCAAACCTTTTGAATCTTGAACTAGAGCAACTCTTCTTGCATTTCTTCCACCCAACTTTCATCTTCAAGTGCCTTGTATACATTCTTTGGCTCCATTTGTGACAGAAAACACATGAAAAGACATTCATTCTTGCCTTCATGATTCTTGGATCCATAGATTTCATTAATAAATCCATGAATATCAGGCAATTTTGATTGTCTTCTAGTCTTCACTGGTGAATTAACATCCCCAATCACATTTTCAAGAGGATGTGATTTATGAATTGAGGTATAGGGAGTTTGAGGAACTGCAATCTCATTTGGCATATTTGAGATTTCAACATCATTGGCTTGAGCTTCCTCTCAGAACTGGAGTTGTATTTTCCACTTCTGGTGTTGCAGTGGAAACTTCTGGCATAGCAGTGGAATCTAAATTTCCACTGCTTTTAGAATTTTCAGTGTTCATATTGCTATCTCATTCTTTCCAGAATTATTAGAAGGTTGAGCATCTCCAGTCCTTGGAATATCATCATTATCTGCATAGTCCCAAAGTGGCAAAATGAATTCATCTGGATCATTTGCTTGATCCTTGCTTGGTTCATCATCATCAAGAAACTCTTCTGAACCTGCAAAATCATAAGTAGATGTACCTGTAGAGATAGGTACATAGTTCATGGTATGGGTTAGAGTATCAAGATCAAACAGCCTTTCTGGACCAGTTCCTTTGACATTCACTTTGTTTTCTAGGAACTCAACATGCAGATTCTCTTCAATCTTTTGGGTTTCTAAGTTGAATACTCTAAAAGCTTTACTAACCATGGAATACCCAACAAAATACCCTTCATCAGATTTTTCTTCAAATTTGCCCAGATGATCTATGGTATTGAGAATAGTGACATGACATCCAAATGGTCTCATGAAGTCTAGGATAGGGGGTCTACCTCTAAATAACTCATAAGGTGTCTTGTTCTTTGTTTTCACTACTAAAACCCTGTTTTGTACATAACAAGCAGTGTTAACTGCTTCAGCCCAAAAAGTGATTGGCAATTTTGAATCTGCCAACATAGTTCTAGCAGCCTCTATTAGTGTCCTATTTCTCCTCTTAGCAGCACCGTTTTGATGAGGAGTTCTAGCTACACTAAATTCTCTTTTAATACCTTTATCTTTGCAAAAATCATCCATAACTCTGTTTTTAAACTCTATCTCATTGTCACACCTAATGATTTTAACTTTCATATCATATTGGTTTTCTACTTCTGCAATGAAGGTCTTAAGGATGCCAGTTGTTTCATCCTTAGTTCTAAGAAAGAAATGTAAACCTACTAAAATCATCAGTCACAACAAGACAATACTTCTTAAGATTTTAGCTACTCACAGATGTAGGACCAAACAAGTCCATATGTAACATATGAAGTGGGTGAGCAATAGAGTTAACCAATTTTGACCTGCAAGAAGCTCTGTGTTGTTTGCCTTTAAGACAAGCAACACAGGTTTGATCATTTTCAAATCTTTTTTGAGGCAAGCCTCTTACCAAACCATCTTTAACAATCTTATTTATGGTTTTGAAATTAATTTGACCAAGTCTTCTATGCCATAACATGGATTCATCCACTGTGGCCTTTGCAAGCAAGCAAGCATAATCATCTTTAGCAACAATGTTATTCATATCAAAGCTATATAAGTTCCCTTTTCTAGGAATCTTAAGAAGAGTCTGACTTTCATCAGGCATCTAAAAATCCTTAGAGACAACAAAACACATATCTTCAGTAAAAAGAACATTTTTTACTTGTCACACATTTGTGACACACTAAAAATATTATATTTAAGCTCTTTTACATAGTACACAGGTTCAAAATCCAAGTTACCAGTTTTGATGACCCCTTTACCAGTAACTGTCCATCATAGTATTCAAAATTTGAGAGATAGGACTTGTTCCCAGTCATGTGCCTTGAACATCCACTACCTGTGTAGCCTTGATCTGATCTCTTTGTCCTTGGATGTTCCTGCACATATAAGAAAGGAGTTAGTTTCCTTTGGAGACCCAAGCCATGATTGACTTGGATCTGCCTCGTGTATCAATATAGTTAAATCTATCAAAGGTCATTGATACACCATTGGGATTGGTTGTTGAGGTAATTCCTTTAGGTTTCCATTCCCAACATGCTGAGGCCTTCACAACATTTCCCATGTTACCCCTGTTCTTGTTTACAACCCTTGCAAAGGGGAACTTTTGACCGAGTAGTGGTAATCACCGTTTAGTTTTGGTTCCCACTGTTGTTTATATTGAACCCTTTTATTATGAAAAGACCTTTTCCCTGTTTGTGCAGATTTTACAAAAGTTGTTTTGGATTTTGCACTTGCAATAGGTGTTTTAGGGTGAGCAATGTTAACAGTTTTAGCAGTGGCAAAAGTTTTAAGACCACTTCTTAGTTGAACTGCTCTTGGGATCATGTTGTTGTGTTAATTAGGGTGTATTTTGTTTTGAAACCTGTTTGACTCCACCCTTTTATTCCCATATACTTCCCTTCTCCCAACATGATAGTCACAATTAGCATGTAAATGTTCAAAGCTACCACAGATATAACATGCTTTATTGTTCATCACAAACTCACTACCTAGTTGTTGAGATTTTAAATGATTCCAACTCCTCTGGTTACCCTTAGGAGTTGATGACTTGTTTCTATACATCTCAAAGATACCTTACAGTTGATCTAGGTTTATTAACTTGTTTCCTAGGTTCCTCTCAGAATAGTATTTACAACTTGGGATAGAAGCCTCTACATTCTTTTAACATTCTCATCTACAAATGATGAATCACTTGCACTTTCAAAACATCGATTCATGCTTAACCTCTTCCTCACTTTTCACAAATTTAGGAGGACCATATTCAAGATTAGGTTCCTGAAATTCTTCAAGGCCTCAGATGAGCTGAATCTATGCCAGGAGATGCTGGAACACCCCTTAGTGGTTGGAGGAACTGTATTGTATCCCATACCAGACTTAACTTTACTAGTAATTTGAGCATTCCAAATTTTATCAATTGACTTAGACTGATAATATAAGGTGTCAACAGATAAATTGACATTCTCGTTTATCTTTTGAAGTCTTTCAAGCTCTTCTTTTAGTTCCTCATTCACTGCTATCTTATGATCTAACTCTCTTCTAAGAACAACCATATCATCATTATATTTTGTCTCATTTGCTCTATAATGCTCTAGTTGTTTTTCTAATACAGATATGTCTCTTCTAAGGTTTGACACATTATAATTAGCATCAAACAACCCTGTTCGTTGGTTTTCATATAATTCATTAAGCCTTTCACATTCTCTAGAAGCCCTACATGTTTTTGAACAACTTTCAAAGTTTTGTACCTCAGAGTCAGAGAAGGCCATGAGAGCATGTTCTGTAGCAATAAAAGCAGCATCTGAAGATTGTTCCTCTTGTCCATCAGCCATGAAACTCCAATCATAGCTCACACCATCAATTGCAAGCATTGCCTTTGGTTCCTCCACAATTGGTTCTTTCTTTTGCTTGTACCAAGTAGACCTATTGTCCTGCTTCCTTGGTCTTCTGCATTCTCTAGCAAAATTCCCCAACTTGTGACAGTTGAAACACTCTACTTTCTTTTTATCAAACCCTGCAGTTTCACTACCATTGTGTGAATTGGCTTGCCAGTCTTCTTGTAGAATTTCCTAGCCCTCATGCTAAGAAAATCTATTTGCCACTTTATGTCCATCTCCTCCAAATCATCATCATCATCATCATCATCATCATCATCATCACTTGAGTGGAGATAAAGGCATAAAAGGTAGGATCTCCAATACCAGCAACCTTCTTCTTTGAACCTGCAGTGGTAACAATGGCATTACCAGTGGAAACTGTAGAACCAGCAGTGGCAATGTCATCATCATTGCCATCTTCGGAATCATCACTGTCAACAGAGGTTGACATCAATGCCAAGCTGCTAGAGCTTGCACCAAGTTTCCTTGCCTTCTTCAATCTTTGTTCAATGAGTTTGAAGTTGTTGTAAAGATCATTGAGCTTCATAGTTTCAATCCCTGGTTTATTTTCCCAGACTGTAACATTAGTATGACACTCAAAAGGCAAACTTCTTATAAACTTCAAATTGAGGTCTTCCTTTTCTACCTCAATTCCAAGCATAGTCAATTGTGTGACAATCTTCTGGAGTTTGATGAAGATGCTGTCAAGTGATTCATTGCTTGAAGCAGAGAGGTTTTCATAACTTTTCTTCAACTATGTCTTTTGAGTCTTCTTAGTAGCATCATTGCCACCAAACACTTTGCAAATCTCTTCAAAAGGTTCTTTTGTTGTCTTGTATTTGCTGAAAGCAATGATCTGGTCTTTAGGAAGAGTCATTAGTAACAAACTTCTGGCCTTCATGTCATTCTTCTTCTGTGTTCTTTCATCAGTACTAGAAGGTTCAGAAACTGTTACAACTTCTTTGTCACCAACTTTCTCTGTCGTCTTCACAGGCTGGAAGGAGTCACCAGTTAAGATGATCTCCCACAGAGCATAGTCTTGTATGAGAAAGTATTGCTCAATCATTATCCTCTACATCTCAAACTCATTGAGTTTGAGCTTAGGAAGCCTTGCAGCAGAGTTGGACTGGTTTTCCATCTCCATTGATTTGAGTGAGTTGGTTAAGCTTATTCCTTGGATCTTCTTAATCAAAGTATCAGAACCTTGCTCTGATGGATCTAAACACACACCTTGTGTTAGTGATACTTTGAGTTATATTAATAAGTACGCGGAATATACTTAGTATAACTCAGAAGATGAATTGTATGATGTAATGTAAGTTAGAACAGTATAACACAAAGCTTCAATATTATTAAGAATAATACGAGTGATTTTGCTTATCACTAGGGTTACACCTTGAAGCACACGTACCTAGAACAATGACCTACGACCTCATTTTATAGCACAAGGAGTCCTTTACAAGATAAGTATAATACTATCTATAGAGAATATACACAAGATCTTGTCTATACTTATCTATACACGAATACATAACAATTATCCTAATAGCAGTGGTAATAATATGTACTAGCAGTGGTAATGTGTTTCCACTGCTAGTGCATTCTTCAGCAGTGTCTTCCACAAGCTTATCAGTGGTAACTGTTAACATCATTCCCAAGAAAATCCAAGAACATGAGAGATGAGTGATCAAACCATAGCTCTGATACCATTTGTAACATATTGGTTTTCATAAACACATCACAACTTAATAAAAGGGGGCGTATGGTATAAGTCTTAGAGAGAGAAAGTGGAAGAGATTTGGGAACTTAGTGAGACAAAGAAAAATGATATTATGAAGCTCCAACCCTTTGCCTTGCTAGGCAAAGGGTATTTATAGTTACAAACATGACACGCCTCCTACGGGCTGTGGATCAGGCATATAGTGGGTAAAGACCCATCCGTCCTCCACGGTGATACTTAACAAACTACTTACTAACACTAAATGACTACGAATACGAGCTTTCTAATGAATACATATACTTGAGGTGACCGACTTTTTAATAACGGGATTTTCTAAATCCTAACAACCTAATTTTTAAAACCGCAAAATAAGTCCTCCTTTTAAACTATCACTATAAATTAGGGGTGTTTATCAGTTCGGTTATCGGGTTATCTGGTTTCGTTAAATCGGTTATTTTTTTATTCGGTTCAACACGAAAACCGAACCGAAAGGAACTAGAATTAAACCGAAGCGAACCGAAAACCGAATATGAATTCACTTCGCTTCTTGGGTTGACCCGAAAAGTCTTAAAAATGGATAAAACGGAAAAAAATGGACTAAAGCGGACGAAAACGTGTAAGAACGTAAGAAAACGTATGGAACGTAAGAAAATGTACATTAATATGTAAAACAGATGAAAGCGTATGAAAACGGACGAAAATGTCTAAAATAGATGAAAACGGCTAGAAACGGACGAAAACGGTCAAAAAGTTATACAAACGGACTAAAACATGAAAAAACCAGCGACAAAGTGTAAACACGGACGAAAACGTGTAAACAAAAATGAAGACATATAAAAACTGAATAAAAGGACAAAGACGTACGAAAACAGACAAAAACGTATGAAAAGAGACAAAAAAGTGTAAAAAATGTAGGAAAATGTGTAAAAGTGTAAGAAAGGGTATGAAAAAGGGCTAAAAAGTCTAAAAAACATATGAAAATGGCTAAAACGGATGAAAACGGACAAAAAATGGACTAAAGCGGACAAAAATGTGTGAGAACGTAAGAAAATGTACGTTAATATGTAAACCAGATGGAAATGTATGAAAACGTACGAAAACGTCTAAGATAGATGAAAACGGCTCGAAACGGACAAAAACGTATACAAACGGACTAAAACATGAAAAACCAAAGCGACAAACGTAAAACACGGACTTAAAATGTGTAAACAAAAACGAAAACTTATAAAGACTGATTAAAAAGGACAAAGACGTACGAAAACAAACAAAAACGTATGAAAACAGACGCAAACGTGTGAAAACGTAAGAAAATGTGTAAAATTGTAAGAAAGCGTATGAAAACGGGCGAAAATGTCTTAAAACATATGAAAATGGCTAAAACGGATGAAAATGGACAAAAAACGGACTATAGCGGACGAAAATGTGTGAGAACGTAAGAAAATGTACGTTAATATGTAAAATAGATGGAAATGTATGAAAACGTACGAAAACGTCTAAGATAGATGAAAACGGCTAGAAACGGATGAAAACGGACAAAAACTTATACAAACGGACTAAAACATGAAAAAACCAGCGACAAAGTGTAAACACGGACGAAAATGTGTATTCAAAAACGAAAACTTATAAAGACTGATTAAAAAGGACAAAGACATACGAAAACGGACAAAAACGTATGAAAACAGACACAAACGTGTGAAAACGTAGGAAAATGTGTAAAAGTGTAAAAAAGCGTGTGAAAACGGGCGAAAAAGTCTTAAAACATATTAAAATGGCTAAAACGGACAAGAAACGGACTATAGCGGACGAAAACGTATAAGAACGTAATAAAATGTACATTAATATGTAAAACAGTTGAAAATGGACGAAAACATATGAAAATAGACGAAAACGTGTAAAAACGTACAAAAACGGACGAAAAAATGTACAAAACTAAGAAAACATATGAACACGGACGAAAACGTATAGGCCCGACTAAAACGGAAGAAAACGCACAAGGGTTGTAAGGGGGAAGAGAGTATAGGTGGTGTCTGCTTCCTTTGATGTTTTTGTATTTTTTTGCGAAAACCCTCTCCTTTCATGAATTTCTTCAATTAGGGGGAAGAAATGAGACGATCTGTGGTTCAAACGTATCACTTTGGTGTTATCATCTCACTTTCATAGAGTTATCGTGTGTGAAGTTACCTAAATATGATGTTGTGATGCCACACACACGGTTATTTTATCGAGCAATTGCAGATTCACATGTAACTATTATTCCGATAGATCGCAACATTCAGGGGGAAGTCGTTTTATTTCGTCTTTCGTGGTTTGTTTGGTGTGAAGCATCTACATATGTGAGAAGATTTTGTTGATTTCTTGCATGTTACCCTCAACGGATTTTTCGCATTAAGTAAGATTTACCTTGTGTGGTTTATCGCTCATCTACAAATTCGCTGCATCAAAATTTCAAAAGTTAGAGGAAATGTTCACTACATCAAAGTTTCAATCACAAGACGGTTGTCATTGGGGAAGCCGATTCGAAACTTCGCCAAAAAGGAGTGTACGGAGAGTCGCTAAAGACATGTAGCATGAATTGGGGAGTTAATCAATTTATGCATATTACATCATTTGTCTACAAGTGAAGAAAACGGTTCTCAAGTCAAGGTAAAGAAGAAGAAACAAAGAGCGTGAACTTTCATCATCCTCAAAGACTTGAAGAGCTTATGAAGACCTTTCTTTATTTGTTTCCTATATTTGTAGTAAATGTTGTAAGTAATACCTTATGTCGTCCATTGGGGGAAGATTGTTGGAATCGCTCCTAACTCGTAAATGGAATCCATTGACGGGATTACAGTTTCTATCCTTGTTAGCTAAAACATATGGGCTTTTTATGTCATATAGCTATAGTTGTAAGTGTTTAGCTATAAATACCCCTCCATACTTCCATAGAGGGGTGAGTCTCTTTAGTGTATTTTCACCTTTCCTAATAATAAAACACATAGTTTCTCCCTTCTCCTTATACTTTCTCTCACTAACATGATGAAGATGTTCTTCCATCTTCCCCGACCTCCTGAATCACCAAATCTTCCATACATACGATCCTAACATTGGTATCAAGAGCAAGGTCGGTTTATTTTTGGTTGATTTGTGTGATGATATATCTTGTCAAAATGATAACTTTTAAACTGTTTTTGACATATTCTTTCACGGTTGTTTTCATCTTGTCTAAGACAGTTTTTTTTATTTTTTTATTTTTTTAAAGTCCATGTGGTTACATATTGTGGTAGTCCTGTTGTGGTTACATCACTTTTTTAACTGGTTTTGTATACCATTACACATGAAACATACATGTCTGGTCATCTCGTTATATCCATGGTCAAAATGAAGAGTCTTTATGTCATTTTTCTGGGTTACTATGAACCTGGACAGATTTTTGGTCGAAATACATCGCCGGAAAAAAAAGTCAACACGGGTCAAAACCCTAGTTCTACGCCCAAAGATCTTCAAATTGTTTACGAGTAAGGCTTACGCCTATGTTGTTGGCTTACGCCTAAAACATTGCTTATGCATAGCCTTGTTTGCGCCTAAGAAACCTACGCGTAAGGTCTTATGCGTAACAATTTCTACGCCTAACCTTCATAGGTTACGCATAAGGTTCTGTCCTTACGCGTAAGAACAGGAAATGAGATAAAGAAGATTCAAACAAACTCGATCACGACAAATACCAAATACCAAATTAACAAACTTATGTGACCTCAGTCTAAAACCCATCTTCAGACCAAAATCAACTTCATATCTACCTATTCCATCTATCTCATTCAAACAACTACTCAAGATGATTTCAAAATGACATCTTTCGTTCCATTAAAGTTTTTTTTTTTAAACTTTTGAACTATACGAAAGATATTCACATCATTGATCTAAGACTCGGACTTAAAATTAAAACAATTATTAAAATCTCAGTTTTGTTTATATTCTCACATAAATTTTTTTAACGAATCTTAAAGAGGATAAACAAAAACATCATCGATATATTATGAAGCCTAGCTTCAATTAATATCCGAAACTAAAAGATTAAAGAAATAACAATAATGTTATTCTTTTATCTTGGTTCGTTACAAACACTTCAACAATTATTGTCACCTACCCGAGACCCTCATATGGATCTTGAAGACGCTTGGTCACTTCTTTATTCATAATTGGAGCAGAAAAATTAATCATTTAGGTTCGGTAGTGTGATGGTAATTGTGAATATTGTGCTCAGATTGTTAGTAAGAAGATGGTAACTTGAGATTTGGAGTACTGAGTTGAGAATCAGTTGAGATTCAGATGGGTTTTTCTTTTGGTAGGTGAGAAGAAATGGATATGTGGTAGGCGATGATATTGTGAGTATTTTGGTTTAGGTCAAATGTTGCTATGATAAATTATATATCATCACTTATACCGGATCAGTGATTTGCAAGTTGTTAATGGGCTTGAAAGGGTTTCATTTTATTTTGGGTTGTGATCCGGATGTATTGGGCCTAAGTGTAACACCATTCGGACTGGTCTATTGGTATATTATGGCTTATTACCGAAATCAGTGGTACAAAGAGATAAATGGACTGGGATATGGGTTTGGCTACAAATTCGATTATGAGAATTATCAAGATGCTTTCCGAAATTTATTTTTTGGATAAATCATTGATTATATTTGGCATAGAGAGTGGTTTTTTTTTGGTCGTATTAAAATTTTCATGGGGACACGTAATACGTTATGACAAGATCGGGAAACCATCATCAAAGTTCATCTAACCTTTAACAAAGGCTAGTTTTGGGCATGTAACCGCAAGATGTGACTACGGCGTTAATTCTTTATTATTTATTTGAGGTTGAAGTGGGGTATCACGGGTGCGTGCTCTTAGTATTTTGAAGACATCGGGGTTGGTTGGATGCATGATTTTTCGAGATCCTTGTTCGAGCTTTAACCGTTACGAATGACAAAGACTTGAGTTGTCTAGTTATACCTGATGTAAGGAGTTACGTTTTTGTGCTCACAGCGTATAACTATCACTTTTAAGGAGTTACGTTGTTGTGCTCAAGTGTCACACTAAGGTGTGGATAATTTGAGAAACTTATAGTTTAGTTTTTTTCTGATGGTGATAAGAAAAAGGGTTCTTCGTCTGACAATAGTGCAAGTTTAAGTCACAAGTTCAGGTTATTTTACTTCAGTCTCAAGTTCATCACATTGGGTTTTCCATCAAGAGTCACTACAAAAAGCCGTCAGAATGATAATAGGGTCGGTAAAGAGTTAGCTGAGAAGAGTATACACGAGTAGAGAAGTCTTATCAAAGAATTGATTCTCACATTATATTTATGGTACTTCACAATTGTTCGATTACTTGGACATACATGGTTTCATTGTCTCCAATTCATCATCAACATACGTGGTGTATGATTTTGATTCATTGAAAACATCTGGGAAGAGAGTATATGTGGTGTCCGCTTCCTTTGATGTTTTGTATTTTTTGCTAAAACCCTCTCTTTCATGAATTTCTTCAATCGGGAGGAGAAATGAGACGATATGTGGTTCAAACGTCTCACTTTGGTGTTATCGCCTCACTTTCACAGAGTTATCGTGTGTGAAGTTACCTAAATAGGATGTTATGATACCTCACACACGCATCTTTTTATCGAAAGTAACGATATTCACAAGTGATTATTATTCCGATAGACCGCAACATTCTGGGGAAGTCGCTTTCATTTCGCCTTTCGTGGTTTGTTTGGTGTGAAGCATCTACATACGTGAGAAGATATTGTTGATTTCTTGCATGCTACCCCCGAACGGATTTTCCGCAACAAGTCAGATTTACCTTGTGTGGTTTATCGCTCATCTACAAATTCCAATCGCTGCATCGAAAATTTTAAAAGTTAGAGGAAATGTCCACTACATCAAAGTTTCAATCCAAGACGGTTGTCATTTGGGGAAGCCGATTCGTAAACTTCGCCAAAAAGGAGTGTACGGAGAAGCTGCTAAAGACATGCATCATGAATTGGGGGGAAGTTAATCCAATTTATGCATATTACATCATTTGCCTACAAGTGAAGAAAGCAGTTCTCAAGTCGAGGTACAAGAAGAAGACAAAGAGCGTAAACTTTCATCATCCTCAGCACTTGAAGAGCTTATGAAGACATTTCTTTATTTGTTTTCTATATTTGTAGTAAATGTTGTAAGTAATCCCTTATGTCGTCCCATTGGGGGAAGATTGTTGGAATCGCTCCTAACTCATAAATGGAACGACATTGACGGGATTACAATATCTATCCTTGTTAGCTAAAACACATGGGCTTGTTATGTCATATAGCCATAGTTGTAAGTGTTTAGCTATAAATACCCCTCCATACTTCCATGGAGGGGTGAGTCTCTTTAGTGTATTTTCACCTTTCCTAATAATAAAACACATAGTTTCTCCCTTCTCCTCATACTTTCTCTCACTAACATGATGAAGATGTTCTTCCATCTTCCCCGACCTCCTGAATCACCAAATCTTCCATACATACGATCCTAACACCGTGCCCAACGTATCTAACACAATCCTAAATACAGTTTCACACAGTTTTTTGAGTAAAGACATGTGAGTTAATGATTTTATGTCATCCTCAAATGTCAAAATTAACGTGCCCACCCTTAATACAGTTCATATAACTTTCACACTTTAACTATACACCTACCAAACCGGTGCAACCCATGCATGACCGGTGATAATGGCTAGTTCACATGGTGGGTCGGGTACGACATGATTCAATCAATACTATATATAATATTATATTATCAAAAACCCGACCAAATGGTCAATTTGCTGTCTACCCGAGAATGAAAATCCCAATTTGGTAAAAGAAAGTGAAAACACAATATTTTCCATAAATATGACATATTCCCAGGTCGTTTTAAGTCCCAACGGAGTGTGAATGGAAATTCGCGTTCGGTTTGTGATCGGGTGATAAAGAATAATGAAAGATATTTGGATTTTGTGAATAAATTTATGAAACATAAACTAAAAACAACTAAATAAGTAAATAAATCAAGTAACAAAAGTCGAAATAACCTAAAATGCACTTAATCCTAAAAATACCAAATATTGGAAATTTAAGCATAAAAATTAAAATTATTTTTCAAAAGTCTTAAATACTTAAATACAATTTTTTTTAAAGATTTGTATTTTTATGAATTTTATTTTATTTATTATGAATAAAAAACTTTTTTAAACTAATTAAATGATAAAAAATCATTAAATCAAAAGAGAAAAAACCTTTTTAAACTAATATAAAAACTTTTAAAAAATTTAAGCAAATTTAAAATTCCCCCCACAAATTAAATTTATTCCCACCCCCAAAGTTTGCGTCAAGGCCATTCCAAACTAATCGCAGAAATTAATTCCTCCTCCTGTCACCGCCACACCTCCCTCTCATCTCACCACAAATCCCGTCACCACCACAACTCTCCAGTCATAGACCCACCACCTGCCACCACCTGTAAGTATTGTTATGTTCCTTTTGTACACATCGTTCTAACACATAAAATATATAAGTAACCCTGTTAAGCCTATTAGCTAATTGAACATTTGTTTTGAGATATCCTATTGTAAATTATGTCATTTTCTTGGTAACTTTAGATAGTTAATTGGTTAAAAAAATATAAGAAACCCTGTTAAGCATGTTACCACATGAACATGGAACCATAATTTAGCTAGTTAATTTCTTATTTTTCCTTGACCCAAACACCCCTTTAGGAACTGTTTCATTAGACTTTTTTCAATTCTTAGCATAATTCAATACCACTTTCAATCTTTGAGCTATCCTCATTACTTGAATGTCTTTTTTAACTTTTAAGATCATCAATTGCGGTTTGATGTTGTCTTCTATAATCTTCTATAACTTGGACTGTCTTTTTAACATGCCTGCAGGGACTACATTTATAAACATTGCTGCTCGGATAAGTGGGACACATTTATAAACATGGACAAGTCTTGGATAGGCACTAATAGGACCAACAAATCTTATGTTGATGGAGTAGCAGATTTTATTGATTATGCAAGACACAACTTGCGGAAGATGGGGAACATCGACCACCTAATTAATAAAAATGATCTTTCAATGCCATGTCCGTGTACAGATTGTTTAAACCACATAGAGCATAAAGTGGAGAAAGTGCAGTTCCATTTATTCATAAATGGGTTTGATCTAAGCTACCTAAACTGGACTAAACATGGAGAGAAGGATGAGTCATCATAAGTACCGAAAAACCTGTTAACGATACAATAGAGTTTGTTGACGACACGGATTTTGCTTCATATATTCCAACATATGCCCCAGTAACAGTAGAAATGGTTAATGCTACAAAAGATAATCATGATGAGGATGATCTTGTCAATTTTCAACAAATATTATTAGACGCAGAGAAGCCTCTTTACGAAGGATGTCCTGACTTCACAAAGTTGTCGCCAATAGTTAAACTACTCAAGTTGAAGGGTAAGTACGGATGTTCTGATAAGTTCTTTACTGAATTACTAGGATTGTTAAAGAAGATGCTACCTTCTGGTAACGAAATGGTGGAAAAAACTTATCAAGCCAAAAAAATATTGAAATTGATGAGATCAGGATACATAAAGATACATGTATGTATCAACAACTGCCTTCTTTACTAGAAGGATGACAAGGATTTGATCACTGTCTAACTTGTGGGATATCAAGACGGAAGGTGGATAATAAGACACATAAAGTGAACGAAAACATTCCAAAGAAAGCTAATGTGGTACTTTCCAATTATACCAAGACTGCAACGACTATTTAAGCTAGAAAGTATTTTAGAAGATTTAAGATGGCACGCGACACGGAGGATAACCGATGGTGTGTTACGTCACCCCGCAGATTCAAAGGCATAGCATACCATAGATGAAAATTCCTAAATTGTCAAGATCCAAGAAATCTATGGCTAGGAATATCGGCTGATGGGGTTGACGTCAACTCAGGAAATAGGAATCACAGAGTATGGCCAGTTTTAACTGTCATATACAACCGTCCTCCATGGTTGTGTATGAAAAGAAAGTTTATCATGCTTTCGATATTAATATCGGGATACCCAGGAAATCATATCAATGTTTTTTTAGAACCGTTGGTTGATGATCTGCAAACCTTATTCGATAAAGGGGTTGATACATATGATGCATCCACAAAAGATAACTTTAATCTACATGTCGTTGTGTTATGGACAATAAATGATTACCCTGCACTTGGTACATTATGTGGCTACCCGTATAGTGGATTCAAAGGTTGTGTAGCGTGTGGGAAAGATACAAACTGTGTTAGACTTTCTGCCTCATTTAAGCAAAGTTATGTTGGTCACATACGATATCTACCATATGACCATCCATTCAGAAGGCAAAGGAAGGTATTTAATGGACAACAAGAATTTCTTCCGGCTCCAAATCCAATGACCGGGGAACAAATATACAACGAGGTACAACATATTGAAAATAAGTGGGGAAAAGGAAAACGAACAAACAATAATGCATCGGAAAACCAAGAAGATACGAGAGGCAGAGGTGGGAAGATTCAAAAGCATAAAAGAAACATAACAAGCGAGGGTAGTTCGCCAAGTAAACAGACAAAACGGTGCGTATTGGAAGAAATTCAACAATTGGTATCGAAAACTTAGGTATTGGAGGCATAATTTGCTCCACATTGTATTGATTCTTATGGATGTAGAAAAGAATGTTGCTGAGAGTCTCGTCGAAACTTTGCTACATGTTCCAAGAAAGACGAAAGATGGATTGAATGCTCGATTGATCCGGCCGAGTTGGGGTAAAACAAGAGTTGTTTGCTATGCAAGAACAAGACAAAACAACACTACCTCCAAAGAAAGTTACACATTAACTAATGCTAAAAAGATATTTTTGTGAAACTTTACACAACATCAAGGTACCACAAGGCTATTGTTCAAATTTCTCTAGTTTGGTCAGCCTAAAGGATAGGAAGCTCATTGGCCTAAAATCGCATGAGAATCACATGCTAATGCAAGAGTTTCTGCCCATTGCAATACGCTCAATCATGCACCCACCCACACGATATGCTATTATCAGGTTTTGCTTTTTCTTTAAATCAATATGTTGCAAAGAAATAATATTGCAAGAACTAGATAATATGCAAGCATAACTGGTAGTGACATTGTGCCTACTCGAGAAGTTCTTTCCTCCATCATTCTTTGATATTATGATGCATTTGACTGTGCACCTAACTAGGGAGGTAAAAATATGCGGTCCCATATGCTTTCGGTGGATGTATCCATTCGAAAGATGTATGAAGGTTATTAAAGGACATGTGCGGAACGTAAATAGACCAAAAGAATGCATTGTCGAGGAGACTATTGTAGAAGAAACAATAGAGTTTTTTAGCTAATATCATAAATCCATGAAAACTGTTGGTATCCCACCTGATAAACATGAAACAGATGAAAATGAGGAAGGAAAGCCACTGTCGGTCGGAAAATCAAGTGAAGTTTCTGCAGAACTCTTTTAGAAAGCACATTTGTATGTAATAAATAATACAGATGAAATTGTACCGTATAAGTAAGTCTTACTAACACATGTCTATTTCGTTACTGAAAATGATCTATCAAATATACTAATCAAACACATTGTTTTAGGCGACACAAGCAAGTTTTGAAAACAGAAAACCCAGGTAAACGAATAGCAGTTCTGTAGAATGAGCACATCAAATCTTTTTCCAAGTGGTTACGCAAAGAAATAATTAATCTTATGTTACTCAACATACCCTTTCTAAACCTTATTTCTTTGCTCATTTTGATCTGAAAATTGGTGTACTTATTATTTTGAGCTAATATATACTTGTAATGAAATTCAGGGTGGGAGAGAGTTAGAAATCGACAAAGAAAGTGTATCAGAAACTGTAAGGTGGATATCCTATGGACCACGCGCCACCGTAGTGAAATACGATGCATATCACATCAATGGGTATACTTTTCGTACGAAATGTCATGAAGGCAAAGTTTACCAGAACAGTGGGGTTAGTGTTGAGTCATTAGATATGCACATATCTAAATAAGTTGTAACCACAAGACAAGCCTATTATTATGGGGTTTTACAAGAGATATGGGAACTAGATTACCGTTACATTCAAATTCCTCTTTTCAAATGTGACTGGGTTAATCACAAAGTTGGTGGTGTGAAAAGCGATACTACTCTTGGGTATACATTGGTTGACCTGAATAGTTTAGGCCACAAGGTTGATCTGTTCATATTAGTCGCACAAGCATGACAAGTGTTTTATGTGAAAGACCAGGTAGATAAAAAATTGTCTATTGTGTTTAAGACACCTCCCAAGAATTACAAAGATAAGTATGACGAAGCCGATGAGGAATTTAATACCGTCATTCACCAAAGATAATGATAACATATTGCCACGTTTGGATCGATGTGACTCGGGTAACGAATCACGAACTGACTACTATTGAACCGACTGTGGAGGTGTTGTTATACGAAAATCCAAGTGAACCATGTTATGGTCAAGTTTTCACACTCTACCTTTATCATATTTCACTCTTTTAAAGCATAAAGACATTTAATTTTTTGTACTTGTTTAAGGATTTATGTTTATAATACAACACTTAATATTAGTTAAATATGTTAGGTATATTATTTTGTACTTGTTTAAGGATTTATGTTGAAAAGCAAGAATTCTCACAGATTGGAGATGTATGGAAGTTGTGCTAGTTGATGTGCTATAGTACAGAGTTAATTCTAGTGATGTCATTGTTAAGTCTGTTTGACCATTCTTTAGTCTGGTAGTGCAAAAATTAAAAAATGATTTTTACTGTCTAAATAGAACCGTTACCTAATTTTAGGTGGTCAGAAGTATTTATATCGATAATTTTTATTTTTAGGATTCATATTTATCCTTTATTTACTTTATCCTAATCTTTAAAAGTTTAAATCTTTTCTTTCGATTAAGTCTCCTTACCAGCACTAAACCCTTATTGCGCTGCACTACAAGTACTTCAATTAACATAAAAGATGGCACAATTAAAGTTTGTAAACAAGTACAATCAAGTGGGATTTCTCAAAAGCTCACGAAAGCACATGCTTCGAGCAGATTGTGGACTTTCTAAAGGGTAGTCATATCAGGTATGCCCTTACTCATAATCGAGCTATCTATGATTCCTTAGTCAAACAGTTCGGCAGATCGCACGCTAGAACTATTGTGTGATGGGATGCTAGAGTTAAATACAACTATTGATACTTTAGATTATTCAATCATGAGGAATCACGAAGCAAGCTTCAATTGGTGATGCCTCGTGGATTTCAATGTTGCCAAATAATGACCACTTTCGTGGATTGGAAAATATTGGATATCTAACTGATGGAACATTCACTTTTTGGAAAAGTCATTTTACGCCACAATGGCGCTTCCTTGTGCATCATCTTTTACATTGTATGAGCTCTAAAAATGGTGGATGGGATCAATTTGGAAGCAATATTGCTTCTCGCATTGGTCCGCTCTCCACTGGCGACTCTTCAATTTTTCAAAAATGAATTTTTGATGCCATGGTTGCTAATGCTAAGAATAAGAAAAAGTTTTTGATGTACCCAAGATTTTTGCAAATGATCTTAAATGTTGAAACAGCAAGCAAACATCCTTACATTGCTGTCCCTTTCACTAAAAAGATATTTGGTAATATGAAAAGGGGTTTTGAAGGGGTACACAGGCCACTTTTGCCTGCTATGTTGCCTGCTGTTGATACTGACCCTGCAGGTACATCTACATCTGCTCCATCTCCTAAGCTACATCAAGCTCACTCAACCTACATCTGAACCAGAAAAACAAGAGTTTGAACAGAGGACACCAACACCCCCACCACCTTCACCTTCAGTCCATGAGGAAGAACCACCGGATTCCTCAACCACAACCTTCAACACCCACTCCTACAGCAGAACCCAGTTCTTTATCTATGGAAGATCTACTTCAACTGGTTCCACAACTGATTTCAAGGGTTGATGAGTTGGAGAAAAAATTGAAGAAGACCAAGAAGTCACTGGGTACTACTTTTTTGATGTTGCTCAAAAGAGTTAAGAAATTGGAGGGGAAATTCAAACAGAAGGCGATGCACATTACAGACTCAGAAGGTGAGGAATCCTCTGAGGAAACTCAAATTAGTCCTCAAGGATTGGAAGCAGCTAAAATTGATAAGGTTTTACAATGTACCTTTTTGAGAGGTCGTTTAAGCCCTTATTTGATCTCTTTTGTATCCGTTATCACTTAATATCGTTCTTTTTCACTTTTTAGGTCTCTTGAAGGAAAATTGCTGGAATGGCACTTATTTGGATGAAAAGGCGTGGATATACGAAGAAAATGGCCAAAGTCAAGAATCGAGACACTCAAGCTGCTGAAACACAAGGGGACGGCGTCAGGTGTTATTAGTGACACCGTCGGAGCATGTGTTGTGACGATACAGTAGCCAAATTGCTTATTTTCAAGTGACGCCTTTAGGTTTTAAAAGAGTAGGGACGCCGCAGCCCGACGGCCTAGATTTGATCCGCACGACGCCGAGATGAAGGGACGGTGTCACAACCATAAGGTGACGCCGCCGCAAGACTAACGCCAAGACGAAACCCTAATGACGGCGACCGACGGGCCACAAATCAAAAGGTGACGTCGTCGACTTGTAATCTTATATATAGAATCCGAATGTTTTAGTTTTCGTGTGTAGTCTTTTGGAGTAAAAACCTAAACCGAACCAAGGCTGTCTTGTACAATATTTTAGGGTTCCATACCGTATCTTACATCAAGATAAGTGTTTTACTTTATTAATTCAATTATGTCTTCAATTACTTGTGTGTATGCTTGCATGTTTCCCATGTCCGGCTAATTTACTTGTGTGTTTGCTTAGGGAATATGAAACTTAATTATTGAATATTTATTGGTTGTCTCTTATCATAACTGTTAATGATCTAGTATTGCGATAGGTCATTCGTTGTGTAGTTAATGCTTGATTAATCTTTGTGAACATTAGCTTATAATACCTAGAGTCATTGTAGGCTAAAACATCCGAAGAGTACCTTAGAGTTAAGTCTATGAATCCTAGAGATTTTGTAGGCGATAACCTTTGGTAGTTTCAAAGAGTTAGGGATAAACGCATACCCTAAGACCTTAGACACACAACGCGATTAAGAATAAGGACGTGACAATTCAACCACCAATAGGAGATAATTAAGGAGTAATAAAACCTAAGTAAACACATATTTAAATCATCATACGAGCACACAATAATTAGACATAGACTACATACACCTTAGTTAGATAATTAGATAAGTAGAAGTAATCGGTAGAAATACCAACCCCCCAAATCCAAACCCCGAGGTTCGTACCTTTCCATTTCCTAAAAAAACATAAAAAGATAAAAAAATAATCTTCCTCAACCCCAACCTTAGCGTAGTAACTTCTCACTAGCATTCCTATTCCCCTAGAGAACGATATCAATTCCCGTGGCTTACCCTAATACTATACTACAACGATTAGGTTCACTGCCTAGGGTGTTGAAAAACTTGCTCGACGAAAAGGAAGTTCCTTTGACCCCGAACGACGCGTGTAACGTTATCAAGTTTTTGGCTCCGCTGCCGGGGAATAGAATAGCTAGTTAGTAGTCCACCTTGTTTAGGTTTCCTTGCTTGATTCCTATCAAGTAAATTTTTTTTCCATTTTTAGCTTCCTCGTAGTCTATCCCCCTTCTTCGTGACCTTTGTTCGTAACCCCATCACTTTTCATCATGGAAGGTGATAAGCATCCACCATTCTTCAACCTACCACCAAATGACCCGCCAAGAGGCCGTACTCTTGGTGAATACTCCAGACCAAGCCACCAAGGCTATAGCAACACAATTGATCTTCCCGACCAAGCCCAACACAATTGATCTTCCCGATGCTACTACTCGGGAGACCACGCGTCTGCGTCTCTTCCAATTCTCTCTACGGGACCAAGCTAGTAATTGTCTTGAGCGACTTCCCGCCGGCTCCATCTCAAATTGGGATGATCTACCTCTCGCTTCCTTGCTTAATTTTTCCCACCGGGGAGAACCACTAAGCTTAGGAATGATATCTTGATGTTCCAACAAAGTCAAGGTGAATCTCTCTATGAAGCATGGACTCGATTCAAGGACTTACTTCATAAAGTCCCTCATCATGGCATTGATCTTTGGCTCCAAGTCCAACTCTTCTATGATCATGTCAACTTCCCCACCAAGCGATCCATTGACCAAGTGGCCGGTGGAAAACTTAGTGTTCTCACCGCGGAAGAATCGTGGGGTATAATAGAGGACCTTGCTCTCTATGACAACGAAAGTTGGAATGACCCCCGTGAGTTTCCCAAAACCGTTAAGGCAATCTCCTTGCCTCCCATTGACTCACAATCTTCCGACCGTAGGATGCTTGAGCTTGAAGATCAAGTTAAATTCCTAATGAGCTCCTACGAAAACCCTAAGTCTTCACATCAAGTGAATAAAATCACTCTACCTTGTGAGTTATGTAGTGGTCCTTATGACACTCGTGATTGCACAAGATTCCCCGAACAAGCTTTTGCGGACTACGCCTCCACGCGTACCGACGGAGCGGGAGAGAAGTGGTACACTTTCAAGCCCGAACAAAACAGCTTAGGAAACTCTTACAACCCCTCATGGAGAAATCACCCTAACCTTAAGTGGAACCAAACCTCAAGCACACCCCAAATCTCATTTAGTCCACCTAATAGGTTCAATCCTCCAAGCACCGGGAACCCCACTAGTCTTGAGGCAATTGCATCTAGATTCATGTCATCTCAAGAAACTCGTTTGACTAAGGTTGAAGCCGATTTTAAGCGGCGACAAGGCGAGATGACAAACAAGCTTGATGCCCTCTTAAAAGCCATTAATGACCGAGAAATTGGAGCACTCCCAAGTGATACTATAAAGAACCCAAAAGTGAATTCGATTTCATCGACTTCATGTTCTTGTTCAGCATGGGAGAGTGCACATCCATGCCCCTCACACCCAACGGTTCACTCGGTAAATGCTATCAACAAGGGTTCCAAGAAATCCAAAATGGGGTACCAAGGCCCCGCACCATTGGTGGAACCTACTCTTGAAAAACCCGTCAACCAAGAACCCAAACCTAATCTAGAGGAGGAGTACAAGGAACTCCATCAAGAAAAACCGGTTCTTGAAGTCTTAGCTCATGCACCTTATTATAATGCTTTAAAAGAAAAATATGAGTTAGAACTTAAACTTGGAAAATATGGGTCCACTTTTTTGCGAAATAATCTACCTAAGAAGTTAGACGATCCCGGGCTATTTACTCTTCCATGTAGGCTTGGAACTTCCAAACCTCTCGATGCTCTAGCCGACTTAGGATCATGCATCAATCTTGTTCCATTGTCCCTCCATAGAAGCCTTAACTTAAGTAAGATAGAACCAACGGAAACCATCTTAGGTCTAGCGGACAGTAGTATTGCATATCCGGTAGGGATAATAAAAGACATGGTAGTACACGTAGGAGAATTGACTCTTCTGGCAGATTTCCATGTGCTAGACATGAATAAGGACCCGACATGCCCCTTGCTAGTAGGAAGAGGATTCTTAGCTACCGCTAGTGCCATCGTTGATTGTAAGATGTCTAAAATAGTGGTAGGAGAGGGGAGTGCTAGGTCAATTTACGATGTCAAAAAGCATACTTACTACAAGGAAGAGGAACTCCCACATGAGATTAGGTTGGATAGAGCGCCATCTAGATACGGACCTTGGATAGATAAGAATGATGGATCTGGACACATTCCTTGTGTCAATGATATTTTGTATAATATTATCAAGCAAGCGGAATTTACTTAACAATACTTAGAAGATGAATTTTATGATGTATAGTAAACACAGATTAAACACAAAACTTAAGCTCCAATATTATTGATGAATAATACAAGTGATCTTAGCTTATCACTAGGGTTACAACCTTGAAGCCTTTGTGAGTAATACGTAATTCTAAGTGTTCGTAAAACAATAACCTAGGACCTCCTTTTATAGCACAAGGAGTCCTTTACAAGATAACAATATAGCTAACAATATAGAATATACACAGAATCTATTCTATACTTATCTAGACACGTTTTTCCTTATAATAAACTAATAGCAGTGGTAATAATCTTCTAGCAGTGGTAACTCGTTTCCACTGTTAGTGTAATCCAAACACTTGTCTTCCACGGCTATCACTGGTAACAGATTATTCCCAACAATCCTCCCCTAAACTTATGATTTCTCTGCAAATCAATAAGTTTCTTCAATCTGCATCACCTTCAAGGATTTGGGGAATTCAACCAAACACTTTACTTCTTCCTTAGCTTTGATAGCTCTTGAACATTGATCTTGAAGCCTATGTAACAATGCTCTGACCTTCTCATTGTCTTCATGAACTCTTATTGTTGTACATAACATAACTGTGAGAGTTCCAGCTCTAAGTGGATATTCTTTCTCAGCAAGCATGAAAACATCCAATCTATTTATTGTAGAAACATGATGAACTTCACATGAATCATAGTAAAACCACTTAGTACCATAAGTAGAAAATGAGAACTTCCAGAAATCATCATTAACATCAGGTTCATAGAGCCTTCTAAGATTAAGCCATAACTGCATCTCCTTCACATCCTTGAGATCTTGAGCATCAAACCTTTCTTGAACTAACTTCCACAATCTGTCAAGATCATCTCTGTCAAAAGCTTTAATAAGATCTTCAAAGTGAATAAATGAGGAAGTTTCACCACCAAGCCTTTTGATCTTCCATGTTAGAGCAAAATTACTAGTAGTGTAAACCTCCTAGTCAATGATATGATGTCTAACTTGCAGTGGCTATGGATAGAAATCTTCTTCTTCTATCACAATCATCTCAGTCATCTTTTCTTCAGTGAACTCCTCAGTTGGAACTTCTTGTTCTTTAGCAACCTTGGTCTTTTTACCAGTCTGAGAATCACCATCTTTAGCCTTTCTCTTCAAGTTAGGATACCTCATTTTTTCTTCTTCAGAATTCATTGGAATAAAATCTCTATCTTGCCTCTGAACTCTATAGTAAATGCCTTCAACTCTGTCATCAGGCATTCCCTTGAATTGATGTCTTTTCCAACTACCAACCTTGCAACAATAATCTTTCATCTGTGAAATTATCTGTGCCTTTGTTGGTTGTCTTGGTTTCTTATGACCTTTCTTGACTGAAACTATAGCCTCTTCAAGTGCTTCATTGTTCTTCATCTGTATAAAATCTGCTATCTGTGCAGTTCTTTGTTCTTCTGTCAAAGATTTATCAGCTATAAGGTCAATTGCCTTCTTCTTGATTATTGGATCTTTTGCAATCAAGAATTCAATTTCTTCTTCAGTAGGTACGAACTCTGGAGTCTTTTCTCTTAACCTTGTAGGTTGAACAGTTGAATCTGGATTAATCAATCTATCCAGTCTTCTAGCCTCCATAAAGCTTGCAACTTCCATTTCTTCAAGCTTTTTCTTTTCAGCAACCTCTTCTTCAGTAATCTTCTTTGCAAGATCAGCATCATGAGCAATCTGAATTTGAACTTTCTTTGGAATCTTTCTTCTAGGTTGCTCTTGACTTTCCATAACTGCTTTACATTTGTCTTGCTTCAGTGTAACAATTTCTTCACTTGCAGTGTCAATATTTTGTTCATCAGTGGGAATAGTTGCCTCTGCGGTGTAAATGAAATCAGTGGTAAAATCAGTTGCAGTACAGCAAATCTCTTGCTCTGGTTGCTCTTCTTGAGTCTCAGCTTCCTCTGCACCTTTACTGGAAACACCTTCATCTTCAAAATCAATTTTCCTCCCCTGAGTTTCAGCACCAGTTTTCCTCCCCTGTTTGGGAGAATTTCCCAAATCTTGATCAAAATCAGCTGAATCCCCATTGTCAGGTGAGGATGAAGATGATAACACCAACTTTGCAGTTTTCCTTTGTCTTTTCAACCCCTGCAACTCTTCCTTCAATGTCTGAATCTCCTCTTTCAAATGGAAAATATCCTTGGCATGATCCTTCTTGACTTTTGCCAGGTCCTTTTGTAGAGATTCAACCTGCTTGGCTAACTGTGTACACAAAACCATCAATTTCTTTTGTTTCCCACTGCCCTCATCACTTCCAACTGTGTGACCTGTTGGGAGAGGTAAATCATAGGGCATTGGCTCAGATTCCTCCCTAGTTAAACTAGGTTGAAGTCTAGAACCACCACTGCTTGTTCCAGTACCAAAAGGTTCAGAAACATGTTGTGTTGTCATGAGAGAAGTTGGCTGTTTATGCCTCCTCTCATAGGTGTGAGAAACAGGTGGAGTATAATCAATGTTTGGAACAGAGAATATGGGTGTGTTTTGTTCAGGTAAAATCTTTGCAAGCATTTGAGGTAAAAGAGGTGTAAAAATCATGTTGCCATCTTTGTTCATGTTTTAAAAAACTTTAGGCTTAAGACAACCGATTTTATAAACATTAGTATGGGGTTGCAGTTGAAATTCATTTAGCACTGCTTGCAGAAACCTTGGATACATTAAAAATTTTGTTGAACTCTTTACATTGCCAGTTATACTTGTAAAAATATATTTTGACCAGTTAAAAATCTTAATAGTGGCTAGACAAACCAAATGGTAAGCCATGGTTGAACTAAATTGCTCATAAGATGTTTTCTTTGGACTGAGACAATGCAAAAGAGTATGTATCAAAAATCTCCATTGGGGACAAAAACCACTCTTTTTAAAAGTAGCCTTTTTATCAGTGGTATCATACCCCAAGGAAGATAAAGTATCATGAATTTCTGACATAGGTAATATGATGATACCATTGAGATCATCCAATTGGAGAACTCTCCTCAAGGATGCCTCAGTAACATCAATAGTTACCCCATCCATAGTGGCTCTTAGAGCATCCACTGTTTCATGTGTATCTCCATTCTCAAGTGTTATGGACTGAGCAAAAGTCTAAAACTATTTGATTTGAGAGATATAGACTGTGGGTTTTAAAAGCAAAGCATACCTTATATGGGTAGTATTCAGAAAGTCCACAATCTGGTGAAAAACAGGGCCACTCTTCTCGTTTGACTTTTGTAGGTAGGCCACTTGGTTGTGCTCATCTGCAATTTTTAATGGTGCCATAGAAACTTTTGATGAAAAACGATATTATGTCAGTAATAATTGAAAGAATAACTATCCAATTGAGATAAAAGATATATAGAGGTAGGGTTTAAGAGTATTGCGCAAGAAAATTATCTAAGGAAAGTATTTATCTTTAGAGGATAAATATTTAAATAGGAAAGTAGATAATTCTCTAAAAATTTACCCTATATATATGGAAAGCAAGTTTTTCTACAACGGCTAGTAAAAATTTTGTTACTGACACAATCAGTTGTAACGGCTAGAACAACAGTGGTAAAATAACACTGTCAGTGGAAACTGTGAACTAGCAGTGGGAATTTTTCACAATAATTTCAAAGAGCAGTGGTAAATAAAAACATATGAAAACTAGACTGCTTTTATCATAGTTTTTAGCAAACTACCAGCTATGAACGGATTTGATATGTCTTTACTATGAGCCGCAATCATAAAGAATATGGAGAGTTGATAACCATATAGTTTTTGGTAAACTATCAACCATAAACGGATTTGTTAAGTCTTTACCAGTAGCCGTTTGCTCTGGACTAGTTGATTCTTATGTGGATTAGACATGGTGAATCAATAACCATTTGTTGTGTATCTCAGTTATACACCTTTTAAGATCAACTCCCATCTAAGCTGCATAAAGGTTAAAGTACAGAACATATACAAACTTATACAACAATTTTGGTACCCAGAAACTTCCACTCAACACCAAAGACATTTTGACACAAAAATTTATGGATTTAGCATTCCAATACTTGTTACCAAGTAGTGAAATCTACCCACATCAAGTCCTTTTGTTAATAAAAGATAGTTGTCATCAAGATGAATTTTGACAACTTGAATTAGTCCTTTTTCATAACAGTCATGTATGAAATGGTGTCTAATTTCAATATGTTTAGTCCTTATGTGTTGAACTGGATTCTTAATAATGCAAATGGTACTGCTATTGTCAATATGAATGATGGTATTCATGAAATTTTACCCATAGTCCAAAAGTTGATTCTGAAGCCATAGAACTTGAGCACAGCAACTTGCAGCAGCCCACATACTCTCATTGATGAATTTGCAACCATAGTTTGTTTCTTACACGCCATGACACTAATCATTGCCAAGAAATTAGCATCCACCTGTTGTAGATTTTCTATCCAAGCTAGCTCTAGCATAGTCACTATCTGAGTAAGTAACCAGATCTAAAGGAGAATCTCTGGAGTACCACAATCCCAGTGTAGGAAAGGCTTTAAGATATCTGAAAATCTTCTTCACAGCAGTCAAGTGAGAGAACTTGGGAGTGACTTGAAACCTTGCACAAGCACACACAGCAAACATGATGTCTAGTCTAGATGATTTAAGATACATCAAAGAGCAAATCATAGACCTGTACATATGCACATCAACTGCTTCACCACTATTTTCCTTCAAAAGTTGATGTGTAGTCTTTTCTGCAGGAATGTTGGATGACTTAACATCAGTGAACTTAAACTTCCTGAATATCTCAGCCACATATTTATCTTGATTGATGAAAATACCATCTGGCCTTTGTAGTACTTGAAGTCCCAAAAAGAATGTGAGTTCACCCATAGAACTCATCTGGAATTCTTCTTTCATCAGTTTCTCAAGTTCTTTGCACATCTCAGTCTTTGTAGATCCAAAAATGATATCATCAACATACACTTGAACCAGCAAGATATCATTCTTGTCTTTCTTGATGAACAAAGTTTGATCCACTCTACCTCTATGAAACCCATTAGCAAGAAGATAAGTTGTTAAGGTTTCATACCATTTCCTTGGAGCCTGATGCAAGCCATACAAAGCTTTAACTACCCTGTATACTTTGTTAGGATATTCAGGGTCTTCAAAGCCTGGAGGTTGTGAGACATAAACCTCCTCATCAATTTGCCAAAATAGAAAAGCACTCTTTACATCCATTTGATAGAATTTAAAACCCACAAAGGATGCATAGGCTAAGAACAGCCTGATTGCTTCAATCGTACAACTGGGGCAAATACTGCTTCATAGACAATACCCTCCTCCCGAGTGTATCCTTGAGCCACTAGCCTAGCTTTGTTTCTAATAACAATTCCTCTTTCATCCTTCTTTTTTTCTAAACACCCATTTAGTACCTATTACCTTCTTGCCAGAAGGCAAATCACAAAGCACCCAGACCTTTTGAAGCTTAAATTGGAGCAACTCTTCTTGCATTGCTTCCACCCAACTTTCATCTTCAAGCGCCTTGTAAACATTCTTTGGCTCCATTTGTGACATAAAACACATAAATAGACATTCATTCTTGCCATCCTGAGTCTTAGATTCATATATTTTACTAATGAATCCATGAGCATCAGGAAACATTGTTTGTATTCTAGTCTTCATAGGTGAATAGACATCCCCAATCACATTTTCAAGAGGATGTGATTTATGAATAGAAGTGTGGGGAGTATGAGGAATTGTAACCTCACTTGGCATATTAGAGATTTCAACATCATTGGCTTGAGCTTCTTCTGTAACTGGAGTTGAGATTTCCACTTCTGCTGTTGTAGTGGAAACTTCTGGGCTAGCAGTGGAGTTTGAATTGCCACTGCTTTTAGTGTTTTTAGCATTCAAGTTGCTACTTCCTTCCTTTCCAAAGTCATTAGAAGGATGAGCATCTCCAGTATTTGTTATATCATCATTATCTGCATATCCCCAAAGTGGTAGACTAAAATCATCTTGATCATCTGCATGATCTTTGCTTGGCTCATCATCATCAAGAAACTCTTCTGAACCTGCAAAATCAAAAGAAGATGTACCTGTAGAGATAGGCACATAATTCATAGTATTGGTTAGTGTATCAAGATCAAACAGCCTTTCTGGACCAGTTCCTTTTAGATTAACTTTATTTTCCAGAAACTTCACATGCAGATTCTCTTCAATCTTTTGGGTTCTTAAGTTGAATACTCTAAAAGCTTTGCTGACCATGGAATACCCAACAAAATATCCTTCATCAGATTTTTCATCAAACTTTCCCAGATAATCAATGGTATTGAGAATAGTTACACGACATCCAAATGGTCTCATGAAGTCAAGGGTTGGAGGTCTACCCCTAAATAACTCATAAGGTGTCTTGTTCTTTTTTTACCACTAAAACCCTGTTTTGCACATAACATGCAGTGTTAACTGCTTCAGCGCAAAAAGTGATTGGCAATTTAGAATCTGCCAACATGGTTCTAGCAGCCTCTATTAGTGTCCTATTCCTCCTCTCAGCAGCACCATTTTGTTGAGGAGTTCTAGCAACACTAAATTCTCTTTAAATACCTTTATCTCTGTAAAACGCATCCATAACTCTATTCTTGAACTCTGTTCCATTATCACACCTAACAATTTTAACTTTCATATCATATTGGTTTTAAACTTCTGTGACAAAGATTTTGAGGATTCCTATTGTTTCATCCTTGGTTCTAAGAAAGAAAACCTATGTAAACCTGCTAAAATCATCAGTCACCACTAGACAATATTTCTTTAGATTCAAGCTCCTCACAGATGTAGGACCAAATAAGCCCATATGTAACATTTGAAGAGGGTGAGCAATAGAGTTAACCAACTTTGACCTGCAAGAAGCTCTGTGTTGTTTGCCTTTAAGACAAGCCACACAGGTTTGATCATTTTCAAATCTTTTCTGAGGTAAGCCTCTCACCAAACCATCTTTGACTATCTTATTAATGGTTTTGAAGTAACATAACCAAGTCTTCTATGCTATAACATGGATTCATCCACTGTCTCTTTTGCAAGCAAGAAAGCATAATCATCTTTAGCAACGATGTTGTTCATATCAAAGCTATATAGATTGCCTTTTCTAGGAATTTCAAGAAGAATCTGACTTTCATCAGGCATCTTAAAATCCTTAGAGAGAACAAAGCACATATCTTTGGTAAAAAGAACATTGTTCTTCTTGTCACACATTTGTGAGACACTAAAAATATTATACTTAAGCTCTTTTACATAATACAATGTGTTCAAAGTCCAAGTTACCGCTTTTGATTACTCCTTTACCGTGAACTTTACCATTAACTCCACCTCCAAAGTGACATACCGTCCATCATAATGTTCAAAATCGAAAGATAGGACTTGTTTTCTCATGTTGCCTTGAACACCCACTATCTGTATATCCTTGATCTGACCTTTTTGACCTTGGATGTTCCTGCCCATAAGAGTAAAGAGTTAGTTTCTTTTGGGGACCCAAGCCATGATTGACTTGGATCTGCCTCTGTATCAATATAGTTAAATCTATCAAAGGTCAATGATACACCATTGGGATTGGTTTTAGAGGTAATTCCTTTAGGTTTCCATTCCTAACATGCTGAGGCCTTCACAAAGATTGCCCATGTCCCCCCTTTTTTTGTTTATAACCCTTGCAGTGGCAACTTTTGAATGAGCAGTGGTAACTGCTGGTTTGGTTTTAGGTACCCACTGTTGGTTATAATGAACCTTTATAGTCTTAAAAGTTCCTTTCACTGTTTGTGCAGATTTTGCAAAAGATGTTTTAGACTTTGCACTTTTAACAGGTGACTTAGGGTGAGTAGTGTGAACAGATTTTGCTGTGGCAAAAGTTTTGAGGCCACTTCTTAATTGAACTGCTCTTGGGATCATTTTGCTGTGTTGATTAGGGAGTACATTATTTTGAAACCTGTTTGACTTCACCCTTTTGTTCCCAAAGACTTCCCTTCTCCCAACATGATAATCACAATAAGCATGTAGATGATCAAAACTACCACAGATATGGCATGACTTATTGTTCATAACAAAATCACTTCCTAGTTGTTGAGATTTAACATGGTTCCAACTCCTCTGGTTAGCCCTAGGAGCTGTAGGCTTATTCCTATACATCTCTGCATACCTTATAGGTGATCTAGGTTTAGTTGCTTGTTTCCTAGGTTCATTTGTAATGGTATTAACAACCTTTGGGACAGAAGTCTCTACACACTTTTTAACATTCTCATCAACCACTGATGAGTCACTAGCACTTTCAAACACATCATTATCCAGCTTAACATCTTCCTCACCTTTCACAGTATTGGGAGGACCATACTCACGAATGGGTTCCTGAAAGTCTTCTAAACCAGTATGAGATAAATCTATACCTGGAGGTGCTGGAACACCTCTTAGTGGTGGAGGCACAGTATTATAACCCATACCAGACTTAACTTTACTGTTTATTTGAGCATCCCAAATTTTATCTATAGAATTAGACTGATAAAAACATGTGTCAACATTTATATTGACATTTTCATTAATCTTTCTAAGTTTGTCAAGCTCTTTTTGGTAAGCCTCATTAACAGCAGTTGTATGTTCTACCTCCCTTCTAAGAAGAATCATATCATCATTGTATTTAGTCTCATTATCTCTATAGTACTCTAATTGCTTTTCTAAAACAGCTAGACCTCTCCTAAGGTTTGATACAACATAATTAGAAGCAACTAACTCTGTTCTTTGACTTTCAAAAGCTTCATTAAGTCTTTCTACTTCTCTAGCAGCCCTACATGTTTTAGAACAACTATCAAAGTTTTGTACCTCAGAATCAGAGAAAGCCATGAGAGCAAATTCCGTAGAGATAAGAGCAGCATCTGGATGTTCTTCTTCTTTATCATCAGCCATGAAACTCCAATCATAGCTTACACCATCAATAGCCAACATAGCCTTTGGTTCGTCCACAGTTGACTCCTTCTTCTGCTTGTACCAAGTTGACTTGTTGTCCTTGGTCTTTGGTCTTCTGTATTCTCTAGCAAAGTGTCCTAACTTGTGATAGTTAAAGCACTCTACTTTCTTCTTGTCAAACCCTTCAGTTTCACTTCCATTGATGTGTATTGGTTTGCTTGTCTTCTTGTAGAATTTCCTAGTCCTCATGCTAAGAAGAGCAATCTGCCATTTAATGTCCATATCTTCTAAGTCATCTTCATCAATTTGCTCTATGTCTTCATGAGTCAGTATAGAGCCATTGACTTGAGTAGAGATGAATGCATAGAAGGTAGGATCTCCAATACCGCAGCTTCTTTTAGAACCTCAGCAGTGGTAATGCTAACATTACCGTGGAAACCTTAGAACCAGCAGTGGCCATATCCTCATCACCGGCATCCTCGAATCATCACTGCCAACGAGGTTGACAACAATGCCAAGTCGCTTGAGCTTGTACCCGCTTTCCGCTTCTTCAGTCTTTGTTCAATGAGCTTAAAGTTATTATAAAGATCATTGAGCTTCATTGTTTCAATGTCTACTTTATTCTCCCATACAGTGACATTAGTTTGAAACTTTGAAGGCAAACTTCTTAGAAACTTTAAATTGAGGTCTTCCTTTTCTACCTCAATACAAAACACAGTTAGCTGTGTAACAATCTTCTGAAGTTTGGTGAAGATGCTGTCAAGAGAGTCATTGCTTGAAGCAGAGAAATTTTCATAGCTTTCCTTCAACAAAGTCTTTTGAGTCTTCTTAGTGGCATCATTACCACCATACACTAAGCAGATTTCTTCAAAGAGTTCCTTAGCAGTCTTGAACTTACTGAATGCAATGATCTGGTCTCTAGGAAGAGTCATCATCAACAAACTTCTAGCCTTTAAATCATTCTTCCTTAGTGCTTTCTCAGAACTAGACTCAGGCACAGAAACTGTCACCACATCCGTGTCTCCAACCTTCTGAATCTTTGACACAAGCTTGAAAGAATCTCCAGTTAAGATGATTTCCCAAAGAGAATAGTCTTGTATAAGAAAGTATTGCTCAATTAGTATTCTCCACATCTCAAACTCATTAAGTTTGAGCTTAGGCAGCTTTGGTGAAGAAGCGTTTGAACTGGTTGTTTTCCATCTCCATTGAGTTTTGGTGAGTAGTTAAGCTTGTTCCTTGGATCTTCTAAAACAAAATATCAGAACCTTCGCTCTGATACCCCTTGATGGATCTGGACACACTCCTTATGTCAATGATATTTTGTATAATATTATCAAGCAAGCGGAATTTACTTAACAATACTTAGAAGACGAATTGTATGATGTATATTAAACACAGATTAAACACAAAATTTAAGCTCCAATATTATTAATGAATAATACGAGTGATCTTTGCTTATCACTAAGGTTACAACCTTGAAGCCTTTGTGAGTAATACGTAATTCTAAGTGTTCGTAAAACAATAACCTAGGACCTCCTTTTATAGCACAAGGAGTCCTTTACAAGATAACAATATAGAATATACACAGAATCTATTCTATACTTATCTAGACACGTTTTTCCTTATAATAAACTAATAGCAGTTGTAATAATCTTCTAGCAGTGGTAACTCGTTTTTACTGTTAGTGTAATCCAAACACTTGTCTTCCACGGCTATCAGTGGTAACAGATTATTCCCAACAAAGAGTTTCATAGGTCCTCAACGATCTTTCTACCTAGATGAAGCCTTTACTAGTAAAGCAACTTTTCATGAAAAAGAAATGGCTAGGGACATGGAAGTGAACCCGTTCGAGGACGCCTGAGTATTTAGGAAGATGACCGAGTTCCTAGGAAGCTTGCCCGTCAACCTTGTCATGAATAAGTGGAAAGTTGAGAGCGATAAGCCCGAACATAAATGGGATTGGGATAGACCGCCTAGTGATGGTAATGGAGAGTGGCACATTAGAATAAAGATCTATGATCCTGATGGAGAGAAATTTGAAAAGGCATACCGAACCAAACATACTACTAGGAACTTAAATGATAAGTTTGATACTTATGACATTGTTAAGGATAGGCTTACTTATATCGGTACGTAGGGGCACGACTACGAGTCTAGCTACAAGACTCATAAATAAAGAAAAGCGCTTCGTGGGAGGCAACCCATGCTTAATTGTTTGCTTGTTTGTGTCATATATCTTTTATTGATTGTTCATTCTCATGTTTAAATTTGTAAAAATGCTTTATTTTGTTTTTAACCTCGTCTTAATTACATATAAAGGTATTTTACATAAGGGATAAGTGTAGGGAGGATTACACACGTTTTCAAAAGAAACGTAAACATGAGAATTTCAATTAATTAAAAGATATATCTTTGTGTTTTTTCGAGTCAAATGCTTGTATCGAGTCATAATGGATGTTTTGCAAGAAATTTTTCCAGAATCTAAAGATGTAAATTTTCCGAATTTTTCTAGAAAATCGTAGACCGTTTTTGTCGATAACCCGACGGGCGCCAGATCGCAACTGACGGCGCCAGAAGGAGCAAAAACTGATTACTTTTTCTCGTTTTCGAGCTACTTATAAATTTTTGGAATTTTCCGTGTCTTAATTTTCTAGGAATTCTCAGAAACATCCATTCCACAAGCATTATATCCTAGTTTAGTAGAGTCATATATATATTATTACCACCGATTTTATGCGAAGGTTTCGTTGTTTTCTTCAAGTGTGCAGGTTTAATTTACCAAGAAGAAGATACATAAGATGAGAAGGAGCTTTCCACGCAAACGTTCTTCTTGAAGAAAGATGTAACCACCACTATACACGGATCCTACCGAAGCTAATCGGGGAGTACTAGTTTCTTTCATCTTTTATTACCTTCCATTATCATAACTTTGATTCTTTCGGGGAACATTGGGAACAATGTTCAGTTTAAGTGTAGGGAGGGAAAATAAAACGAGAACTTTGAAACTATGCTTATCCTTGATTATTTGCTTTGTCCAATTGTATTTGTGTAATAAAACATGAGAAAATGTCGGTTAGGGTAATTTTGGCACCAAATTTAAAATTTTTCATGACATATAGGAGTGGGCCATTAGTCTTGACAAAAGCGTCTCACGGATAGGAAGTTGCATGACTAGCACAAAAACCCTTTACCACCTAAATTCCACCAAAAATGTGAGGATCGCCCTTAGATTAGTAGGAATTAAAGCATTCATCTTTAATGCTTAGTGTGTGAACCGGTAGTATAACAGATTCTAGAACTTGTTTTGTGATGCATCCCGAGATCGCTAGTAAGACTACACTTGTGTAGTTAGGAATAACTAAATGATAAGAGGCATTAGGATAACCCTTGTTTGATACCCGTAATATAATTACTTCTTCCACATCGGTTGAGTAATTCCCCCACACCTTTTGCGTTGACTCATCTTTAGTACACGATACCCCTAGTTAACCCCCCGATCCTATCCTTTTCAAGTTCTCATGATGTTTCGGTTTTCCGGAATATCAATGAAGGGCATTGTTTACACCCCACCCCCAAATGTACACCCAAATCGCCTTAGCCTACCTTGTATGCACTCAATTTTAGTGCATTACTGTTATCACACTAAACCCTTAGTTCAATTATCTAGTTGCTTGCATAAGTTGCTAAGTCGAGTCATATCCTTTGTACACAACTTTGGGACGATTGGGACTCATGGGAAAAGTTAAAGTTTATGAAATGACGGAAGGGAACGTTAAATTCAAATTCCCTTTATTTGCGTAATAATGTACTCCAAGTTTTTTAATGGAAGTTCTATTATTACTTGTAATAACGGATTACAATAAGATGGCGTGCAAATGGGCAACAAGTCGTGCCGAACCCCTTTTGAATAGCAAAACCAATTCTACTAAAAATGAAATTTTGTGACTTAAGGGTCGCAAAATTACTTTGCACAACCCGTTGAACCCTAGTCAAAAACTCCACAGATGCCGAAGCTAGGAACCCAAATGTATCAAAAGCAAAAGGGGTAAATACGTGTTGATTCTCTAAACAAGTTTTCTTGTGTTTAGCAACTTTGCTCGATTCCGCTTGTCCCAAGAACAAACCCATTGTCCCTTAGCCCAACAAGAGGGGACACTCCGGTAAGATCCACACAAGCATGTTTCCCCCCGGCCCATCCAAACACAAGTATATCACCTGGCCGTAAAGTAGACCTCCCTTCAAGCGGATCTATCGAAAGTTCACGGGCCTCTTTTTTAGAAGAAATTCCTGCTCGTTTAAGAACATCATACAAAACATCCCTAACCAAATCATGCCTGTATTTGAAACCCGGTAACTCCTTGCAATGGACCGCATGCTCGCCAAAGGAATCTAAACAAACCTTGCGGCAGACTGGGCAAGGCTCATCATCTGGAAACAGAGGGATCATTAGCCGGTACTTAAGGATAGTCCGTACTCCGTGGCCGACATATGTTGGCCTAGCCCTTCAATGGGGATAACCGTCAAGAAATCTTGAGCATGAGGAGCTCGGAGACATTCAAACACCGCTTTTTGCCGAGGGGATAAATCAAACTTCTCTCCCAAACTCCGGACGATTCCACTAAAAAGGACACACGCCAAAACATTTTGGGCTTTAGGTGGGGCGGTGTCCTTGTTAGAGAAACCGCTAAGATCGAAAACAGGATGGTAGAGTAAAAGTGTATGAAAAAAAATACTCCAAGTGTTTTAATCTTTTCAATTCGGGTCATATTAGTGTTAGAGTAATAAAAACTCAAGTGTAGGGATGTGCCTAAAAATCCCTATCGTTTTGATGTTATCGTAGAGGATGGTAGAGTAAAAGTGTATGAAAAAAATAGAAAAAGAGAAAAATAAAAAAATAGAGTGTTGAAAAAAAAATTCGGGCTACTATTCTACATCTATTTTTTATTTATGTTTGTTTGTTTCAGTTATCTAGAGTCTAGAGTGTCGAGTATTGGCTTAGCAATGCCATTCTTCGCATGCTTGTAACAAAAAGATTTTTGACTTGCCACCACTAAATTGCCTATCCCACCAAACCCTTTGTTTCCCTACCGTAAGCCTAACATTACAACCCTTTAAAAGACCTCTTTGATAGTCTTTCCTAGGTGCTTACGCCAAAGCGATGGAGGTTTGATCTAGTCTCAAGCCTATGGTAATCTATGTACTAGGACCGGTTAATGAGTGTTTATCTTCCATTTCCAACTTGCTATATTACTTATACACCCAAGAGATGTGAGTATCCAAACACCCCATGTGAGGTGCTAGTATGTAATTTCCATGCTTGTTATGACTTTTGCGAGGCTTATATGTGTTGTAGATTGTTCTAAACCAATGCTTCATGACCCCTAACTTATAAATTAATTTGCTAAAAGCACATTTGCTTGAGGACAAGCAAATACCAAGTGTAGGGATATTTGATAAGGTTTTAAAATGTACCTTTTTGAGGGATCGTTTAAGCCCTTATCTGATCACTTTTGTATCCGTTATTACTTAATATCGCTCCTTTTCACTTTTTAGGTCTCTTGAAGGCAAATTGCTGGAATGGCACTTATTTGGATGAAAAGGCGAGGATATACGAAGAAAATGGCCAAAGTCAAGAATCGAGACACTCAAGCTGCTGAAACACAAGGGGACGGCGTCAGGTGTTATTAGTGACGCCGTCGGAGCATGTGTTGTGACGATACGGTAGCCAAATTGTTTATTTTCAAGTGACGGCTTCAGGTTTTAAAAGAGTAGGACGTCGCAGCCCAGACGGCCTAGATTTGATCTAGACGACGTCAGAGACTGAAGGGGACGGCGTCACAAGTATAAGGTGACGCCGTCGCAAGACTAACTTGGCCAAGACGAAACCCTAATGACGGCGACCCAACGGGGTCACAAATCAAAAGGTGACGCCGTCGCACTTGTAATCTTATATATAGAATTCAAATTTTTTAGTTTTCAGTGTGTAGTCTTTTGGAGTAAAAACCTAAACCGAACCAAGGCTGTCTTGTACAGTGTTTTAGGGTTCCATACCCTATCTTACATCAAGATAAGTGTTTTACTTCATTAATTCAATTGTGTCTTCAATTACTTGTGTGTATGCTTGCATGTTTCCCATGTCCGGCTAATTTACTTGTGTGTTTGCTTAGGGAATATGAAACTTAATTATTGAATAATGATTGGTTGTCTCTTATCTTAATTGTTAATGATCTAGTATTGCGATAGGTCATTCGTTGTGTAGTTAATGCTTGATTAATCTTTGTGAAAATTAGCTTATAATACCTAGAGTCACTATAGGCTAAAACATCCGAAGAGTACCTTAGAGTTAAGTTTATAAATCCTAGAGATTTTGTAGGCGATAACCTTTTGTAGTTTCAAAGAGTTAAGGATAAACGCATACCCTACGACCTTAGACACACAACGCGATTAAGAATAAGGGCGTGACAATTCAACCACCAATAGGAGATAATTAAAGAGTAATAAAACCTAAGTAAACCCATCTTTAAATCATCATACGAGCACACAATAATTAGATATAGACTACATACACCTTAGTTAGATAATTAGATAAGTAGAAGTAATCGGTAGAAATACCAACCCCCCAAAAACAAACCCCGAGATTCGTACCTTTCCATTTCCTAAAAAAACATAAAAAGATAAAAAATAATCTTCCTCAACCCCAACCTTAGCGTAGTAACTTCTCACTAGCATTCCTATTCCCCTAGAGAACGATATCAATTCCCATGGCTTACCCTAATACTACACTACAACGATTAGGTTCACTGCTTAGGGTGTTGAAAAACTTGCTCGACGAAAAGGAAGTTCCTTTGACCCCGAACGACGCGTGTAGCGTTATCAGAAATCTTGGTTAAGAATTTCAGTCAGAAGAAATCCTTTAAGAATAGACTGGATAAAGAAGCTGCAAGTTCTGGTGGAGTGGGTAAGTCTGGTGACTTTATGTAACCACCGGTAAATTTCACCTCGTATTAAACTAATATAATATTCTAACGAAAGAATACATGTCCATATTCTACGTCCAAATTTTTTTTAAGAAACAATATTCTTTTATTTGATCACAAAAACTAGTTATCAGAAATCTTGGTTAAGAATTTCAGTCAGAAGAAATCCTTTAAGAATAGACTGGATAAAGAAGCTGCAAGTTCTGGTGGAGTGGGTAAGTCTGGTGACTTTATGTAACCACCGGTAAATTTCACCTCGTATTAAACTAATATAATATTCTAACGAAAGAATACATGTCCATTTTCTACGTCCAATTTTTTTTTAAGAAACAATATTCTTTTATTTGATCACAAAAACTAGCAAATGTGATGAACTCACATCTTTAATAAACATAAACATCTTTATATGTAAAACTATAAAGGTTTTCAACTTTTATTTACCACTTTACGTTATTTCGTTAACATACTTATTAAACTTTCGAACTAAACGTTAGCCATTTATTAGAGTTTTCACGAAGCCCTAATTTATTTTAGCTATGATTTTACACAACTAAATCATAATTCCTAAAGTACAACATTTTATACCTAGAGTACAAGTCATTAAAGCACGGAACCTAGCTATACTTTAATTCCGTTGTAAGCCCTAATATACAACTCTATGATTTTATGTACATGATATATTTTCAAAATACTAATGTACAAGTCTTTCAAGCATAAGTACAAGTCCTTAATGCATAAAGTTTAATGTTTACATAAAATCACATTATAAACCTCAATGTACCTACCTTAAAGCACATGATACAAACCTATATTGCACAAGCCCTTAAAATTGACTTTCCTAAATTTTCAAACCTAATGTACAACTCTCCAATGCTTTTGGTACAAGTATTTTATGCATATATGTTAAATATATCATTTACCTAAGTTAAACTAGTAATTATCTAAAGTAAAATTACAAACCTAACTAAGTATACTACATCTCTACACTCTAGGTACAACTCACTAAGGCCTAGGTACAACCCTTCAATGCCAATGCCCCTCCCCTGTTACCCTAGTTAAAATTGAACTAACTAAGTTACCATTTAGTTACCTAGTATACATGTAAAAACCCTAACCACAACTAAGTACTTGCACCTAATATTTACACATCACCTTGTTTCCCTCATCTTGAAAACCCTTCTAGGCTCATATTAGGCCACACCTCTTCATGTCCCCTTGAAACGACATTAACCTCCCATGTGTATTGGAACACCTCACCATGTCTCTTCACTTGTGAGACAAGGTGACCTAGCAATTGGAAAACCAAGCACTCCCCTTCCTATATAAACGCACCATACCCCCTTCCTTTGAGTCCCATACAATCACACATATTATACCATATCACCTACATATCACACGCACCATAAACCTATCCCATACTCACCATACATTCTGAATATTACCTTAAGTAGTGAAAGTAAAGTATTAAACAAAAGCCTAGAAGAAATGGAGTCCTTGGATAATAAATAGCAGCTCTTAGGAGGATTTTTCCTTGTGGTTAAGCATCATATTATTTGTAAGTACATCCATACTCTTTCTTTAGTCATTTTATACATTCAATAAAACATATAAGTGACTATAGATTAGTGTTATGTGGAAAAACAAAGTTAAAACCATGTTCCATTTTCTTTCTTTAAACAGCGCGCTCCAAAGACAAACACCTATTTGTAATGCGTTTTTCTTAAATGTTAGAACATGTTAGGAGTCCTTTGAGCAATCAAAATAAACATATATTATAATAACTACCACCCTATAAGTTATATTAATTAAATTGCATGATTTCGTTTTTCCACTACTGAAATGGACGCCAAAACAGGCCTAAACCCCCTACTTGCCCCTCATATATCTACTTCATGTTAGAGGTGTTAGGGTCAACTAAGGTACCATTGTAAACCCCACCTGGGATACTACAAAACGCCCCCATAACCCGGTTAAAAAGCCTAGTCGTTATCTTTAAAAACAGCCCATCATTTTGATCAAAAGTCATAAACACCAAAAAGCTTTTTACAACAAATATATGGGAAAACATGGGATTTTTGATAAATTTGATTTAGAACTATCTTATAAACATTAGAAATGGATAAAACCACATTTCACAAGGTCGCATACAAAAGATATAGAGTATCATGGTTTAAAAACGAAGATTGCAAGTTGGCAAAAATAGCTTAAGTACCCCTTTTCCGTAATTGATATCTTGCAAGTTAAAAGCTTTCAAAGTACGAGGTTTACACCATCTTAAAGGGCTTGCTGCATAGTTGTTAATGCCCCAATAGCGTCTTTAAAAACACTTATTGTCTATTTTATAATTAACCACAAAGAGGGTGACTCGCGGACATTTTCATAAAAATGCCTTGTGTACACTTTTTGAAAATTGAGTCGTGGGAGTTATAGGATGATGGGAAATGACTTAAAAAGAGTTAATAAACATATTACAACATCTCTAGGTGACCCCGTAAAGGTTAATGGGTTAAAACTGAAATTTTCTTAAAACGCGTCGTGGCCTAGTGACCATGTTCGTGGACTTGTATCTTTCTAATCAAAGAGAACTAGGACATGAGACTTATACCATTTAGAAGAGCTTACCGCAAAGTGTTTAAAGGGTCAAATGCGTTGTAGAAACACTAGCTTGCCTCGTGTAAAATCTGCCCTCTTTTAGCCCCGTTATCGCCCAAAAACAACAAAAAGCACATAACCCCCTTACTTTGTAAAATCATTGCGACCAAACCGTAAGAGCTTAAGACCTCTAGTTTGAACCATTAAAAAGACCACCGGACAAAATCTTGAAAGGATCAAGAATGTAGTAAAAACCTTTTAAGGCATCGCTTTTATTCACCCGTACTTTTATCAATTTAGGCAAAAAACTAATAAATTTTCTTACAAAATTTCAAGCATAAGAATGGTAATTTTTGTAAGATAAAGTTTTTCTTGGACTAAAAATGTAATTTCTGTGAAGTTAATTATATAAGGGTTGATTTTGTCAAAAACCCATAGTTGAGGGTTTAAAGTGTCATTTTTGAAAGTACAAGGATAAAAACTGTAAATATTTCAAATTGTGAATTATAATATTTAGGAAACATAAAATATTTAATAACTTGGATTTCTATAAAAATTTACTAACAATCATTCGAGCCATGAAAATAAGTACGATAAGCATTATTAAATTTTAAAGAGACTTCATGTATATAAAGAACATTATCGTCGCATAAACTTGAACACGAATACTAAATACATGATATACCAACTCAGGTCGAGGGTCGGAGCAGTTTGTTCATATTATCTAATTTGTTTTCCATCCAGACTACGATCACACCGAGGTGAGTTCATAGTCCCACTCTTACTTATTTGTTTTCAAAACTTGTGGGGAGATACATGGTACAAAAACCGAACACAAGTATTTTTCTGTATGTTATCCTGATTGATATTGCCTAAGTACCTACTGTTTCCACTAAAAGTCCCTCATATCATGAACCATTAATCACTTGCGAGTGAACGCGAATATCGTGAATAGATCTATTGGCAGTTGACGCCCCATTTGGTTAGCCGGATAGGTAACCAAATGCACGTTATTTGAGAATACTAGGAGAATGGCAAACTCCTACCGGAGGGCATTGTTTCTCACATCATCTCTATGATGTTTGTAACTTACGTCATTATTATGACGCGTTCGTGTTAAGGTTTTGCGTGTCATGAGACTTAGGGCAATATACTGTACTGCAATATTACTGATTTTACTACTGCTTATCTTGTGTTCAACTGATTATTATACAAACACTATGGATTCACTCAACCTTTGTGTTGACTTTTTAGCATGTTTATCTCAGGTTCATAATTTACGAGGATGGCATGGAAGGGCACGGATACTCAAGAAGGCTATACTATCATTCGATAACTTATTTACTAAACTGTAAAACCACTGGGACCTCATTTTGTAAACTCTGATATTTATATAAATCAAATGATAAATCTTTTAAAATGATACAATTAGAGTTCGTTTTCTGTTATTGTAACTGTTGAGCCATGAAGTAACACCTAGTTTGAATTCCGATGCGTATCACGAAATTGGGGGTGTTACACTTTACTAAAGATAAGTCTGGTGGTGCTGAAATTAAATTTGCTTTTAATGAAGATTTTAATACTGGCTTTGATGCTGAAGTTAATACTAGTACTAAACATATTAATCGTGGTAGTGATCCAGGTAGTACTGGTGAAGAGTTTGTGCATAGGGAAGGCAAAGGAATAGTGCAAGAATCTTCTGAGCTAGTAAAGACCAAAAAGCAACTCATAGAAGAGGAAGCTAGCTTAGCTGAGATTGCTAGGATTCAAGCTGAGGATGAATCTGCAGAAGCTAAACGTGCAGAACAAACATTGAATGATGAGCTGATTGCCAAAAACCTGTAGGAGGAACCAGAATTAACTGAAGACCAAAAGAAAAGGAAAGGTGAAATTCTGGAATCTGCCAAATTCTACACTGATGAAGAATGGGATATTATAAAGGCCAGATTATTAGTAAACAAAGATATCCTTCCTGATATTAGCGAAGAAGACTATGCAAGGAAAATGGTTGAGATGATTAATGAGAAGAAGAGGCTTCTCAGAGAGCAGAGACAAGGAGAAAGGATGCACAGACCCTTGACCAAAGGTGAGCAAAGGGATTCTATGATCCACTACATCAAAAGTCAAGGGTTTCCTAGCTGGACGGTGGGCCAGTTAAGGAAATTGAAGGCTGATGATCTAAAAGCAAAATTTGAAAAAGTAGTGCACCAAATTAAAAGATTCACTCCAATGGATTCAGAGTTGGAAGCTTCAAAGCTTAAAAGGCATGGTTTAAATCTTCAACCAAAGGATGCTAAGAAGAAAAAGATTGCAGAGACTGAAAAGGTTGCTGAAGCTGAAAAACTTGGTGATCAGCCAAAAACTATAAAGAAAAAGGAGGAAGATGAGGTTAAGCAACCAGTTGTGAAGATGACAAGGAAGAAATCCACTAGAAAGAAAGGAGTGAAAAAGTATAAGACTAAGGTTAAGAAGGAAGTGGAAGAGTACATGAAGGATAAGGTTGATGAACCGTCATCAGAAGAGTTTACCATGGGATCCATTCCTACAGGTTCAACACTTCCTGCTAAGATTGCAAAGGTTCAGATCATAAAAAATGGGAACAAGGTACTTTACCTGATAGTAAGGGAAAATCACACCGACACTATATGTGCACTAGTACAAAAACGGGATTTGGTCACGCATGGTAGAAATGGAACGGCCACACATTCGCATATTTGAATGGCTGAAGGTACGAAAATTGACAACATTTACTAATTAGTCACACATGAAAATTTTGATTGTGTGACCATTAGAACTGTATCGCCACACAATTGAACATTGTGTGGCTAAAGGTATCTGGTGATTTTGTTTCAGATCATTTAGCCACATATGAATTTGGAATGCGTGACAAATACAAGTAACCTTGATGCGTCAGTCACATGAAGTAATTTTTTGTGTGTCTAAATCATAGAGTCAAGTTTTGTCACACATTATTTAAGGGCGACTGATATGTTTTGCCAACTCTTTAGCCACATCTGAAATTGGAACAAGTGACAAATGAAAAGTAAGGTTGAAGCATTAGTCACGATACATATATAAATAGTGACAAATGTATGTCACACACTTGAACACTGTGACCAAAAGCCATATATGGTCACACTAAATGTTTTGTCACACATTCGTTAAGTGTAGCCAAAATCCAATACATATGTTCACGTAAGTTAATATGCGTGTTTAAAGTTTAGTTTGTGTTTGCTTGCCAAAAGCTAATCTATAAAGTCACATTTGCTACTAACACCGTGACCAAATGCCATATACGGTCACGCTAAACGTTTTGTCACACATATTATTTAAGTTTAGCCAAAATCCAGTACATATGGTCACGTAATTTTATATGTGGCCATTGGATGATCAATAGTCACTCAAAATACACGTTTCTTCACTTTAAACACCATATGGTCACACTTATTAACACTTTTAGCCACTTTATGGCTAATTGTATGTGACTAAATACCCAAAACAAACATTCTTTGTGTGACTAAATGTTAGAAAAGGCCACACAAACATAAAATTCATGTGGCCATTAGATGATCAATAGTCACACAAAATACACATTTCTTCACTTGAAACACCATATGGTCACACTTATTAACACTTTTAGCCACTTTATGATTAATTGTATGTGACTAAATACCCAAAACAAACATTCTTTGTGTGACTAAATGTTAGAAAAGGCCACACAAACATAAAATTCATGTGGCCATTGGATGATCAATAGTCACACAAAATACACATTTCTTCACTTGAAATACCATATGGTCACACTTATTAACACTTTTGGCCACTTTATGATTAATTGTATTTGACTAAAAACCCAAAAAAAACATGCTTTGTGTGACTAAATGTTACAAAAGGCCACACAAACATAAAATTCAAGTGGCCATTGGATGATTCAATAGTCACACAAAAGACATATTTCTTCACCTTAAACACCATATGGTCACACTTATTAACACTTTTGGCCACTTTATGCTTAATTGTATGTGACTAAATAATCATAAGAAACATGCTTTGTGTGACTAAATGTTAGAAATGGCCACACAAAAAGAAATTTGATGCGGCCATTGGATTATCAATAGTCACACAAAAAACTATTATGTTTTTCATAAACATAACTAACTACGAATACTAAACAGACTTAGCTTATGTCTCCGCAGACTTAACCTTGTATCGGCAGCCTTAACCACTAAAACTAACCTACCAGACTTAACTTTGTACTCGCAGCTTTAACCACTAAAGTTTTCTGTTTATAAGTAGACCACAACACAAAATATACATATTTTTTTGGTGCAAAGATGAACTTGTATTAATCAAGGAAACTTTGTAAAATGAAAAAATCAGCACACACTGATATGGACAAGTCCCATATCAAGTTGCATACTAGGCAAATCTATTCAATATCTGATATAACTGTTCTTATAAGTCTGATGACAAAAACAAACTGCCCATATCATACAACCATGGATAGATGACAACCAGCACAAAACCATCACAAAGAACACCTTTTAATGGACCAGTATGAACCATACACTTCCAGATAGGGGCTATACCAAGTAGTTTACATTCCATCTCATGAATGGCTTCAACTACTTGGGAACACACACCCTAAATGAAGCCAACCAAATCCTACACAATCCTAAAATCTGCTTATAAACATGTCTACCAATAACAACTGATAACGCCTGGAATTACGTTTTAACACATGCTAAATACTGGAATTATAATTGGAGTACGGAAAGACACCGAAGCTTGGTCGTCGATGACAAAGACAACAAGATTGAATCTGACCATTTTGTTTCGTTCTCACTGACACTCCTCAACAAGCTCTCTCCATCTAGCGTTTATGGTAACGTGGTTCTTGCTTCTAGGCCTATCGCTGTGGTGTTGCAGATTCACGTCACATAAAACTCCATGTCTTCCCGTATCTCGCCAGCAGCGTTATGGTACTTCCACATGTGATTTCGCCAAACTTATGTGGTATGTTCGCATTAAAAGAACAATGTAGTATGCTCAACAAAATTATGTCCATGTGTTGAAGCATATATTAGTTTTTGCGAAAGCAGATAATGACTAAAATAGTCCGATTTGTATCATTACTTACCAAACGACTCCTGTCCGTGACATATGCAAGGATGGGCGCGTAAAAACAATCCCTTTCACTTTCCTGCTTTGTACATTCGTTCCATGCACATATGTGTTTCATACGCTCATCTGCAATTGGAATTTAATAAAAATGGTAATTAATAATTTAAAAGCTATTATATGGAAAGGTTTATTTTTAAAATAAAATCATAGATTATTTGTACACTTTAATTAACATACCTTCATCTACGGGGTTTCTCATGAACGGTCTTGTACGATTCAGCTCCACACGTTGCACAAGTTCAAAATGCATCATCAATCCATTTTCAGCAAATGGCATCAGGGAAAGAGTATTGTTTAGGATATTTGTGAAAACAACTCTTGTGCTAGCAAACAGGTTTTCATCGTGAACCAATACATTCCATCCGTGCCCACCAAACTCATGCACGTGTCTGTTTTCCTCCAGTATTTCAATTTGACGGTGAGTGATAGCTGCTACGGGCACGCCAGCAACAAGAACGTCAAATTGGTTATTGTCAGTATTGTCCTAGAAATTGCAAGGAATGACCTACGTAACAGTTTAGTTTAAAGACAACATTAGCGGGTCAAACAATTAAAATAATCCCCATTTTCAACAAACTTATACAATGTATTGATTAACATTTTTTCTTACCAGAGGTTGTGCAGGATATTCATCCAACGTAACCAGGCACCTACGTTGTCTGTAACCTAGAAGATCCAGATCGTATCCAGGGCATTCGTGGCCTGCATCGTTGTACCCTGTTACATAATAACAGTCTTCTTCCTGACGAATGAAATGGAATGTAGCCACATTGATGTATTGGCTTTGATCAATAAAAGCATGCCACTCGGACCCTTGCAAAGTAATGCGACCACGAACCAATTTCCAGTAAACCTTATGTTTGGTTCCCCTATTGTGGATTAGGTATATCCAACGCTTCTTGGGGTACAGTGTTTCAGTAAACAAGCAAGAAGCATCTTAAATTTAAAAAGTAAGCACGTATATCAATTTGATGGTTACATTGATAAATTTATAACCTTAAGTAAGCATTTTAAGTACAACTTACCTACAATGTCCTAATGTTTGTGCGGTTTGCCTCCACCAATAATTGGATGCTCATTCTATTTTAAAACCACAATCGTCTTAATGGTCAATAAGGTTATCACATATGCATAACATTTCCACCAACTAATACAAGTCTTAGACGATCAATACATCTTTATCATTAAGGTGTCAAACAAAAAATGATTGAAGATGTACTACTACATATTTAACTATGTTTCAAAAATCAATAATCATATAGTCCTTTTAGAGTAAAAATCTGTATTTTTTTATGTTTAATCATCTTACCCCATACGTTTGTTAAAATCTAGTAAGAAATCCATAATCTACCCAACATACCATACGCCATTGCTTCATCCAATGTTTAAACCTAAGCTCAGATAATTAATTACATAAGGTGTAGGGCTTTACCAAATCATATAAAAGCTATACTAACCTAGATTAAACATATGTTTACAAGTTGTCTAATTAGCTATTTAACAAATAGTTGCTACGTTTTCCACAATCCACATATATCCATGATTTTTTTATTCAAATCATCCTATATTTACATGTCACACAATATTCTAAAGAATCAAATCGCATATAGTTCTAATAAAACGGCTGTTACATTATGATCAAAGGATACTATATTCTTCAGGATATGTTAAACATTGCAAAAAAATACCAAACATGCATTTGTATCCATCAACATATCAGAAACATGCATATCAATCACTTTACATTTGCAGTTCATGGTTAAAAAAACAAAAAAAAACCCAGTGTGTAACATTACCTGATGATGCGGTTGTTGTGTTGAAGAAGATAGACTTGAATATTTTGCTTTGACTATGTGATTAAGTGTAGCCGTAATATATCACGGTTCTCAAAACTGCAATGATTACTATTAATTAAGGGAAGGATTTTTTGTTTTATTTTTTTAGCTTCTATTATGGGAGCATTGCATATATACCCACCAAAACTCAAAAAGTTGCATATTTCTCCATAATACAAGTTTTTAATGCATGATGTACAATGCAACTTAAGCATGTTTTGGGTATATATGCAAATATGTAAGTTTTAGTGGAACAATTACGTACCAAAACGGTACATTTGAAAAAGTACGCAACTATTTTATGACCTAAACCCTTGATTATATACATAAAAAATATTTTGTAGAATCACCTTAAAAATTAAGTACCTTAACATACAAATAAATAATATTACATTAACATACGCGATGTCGTAACTTCTCGCAAATAAATACATATGTCGAATACAATATTGGTTAATCGAATATACAATGTAGCTATTGAATCACTGCCAGTGCATCAACGTTCGCAATGTTTTTATACGATGTTTCCCGTCCTTGAATGTCACGTTCACTTGATGATAAAAAACCTGTGGAATCCAAGTAACAAAAAAAGTTAAACGTTGTAAAAAAGTATATAATTGTAGGTACTTTTTAAATAAGAAACATACTATTTAATAACTTAGCACTACCAGTATTAACTTAGCACTGCCAGTATTAACTTAGCACTGCCAAAGATTAACTTAGCACTGCCTGTTAGGAATTAGAATATCCAGTCATTAAAGAGTCGGTCACCTCAAGTATATGTATTCATTAGAAAGCTCGTAGTCGTAGTCTATTTATATTAATAAGTAGTTTGTTATGAAACATCGTGGAGGATGGACGGGTCTTTACCCACTGTATGCCTGATCCACAGCCCGTAGGTGGCGTTAGTTTGTAAGAAACTATAAATACCCTCTACCTCCCAAGGTAGAGGGTTGGAGCTTCAATACCATTTTTTTTGTTTCACGTAGTTCCCAACTCTCTTCTTTTTCTCTCACTAGAAATCTATCTCTCTAAACATTTTGTACGCCTACTTGGATTATGGTTTAATATGTTTGTGAAATCCTATATCTTACAATTGGTATCAAGAGCCATGGTTTGATCACTCATCTTTCATGCTCTTTGTTTTGGTGGATTTCATAAGGTTTTTGGGGTATTAAGTGTTTAGAAGAGTTTGATTCATTTTGACAAGTTCTAGTGTTAAAGTTTGAATTTTGCTTGTACTTTTGTGTTTAGGATCATCATATGTGTTTATGTTTTGAATTGGAAGGCATAAATCACTGTGGTTTGGTTGTTTTTTATTGACAAAGTGGTTATTTTTGAAATTTGTACAAAGCGAGTTGAGTCTCGGATACACATTTCCTCAAAGCGAGTTGCTTTGTTACTGGATGCGAGTTGTTATATGCGACTTGGCTACTTAGCGAGTTAAGCTTTTAAGCGACTTGGTGGTTAAGCGGGTTGATTCCTAAAGCGACTTGCTTCTTTAAGCGAGTTGATTGTGTTGCGAGTTGATACTAAAGCGAGTTGGCTATTTAGCGACTTGTCTCATTAAGCGAGTTGATTGTGGTGGTGCGAGTTGATACTTATGCGACTTAGCTATTCAGCGAGTTGATTACTTAAGCGACGTGTTTCTGTGAGCGAGTTGGGTGTTTAGCGAGTTGACTACTAAGCGAGTTGAGTGTTTTGCGACTTGTCTATTTAGACTTGTTACGTCTTCGTACTACATTCTTACGGTTGTTCTTTTGGTTTAGTAAAATCCCGTGAAAGAATCAATTTCCCGGTTTAATCAAAGAATAGTAAAATCCCGTAGAACTTGTTATCATGGCAAACATCGTTCCTACTATTGCTTCTTCCGTAGCTGAGGACGTTCAAGCAGCAGGGTCTGATACTCGTCCACCTATGCTTGACAGAACTGATTATGATTCATGGGCAAAACGAATCTGTTTGTACTGTTTGGGAAAAGAAAACGGAGTCAACATCCTCAAGTCAATCGATGAAGGACCTTATTAGATTGAGACTACCAGAGACTTAATTGATACAGCTACAAATGGAACAATGATCTATGGAATAGACAGACCAAAGACGTATGATGAGCTTAATGATAAGGAGAAAAAGAGATTTGATGCAGACATCAGGGCTTCCAACATTATACTTCAAGGTCTTCCAAAAGACATCTACAAGCTCATCAATCACAACACTGAAGCAAAAGCTGTATAGGATAATGTCAAAATGTTTCTCTCAGGTTCTGAATTAACGGTTGAAGATAGAGAATCACAACTATATGATGAGTTTGAGCATTTCAAGATGAAACCAGATGAGAGTGTCTATGAGTACTACGTGAGATTCCATAAGCTTGTGAATGACATGAGGAACATCAGAATGACCATGCCTAACATTCAGCTGAACTCAAAGTTTGTAAACAACATGAATCCCGAATGGCACAAGTTTGCCACTTCTGTGAAGCTAACTAAAGGATTGAAGAACACAAACTATGAGTAATTGTATGAATTTCTTCTTCAGAATGAGAGGCATGCTATGTTTGAAAAAAGAATTCTGGAACAATTCAAAACCAATCAGGGAGATACAAGTTCATCTAATGACTCAACTGCCTTCTACACCAACGTAGGAATTACCACCAAGGCTTCTAAAGTCATTCCCATGGGATATGGTAATCACAAACTCATTCCTGATCCAAGGTTCAAGCAACCAGATGCTGATGAAGTCATGGAACATTTCATCAATCAACTGGCTCTCATGGTTAAACAGAACTTAACCCTTTCACCTCATACTAACAGTCTTCAAACCAACAATGAAATCAGAACAGCATCCAATCTTCACAATCATGCTTTGATCAGAGATGGGAAAGTTATGGGGCAGCCGGCTCAAGAAAGGCAGTATGATCAGAGAAGGGGTGGAGTAGGTGGAAGTTATGGTGGAAATCAAAATCGATGAAGGATTGGAAATCAAGGACAAACAAAGGCTATCAAATGCTACAACTGCGGTGATGAGGGACACATTGCAAGGAATTGTACATCTCCAAAACGTCCACAGAATGCCGAGTACTTCAGAGATAAGATGTTGCTCGTGCAAGCTCAGGATAATGGAGCAGCTTTGGATGAAGAGGAGCTATTGTTTCTTGTTGAAGGCAATGCAAAGACCTATGATGCAGATGTAGATGAGCAGCCAATTCAGGAGATAGGTCACAATCATCAGAATGACTTCCAAGTCGCTGACTGTGATGCATATGACTCTGACGTCGATGATGAACCTACTGCACAAACAATTTTCATGGCTAGTATTTCTCCAATGGTCTCTCCTAAGGTCTCAACATCACAGAAAGCTGGTCCATCTAAAGAATTAATCATCTCAGAGGTATTAAAACTATATGATGATGTTGATGAGCGAAAGATGCATAATGAAGTACAATCTCTTGAGACTTATGAATCAGATATTTATAATGAGGGTAATAGCAATATTATCCCATATGATCAATATGTGAAACAAGGTAGGGGTGTTCATGGGTTGGGTAATATCCGAATAAACCAAAAACCGAAACCGAACCGAACCAAAAATAACCGAACCGAACTCGTAACCGAACCGAAATCGCCAAAACCGAACCGAACCGAAATAAAAGTTCGGTTTTCGGTTCGGTTATGGTTTTAGCCATCCCAACCGAAAACCGAACCGAAAACCGAATTATCCAAACACGCAAAAACATGAAGAATCAAAGACTACGAGCTACTGAGAAAAGCACTTAATCAAGAATCCTCGAGCAATCTAATGTAATATCAGTTCGTATTCATTGTATATTGAGGTGACCTCCCTTAGGGGGAGATTGTTAGGAATTAGAATATTCAGTCATTAAAGAGTCGGTCACCTCACGTATATGTATTCATTAGAAAGCTCGTAGTCGTAGTCTATTTATATTAATAAATAGTTTGTTATGTAACATCATGGAGGACGGACGGGTCTTTACCCACTGTATGCCTGATCCACAGCCCGTAGGTGGCGTTAGTTTGTAAGAAACTATAAATACCCTCTACCTCCCAAGGTAGAGGGTTGGAGCTTCAATACCATTTTTTTTTGTTTCACGTAGTTCCCAACTCTCTTCTTTTTCTCTCACTAGAAATCTATCTCTCTAAACATTTTGTACGCCTACTTGGATTATGGTTTAGTGTGTTTGTGAAATCCTATATCTTACAGAAGGCACATTAGTGTTCATTTTTTTAAAACTGGGTATGGAATGGTTTGTATGCTTGGCATTAGGCATAGAACAAGGCATCACAGCTTTACCTTTTGCACCTAAAGATTTAGGACATGTTGCAATTAAGCATTCTAGCAGTTCCTGAGATCGTTTGGCCTGAATGCACGCAAACCTAATTTCTCTATCAAGAGGCTTATTTAGGTAATCTTCCTCCACAATCTCACGGAGATATTCTAGAATATCCTTAAGGTGAGCACAGTAGTTATGAAACACGGGTTCATTATTCCTAAGATGAGGAGGAATGTATCTAACAGTTACAGAATATTTGCAGTCAGAGGATGACTTTGAAGTGACATTCTCATTAAACACAAGTGGCAGTTTCCCTTTTTCCTGACTCCTTAGATTCTCAATTTCCTTTTGTAAAGAAGTTATTTTTTTGTTGTTTTTGTCACGAGTGACTTTGATTGAATCATATAACTCTTTAAAATGACGTTTAACCTTTTTCATTTTCTGCTAGAAAACTCTCGTTTTCCTTTTGTAATGCATTTACTAAGTTTTGAAGATGAAACGTTTGAGAATACTGAGAATCTAAAGGAGGAGGCATTTGGGAGCCAGTCACATTGTTCTTTTCACCCTTTAATTGAGAAATTTGGGCTTTGAACTTTCTGATCGTGCAACACTAAGCTTGAATCTGTTCGTCACGTTTATGTATCTGAAAAACTGCATCAAATTCTGGAGTATCTGAAGATGTCTTTATATTTGAGGTTTTGACATTTTCTTTAAGAAGTTGATATCTTAGTTGTAAATTAAAATGCTCAACTTCTAGTTTAGAAAAATATTTAACCAAATTGTCGTGATCATCCAGATCAATTTTCTCATTTAGTTTAGAATTGGTTTTTTCAAGCTCAATGACACGATCATGGGAGACTTTCAGAGCAACAGATAATTCATGAAATTGAGAAGCATTAATGGAACAATTTGTAGCAGTGAAAAACACATCTTGAGCAATACATTCAGAAATCAGATTATCATTCAGTGTATGCAAATTCTTCCTCTCAATCTCATTATATTTTAATTCTCGCTCATAGTCACTAACCTCAACTATCATTGCATCAAATTCCTTTTCCATTTCTTTAATATCTAAGTTCATCCCCTTTTTAATACTCTCAAATTGATATTTTAGTTGTTTAAAGAAAGGCATGACCTCCGTTAAATAACATTCTTTAGTTTGCTCAAAACCCCTTTCCCCCTCAGTTATCCCAGTGGGTGTGATCCTTTTCTTACATGTTTTCTCAAAATCAACAAATAATTGAAAGATGACATATTGACTGATTAAGGTCTTGCTTTTAGTGGCAATAGTTCTAGGGACTAGATGCATTGGTGTATTAGGAGGATACATAGTAGCTGAGGGCATTTTCCTAAGAGGGGGGTTTGTTACAACAAGATTCTCTGCTTTTTGCTTATCTAAATCCTTTTTCCATAACACTTGCTCGGGTGTTAACAACGTTTGAGGCTTAAACTTATTCAAGGAAATCCAATTTTCCTTTTTGTAATCATGGGGTTTGTACGTTATGTTCTTCTCCTTACAAATTGGATTTTCTAGCTTCTTATTCATTTTCTCCCTAGATGCATCATCTACTTCTCTATCTTCCTCAGTACACTCAGAGCAGCTAGGTTTCTGTCTAGGCTTAAGGATTTCATTGCCATCATAAATTACCTTATCAGCAGTTTTAGCCCTTTTGATGACCTCTGGATTTGGTTCATCAACAAGGGGAATGCTATGCTTATCGCTTAAGACTCTATGCTTAGTGATCAAGTGAGCAGTCTGAATGGTGTTCCCTTGTATGCATACAACTTATTTTTAAGCCTGTTTTTCAAAGTTTTTAGATTGGAAAAGTCATTCAAAAGTTTTGATTCCTTAGCATTGAATTCTTGCTTAAGCATTTTCACATTTTCTTGAAGTTCTTGTTTTTGCTTAGCAGTTTTAGAAAGTTTTTCTTGTAAGGAATTTAACTCTTGTTTTAATACTTCTTCTCTAAAATTACTTTTTCGAATAATTGTATGCATTTGGTCATCCATTTCCTGCTCACGTGTGGTTAACTCAAACTTAGCACGCTGTTCATAGATAGCAACTTGTTCTTTATAGACATTCAGTTCAGAGATAACAGAATCATCAGGAATACATGCAGTGTATTCATCAAAGACATAGTCATTATTGACTACAGAAGATGCATCGTTTGATACAATCTCACTTTTACCTTGTTTCACATATTGATCATATGGGACAATATTGCTATTACCCTCATTATCAATATCTGATTCATAAGTCTCAAGAGATTGTACTTCATTATGCATCTTTCGCTCATCAACATCATCATATAGTTTTAATACCTCTGAGATGATTGATTCTTTAGATGGACCAGCTTTCTGTGATGTTGAGACCTTAGGAGAGACCATTGGAGAAATGCTAGCCATGAAAATTGTTTCGCAAGAGGTTCATCATCGACGCCGAGTCGTATGCACCACAGTCAGCGACTTGGAAGGCATTCTGATGATTGTTACCTAACTCCTGAATTGGCTGTTCATCAACATCAGCATCATAAGTTCTGGCATTTCCCTCAGCAAGAAATAGCAATTCCTCTTCATCTAAGACTGCTCCATTATCTTGAGCTTGAACAAGCAACATCTTGTCTCTGAAGTATTCTGCATTCTGAGGACGTTTTGGGGATGTGCAGTTCCTTGCAATATGTCCCTCACCTCCACAGTTGTAGCACTTAATCGGCTTTGCTTGTCCCTGATTTCCATTCCTTCCCCTATTCAGATTTGCCCCATATCCTCTACCACCTCCACCTCTTCCTTGTTCGAACTGCCTTTCTTGAACTGGCTGCACCACAACCTTCCCATCTCTGACGGTGGCTTGATTGTGTGGATTGGATGCTGCTCGAGGTAGTTGTTGGTGTGTGGGAGAGATTTCATGTTTTGACTAATCATGAGAGCCAGTTGATTAATGAAGTTTCCTACGCTTGCATCAAAGATCGCTTGCTTGAACATTGGATCAGGAATGAGTTTGTGTTTACCATTACCCATGGGTATGACTTGAGATGCCTTGGTGGTGATACCAACATTGGTGTAGAAAGCTGTAGAATCATTCGGTGAGCTTGATTCTCCCTGATTGATTTTGAACTGATCCAGAATCCTTTTCTCAAACATAGCATGCCTCTCATTCTGAAGAAGAAATGCATACAATTGCTCATAGTTTGTATTCTTCAATCCTTAAGTGAGCTTCACAGACGTGACAAACTTGTGCCATTCGGGATTCATGTTGATAACAAACTTTGAGTTCAGCTGAATGTTAGGCATGGTCATTCTGATGTTCCTCATGTCATTCACTAGCTTATGGAATCTCATGTAGTACTCATAGACACTCTCATCTGGGTTCATCTTGAAGTGCTCAAACTCATCATATATTTGTGATTCTCTATCTTCAACAGTTAATTCAGATCCTGAGAGAATCATCTTGACATTATCCCATACAGCTTTTGCTTCAGTGTTGTGATTGATGAGCTTGTAGATGTCTTTTGGAAGACCTTGAAGTATAATGTTGGAAGCCCTGATGTCTGCATCAAATCTCTTTTTCTCCTTATCATTGAGCTCATCATACATCTTTGTTCTGTCTATTCCATAGATCATTGTTCCATCTGCAGCTGTATATCTTAAGTCTTTGGTAGTCTCAATCTGATAAGGTCCTTCATCGATTGACTTGAGGATGTTGACTCCGCTTTTCCCAAACAAGTACAAACGGATTCGTTGTGCCCATGAATCATAATCAGTTCATCAAGCATAGATGGGACGAGTATCGGACCCTGCAGCTTGAACGTCCTCAGCTAAGGAAGAAGCAATAGTAGGAACGATGTTTACCATGATAACAAGTTCTACGGGATTTTACTATTCTTTGATTAAACCGGGAAATTGATTCTTTCACGGGATTTTACTAAACTAAAAGAACAACCGTAAGTATGTATTACGAAGAAGTAACAAGTCTAAATAGACAAGTCACAAAACACTCAACTCGCTTAGTAGTCAACTCGCTAAACACCCAACTCGCTCACAGAAACAAGTCGCTTAAGTAATCAACTCGCTGAATAGCTAAGTCGCATAAGTATCAACTCGCACCACCACAATCAACTCGCTTAATGAGACAAGTCGCTAAATAGCCAACTTGCTTTAGTATCAACTCGCAACACAATCAACTCGCTTAAAGAAGCAAGTCGCTTTAGGAATCAACTCGCTTAACCACCAAGTCGCTTAAAAGCTTAAATCGCTAAGTAGCCAAGTCGCATATAACAACTCGCATCCAGTAACAAAGCAACTCGCTTTGAGGAAATGTGTATCCGAGACTCAACTCGCTTTGTACAAATTTCAAAAATAACCACTTTGTCAATCAAAACCAACCAAACCACAGTGATTTATGCCTTTCAATTCAAAACATAAACACATATGATGATCCTTAACACAAAAGTACAAGCAAAATTCAAACTTTAACACTAGAACTTGTCAAAATGAATCAAACTCTTCTAAACACTTAATACCCCAAAAACCTTATGAAATCCACCAAAACAAAGAGCATGAAAGATGAGTGATCAAACCATGGCTCTTGATACCAATTGTAAGATATAGGATTTCACAAACACACTAAACCATAATCAAAGTAGGCGTACAAAATGTTTAGAGAGAGAAAGTTCTAGTGAGAGAAAAAGAAGAGAGTTGGGAACTATGTGAAACAAAGAAAAATGGTATTGAAGCTCCAACCCTCTACCTTGGGAGGTAGTGGGTATTTATAGTTTCTTACAAACTAACGCCACCTACGGGCTGTGGATCAGGCATACAGTAGGTAAAGACCCGTCCGTCCTCCATGATGTTACATAACAAACTACTTATTAATATAAATAGACTACGACTAAGAGCTTTCTAATGAATACATATACGTGAGGTGACCGACTCTTTAATGACTGAATATTCTAATTCCTAACACCTTCGAGTAGTTCAGATCCTTGCACATCTAGTTAAGGAGTGCAAAAGTTAGATCAACCAACTAATGTTCCCATAATTCCCTCTACAGGAGTAATCAGTGACATTAAAGCAAGCAGGTCAAAGTCTCAAGACAACACAAGGAATGATAGGACCTCGCTAGCTAAAAATGCACACTGGAAGAGAGTAGAAGATCACCCTAGGAACACTATGTTTGAGTTGAATAAAACGAATCGTGTTGATTCTAGTAATAGCCATAGGCGTACTGTAATTAATTTGAATTCTGATACTATCTGCAAACCATGTAATGATGTCTGCTTGAATTATGTTGCTAGTCATGAATGTGGTGTGAATGTTTTGCCTAATGCTGTCAGTTGTCTTGTGAAAATTGTTAATGCTAAAAAACATGCTAAAAAGGCTAAAAGGCAAAAACGAAAGAAAGTTAGAATACAGTGGAAACCCACAGGAAGAACATTTAGTAAGATAGGATATAGATGGATACCGTTTGGTCAAAAGGCTAATTAGTCCTGTCCTCAATATGCTAAGACAATGCCCACTAGAAAATGGATGCCTACTGGAAGAACTATTCCTTTAAGAAGTGAACATACTTTGAATAGGTCAAATACGGACACCAGCATTGCATCTATTACTGATGATTCCATTGCCTCTATTTCTGATATGAATGTTTCCATTTCATGTGGTGTTCCAATCATCGTTACTAACCAAATGGAACCCATTCTTGCATGGGGATCCCAATTATCCAATTATCCATTCTTGTCATGTTCAACCTGCAGATCGTTCAAATCGTTCGTTGTAACGGACTTAGGTCGCCAAGCATATGACTGGAGACCGGTCTCGGCTCATGAACTTCGTGAGCAAATTCATCGGGACAGTTAGATTCAGGAATGATCATTTCGGTGCAATTATGGGTTATGGAGATTATGTTGTTGGTGATAGTGTTATCGCCAGAGTATACTATGTGGAAGGTCTTGGTCATAATCTCTCGTTGGTCAATTTCGGATTCGATCTAGAAGTAGCCTTCTAAAACATACTTGTTTCGTTAGAGAACTTGATGGTAAGGAACTTTTAAGAGGAACACGTGGTTCAAATCTATACACCATCTCTATCGAAGATATGATGAAGTCTTATCCAATTTGCTTGTTGTCAAAGGCTTCGAAAACAAAGTCATGGTTATGAACTTCGGCACCATCAATGATCTCTCCAAAAAGGACTTAGTTGTAGGTTTACCTAGACTGAAGTATGAAAAGGATCATCTTTGTTCAGCATGCCAATTGGGAAAAAGCAAGAAGTATGCCCATAAACCAAAACCTACAAACTCAATTCGAAGTTCTTCATACAATTCACATGGATTTATGTGGACCAATGAGAGTGCAGAATATCTTTGGGAAGAAATATGTGTTAGTTGTGGTTGATGATTACTCTAGATTCACCTGGGTCAAGTTCTTAAGGACAAAGGATGAAACTCCAGATATCATCATCAAACTCATCAAACTGCTGCAGGTTCGACTTAACAAAATAGTCGGAATCATCCGAACAGACAATGGAACTGAGTTTGTTAACAAACAACTTAGTGAGTTTTATGAAAGTGTTGAATCACCATCAAAGAAGTGTTCCACCTAACTCCTCAACAGAACGGTGTAGTTGAAAGATGAAATCGAACTCTTGTGGAAGCCGCTAGAACAATGCTGATTTACTCAAAGGTTCCAATGTTTCTCTGGGCTGAAGTTATTGCCACTGCATGCTACACACAAAATCGATCCTTGATTCACACTGTTCATGGAAAAACTCCATATGAACTTGTCCACAACAGAAAACCTAATCTCTCATTCCTTCGTGTGTTTGGTGCATTGTGTTATCCAACTAATGAGGGCCACGACTTAGTCAAACTTAAAGCTAAAGCGGACATTGGAGTATTTGTAGGGTATGCACCAAACAGAAAGGGATACTGAATCTACAACAAGAGAACCCGTAATATCATGGAAACAATTCATGTTACGTTCGATGAGCTGACCGGTCCAATGGCTCCTGGACAATCCAGTTCTGGACCCGCACTTCAAAACAGTCCCATTGGTTCATCCCTTGTACCACATCCCTCTCCAGCAGCCCCATATGTACCTCCATCTGAAGATGATTTAAGGAAATTATTTGATCCTATGTTTGATGAACATTATGAGCCAAGTGCTAATGAACTGTCAATTCCTACAACAGAGGCTGCGCATATCCAAGTGAATGAAGTTGATCCTTCAGTCTCAATATCATTAAGTCAAGAAGCGCCTACTGCTGATCACTCTGTCTCATCAACTAATCATCAATCATCGAGTGTACATCATGGAAATGTTTATGGAATCAACGATGGAGATAATCCCTTTGCTACTCCTGAAGATGCTCCGTTTGAAAATATTTTCGCTCCTGAATCATCATCAGAACCATCTTCATCAGGAGAAATCGACACAGCAACTTCTGTTCCTCAACAACAGCCACATGAACACCTTAGGAAATGGACTCATTATCATCCATTGGACAACATCATTGGAAACCCCTCTCGACATGTATCCACACAGAAACAACTTGCAACCGATGCCTTATGGTGCTTCTTCAACTCCGTACTCTCTAAGATCGAAATAAAAGATGTTAAAACGTACCATGATGAAGACCAACCGGTGGTTCAATGCTATGCAAGAAGAAATTCATGAGTTTGATCGACTTGATGTATGGGAATTAGTACCTGCTCAGATTGTGCTATGATCATTGCTCTAAAATGGATCTTCAAAGTAAAACTTGATGAGCATGGTGATGTGCTAAAGAACAAGGCTCGATTGGTTGCAAAAGGATACCGTCAGGAGGAGGGCATTGACTTTGAAGAATCATTTGCTCCTGTTGCTCGAATCGAGGCAATCAGAATCTTCTTGGCTAATGCTGCAAGTAAGAACATGGTAGTCTATCAGATGGATGTAAAGACGGAATTTCTGAATGGAGATCTTAAAGAAGTCGTCTACGTCAACCAACCTGAAGGCTTTGTGAATCCAGAGCATCCTACTCACGTTTATCGTTTGAAGAAGGCTCTTTACGGTTTAAAGCAAGGTCCAAGGGCATGGTATGATACGCTATCAAAGTTTCTTCTGTCTACCGGCTTCAGTAAAGGATAAGTTGATCCAACATTTTTCACCAGGAAGTCAGGCAAACACTTAATTCACATTCAAATTTATGTTGATGATATCATCTTTGCCTCGACTGACCCTGATAACGCTCAAATTGTGCATGTTTTTAGTAGCGTTATCCAGGCTTTTATGTGTGTTATTTGGTTATAATCATATGCTTTTGATGCTTAATCGTACAAAAGTGCGTTTGCTAGTTCATTTGTAGCCAAGTACAAGAAAGTGGAGAAAAAGATGGAAAAAGAAGTAAAATACGAAGATTTCTCAAAATATGAAGAATTCCCGACAAAAGCAAGACTTGTGGAGTATATTCGAGAAGATAAAGTCATCAAGTTAGTGGTCCAAAGACTCAAGAATAAAATTCAAGAAGGAAAACGAGAAAGAAATGAAGAAAAGAAGCTAAAACGAAGAAATATGGAAGACTCGTTGTTCCCGACACACCTTCACCATTTTGGCCATAACTTTTGCATACGGACTCCGTTTGACCCCTCGTTCCCGGCCACGGAAAGCTAAGAGAAAGATCTACAAATTTGGATTTTGACCTTTTCTGTCAAAAGGTCGTAACCGGATCGGTTGGAGCTTAACCGATTCGGTTGGAGGGCCTGTTCTGCCATTTCTTCATCAATAAGAGTCCTAGCAAGTTCCAATCATGTTCCAAACGATTCTAGTCCCTTCCTACATGTATTCTAGTCCCTTCCAATGTCCTTGGCCTCCAAGAAAAGCATTGAATACCCCTAGCCTTGGTTCTAGTATAAATAGAGGCCTTTGCAACCTCATTTCATCATCCCTTCTCCATCCTTCTCATCCCTTTCACCCACCACTCCATCTCTAGGTGTGAAATTCGATCCTCCACCCTTAAGGACGAATTTCCACCTAAAACAACATCCCTCTCTCAACTTACCTTCACCAAAGGTGTGAAATTCGATCCTCCACCCTTAAGGACGAATTTCCACCAACTATCCACCAAACTTATCTTCCCCAAAAGACCACAAACCTCTGCCATTTCTAGAAGTATGCTTGGTTAGAAGTTGTAGTTAATTGGAGGCTTGAAGGAGTGCTATAATCCTTCGCCCTTTCCTAATGTAATCTTACTTTGGGTAAACTATTGTTACTTTTAAGATGTTGAATGCTATTGTTCATGTTTGGTTTTTTGATTGTGTTGATTATGTGATTCTTGTGAATGTTGTCTTGATACTTGTTTATTTCATATGAGAACTTGTGATAAAAGGATGTTTGGATAATTGTAGTGTTTGTTTGGAATATGTTGATAACATCATATTTGGTTGAATTGGAACTTGTTCTTGTTTATTGTTTTGGTTGATCATTGTTGAGTCTAATGTCGAAATATTCTTAACAATGGTTAGTTCCAATTCATTAATCGACAAATGATTTTGGTCTTGTACTTTGTGACGATTGTGCAAGAGAATTAATAAACATAACAAGTAAAGGTTTAATTTGGATTGAGGCCTAAAGTAATATTTTGAATATGTGTTCTCATTATCTTTCAAGTAAATGGAATTTCACAAATTAATAACATCAAAGTCTAAGGCCGAAAGGGATTCTTTGTTGTTGTTGGTATAAGGCTCATGACATGACCACTTGATTGAGGCTTATGCACATTTGATTTATAAAACACTAAACTATTATTATAGGTTCTATCTTTGATAATATGTTTTCCAAACTAAACATCCTAATATCCTTGTGATTATTTGTCTAAACATGGATGTTCTTTGTGTGCTTTTTCTTGTTGGTTTGATATGTGACAATCATAACCATCAACTTGTTACTTGCTTAAACAAACAAACGACACTTGTAGTGCAACCAAGTCTCTTGGGATGACCTTAATTTACCAAAACCTATACTACAACTTGACTAGGGTATACTTGCCCGAATGTGTTCCTGGTTAACCGGTAATTCTTGATTATAAATTTAAAACCTCGTGGAAGCACATCAGATCCCAATGAGTGTGACCGTTTTTCAAATGAAATGGGTTCTAAATTTCAAATGTCAATGATGGGACAAATGTCATTTTTCTTGGGATTACAAATTTCACAAAGTCCCGGAGGCATTTTTATAAATCAATCTAAATATGCAAATAAGATTTTAAAGAAATTTGGATTTGATTCTAGTGACCCTGTTGACACTCCCATGATTAAGCGTACTAAACTGGATGAAGACCACTCAGGGATCATGGTAGACCAAACGAAATATCGTAGCATGATCGGATCCCCGATGTACCTCACGCAAGAGACCGATATTCTGCTTCGCAGTATGCATGTGTGCTAGATACCGTGCTAAGCCTACCAAAAGCACCTTGAAGCGGTTAAACGGGTCTTTTGGTATCTCCAAGGAACCATCAACATGGGACTTTGTACCCAAGGACACCGTATGTCACTAACAAAGCATATACGATCATGCAGGTGTCAAGATACTCGCCGGCACGCTTGGAGGTGCTCGCTTTTGGATGATAAGCTTGTGAGTGGTCATCAAAGAAGCAAATGAGTACTTCTATTTCCTCTACAGAGGCTGAATACATAGCCATGTCATCCTGTTGTGCTCAAATCCTATGGATGAGATCTCAATTATCTCACTATGGCTTGGAATTCAACAAAATCCTCCTCACTGTGATAATAAAGTGCCATTGCTCTCTCATGCAACAACGTTCAACACTCAAGAGCAAAGCATATCGACATTTGACATCATTTCATCAGGGAACAAGTGGAAAAAGGTGTGGTGAAACTCTACTTTGTGAGGACCTCGAATACCAATTAGCAGACATCTTCACCAAAGCTCTTCTTAGAGAACGTTTTGAGTTTACCCTTCCACGTCTTGGACTAAAGAGTTTACAACCGGAAACACTCAAGCGTCTTCAAGAGGAAGACGAGGAGTGAAGGTCTTTATTCATCTATCTCTTGTATATATTTATTCAAAAAGCAAAATACAAAACTTGAAAAACCCTCAAAACGAAAATATAAAAATATAAAATTTTCAAAAATCCATAAAAATTAGAAACTCTTGAAAAATTCCAAAAATATTGTTATTTTTTCATGTTTTTCCTTATTCGATATCATCTACGGACTTTGTGTTGACATTCAAAGAATTTTACGGGTTTTTAGATGTTCTTCGAATATACATAGTTTTAAAAAAAATGAGGCGGAGAAAAATGGTGGTTTATTGTCATTTCAGACAGTAACCCGTTTTAAATGTAAAGAACATAGCCATGCTTTATATTATTTTTCAAATCTCATGCTCTGATTCTTATAACCAATGTTTGCCATCTTTTGAAAACTTAATTGCTTTGAAAAATCCTTGTACTCTACTACTCGTGTAAATCTTTATATCTCAATCAACAACATGTGTCATTGATTGAGGGGGAGAATGATTTTATTCGAATTAAAAAGTTTTTTTTTCAAACAATTGGCACGTAATCGAGCAAGGTTTATTGTTGAAAAATCAAAAGAAATTATGTTTTACACTTTTGACTCAAAACCTTTGCTAATATTATGTTTTCAAAAGACAATCATGCATGTGTAATAATGGAGTTTAAAGTCTCAAAATCCGATCCTTATCAGTCAAAACATTTTCATAATCAAGTCACAATTCTCCTTTAAAACCTTTCAAAATCAATTTAAATCTACAGAGATCACAAATCTCAAATGATTTGATAATTGTGATCAAGGGAGAACTTGTGATTTAAATTGGATTAAAACTGATATTTTTATTTCAATGTGGAGTCTTTTCCCTCTAATATGTGCTTAACTCTTTCAAACCTCGAGGCACATATTGAGGGGGAGCAAGCTTATGAAAACCTCATCCTTCCCTAATATGCTTTATCTAATTGTTTTGATCAGGGAAGTGATGCTGATATCTTTTAGAAATTAGAAATCAAAGAAGTTAATTCTTCCTCTTGCCTCCGTGTGCCAAAAGATTTCAAATACATGAAGCACATGTTGAGGGGGAGCTCTTTTTCTAAAAATATCAAAAACAATTCAGGTACAAAATGCTTTGATAATACATCACAAGTATCTGGATTGATTTTCAAATGGTTTTCAATTGGTTCCAATGGCAGATGAACAATACCAAATAGACCGACCAACTTTACTTTATGTATGGTGCTATAAGGATGATAAGGTTAGGTATTTGTTCCCATGATCCGCCAGAACCGGAGGGATCTACCCAGGGACAATCCACTAGATAGTGTAGAAGTCCTTAGGTATGATGAAAAAAAGGAGAAAAGTGAGTTATGGGAAGAGTGCGATGAGATCGAGCTAGTAATCGGAATAAACCCAACAAGGTTCTAGTAATGAAGTCTCAGATAAGCCTTGAAGGGGTTGAAGAATGAAAAAGAATCGAATGTGAAAAGGGTGAAAAGAAATAGCCCTCCATTTATTCAACCTTAGAGGCGATACGGGTTCAATTCATATGCTACCGATGGTTACCATGGTAACATCCAGATTGAAGACAAGACGTCATGGACCCAGTGATGCAATCGCACTTCAACTTCCCAATCCACTCAAGTTCCTCATAAAAGGGCTTGTTTCATTCTCATGGGGAACCGACACTATCTATCGAATCTCTCTTAGATATTGTTGATATTGAAGAAGGAGACTGATAACGCTACACGCGTCGTTCGAGGTCAAAGGAACTTCCTTTTCTTCGAGCAAGTTTTATAACACCCTAGGCAGTGAACCTAATCGTTGTAGTGTAGTATTAGGGTAAGCCACGGGTATTGATATCGTTCTCTAGGGGAATAGGAATGCTAGTGAGAAGTTACTACGCTAAGGTTGGGGTTGAGGAAGATTATTTTTTATCTTTTTTATGTTTTTTAGGAAATGGAAAAGTACGAATCTCGGGGTTTGGATTTGGGGGTTGGTATTGCTACCGATTACTCTACTTATCTAATTATCTAATCTAAGGTGTATGTAGTCTATGTCTAATTATTGTGTGCTCGTATGATAGTTTAAAGATGTGTTTACTTAGGTTTTACTACTCCTTAATTATCTCCTATTGGTGGTTGAATTGTCACGTCCTTATTCTTAATCGCGTTGTGTGTCTAAGGTTGTAGGGTATGCGTTTATCCCTAACTCTTTGAAGTTACCAAAGGGTCTCGTCTATAAAAAAACCACTAGGGATCATAAACTCTAACTCTAAGGCCTCTTTGGATAGTTTAGCTTACAACCGCTCAAGGTGCTATAACCTAAGGTTCACAAAGATTAATCAAGCATTAAGTACACAACGAATGACCTATCGCATTACTAGATCATTAACAACTAAGATAAGAGACAACCAATCAATATTCAATAATTAAGTTTCATATTCCCTAAGCAAACACACAAGTAAATTAGCCGGAGATGGAGAACATGCAAGCATACACACAAATAATCAAAGATATAATTGAATTAATGAAGTAAAACACTTATCTTGATGTAAGATAGGGTTTAGAACACTAAAATACTGTACATAAGACAGTTCTTGGTTCTGTTTGGTTTTACTCCAAAAGACTACACACAAATACTGCAAAATTCGGATTCTATATATAAGATTACATATGCGACGGCGTCACCTTATGTTTTGTGACAGGTCGGATTGCCGTCATTAGGTTTCATCTTGGCCACGTTAGACTTGCGACGGCGTCACCTTGTGCTTGTGACGCCGTCCTCTTCAGCTTCTTACGCCGTCTGGATCAAATCTAGGCCGTCTGAGTGGCGACGGCCTACTCTTTTAAAGCCCGACACCGTCACTTGAAAATATGAATTTTGGCTTCTGTGCCGTGACAAAATACTCCGACGGTGTCGCGTATAAGCTGTGATGCCGTCACCTTGTCCTTCAGCATCTTGAGCGTCTCGATTCTTGACTTTGGCCATTTTCTTCGTATATTCGCGCCTTTTCGTCCAAATAAGTGCCATTACAGCAATTTGCATTCAAGAGACCTAAAAAGTGAAAAGGAACGATATTAAGTAATAACGGATACAAAAGTGATCAAATAAGGGCTTAAACGACCCCTCAAAAAGGTACATTTTAAAACCTTATCAAATATCCCTACACTTGGTATTTGCTTGTCCTCAAGAAAATGTGCTTTTAGCCAATTAATTTATAAGTTAGGGGTCATGAATCATTGGTTTAAAATAGTCCACAACACATATAAGCCCCGCAAAAGTCATAACAAGCACGGAAATTACATACTAGCACCTCACATGGGGTGTTTGGATACTCACGTCTCTCTCGGGTGTATATGAAATATAGCTAGTTGGAAATGGAAGATAAACACTCATTAGCCGGTCCTAGTACATAGATTACCATAGGCTTGAGAATAGATCAAACCTCCATCGCTTTGGCGTAAGCACCTAGGAAAGAATATCAAAGAGGTCTTTAAAGGGTTGTAATGTTAGGCTTATGGTAGGGAAACAAAGGGTTTGGTGGGATAGGCTATTTAGTGGTGGCAAGTCAAAAATCTCTATGTTACAAGCATACGAAGAATGGCGTTGCTAAGCCAAGACTCGACACTCTAGCTAATCAATAAACAAACATATATTTAAAGGATAGATGTAGGATGGTAGCCCTTGTTTTTCTATTTTTTCTTTTCTCTTTTTCTCATTTTTTCATTTTTTTTCACACACTTTTACTCTACCATCCTCTACGGTAACATCAAAATGATAGGGATTTATAGGCATATCCCTACACTTGAGTTTTATTACTCTAACACTAATTTGACCCGAATTGAAAAGATCAAAACACTTGGGGTATGTTATTATGCAAATAAGGGAATTTAACGTTCCCTTTCAATCATTTTATAAACTTTAACTTTTCCCATGTGTCCCAATCGTCCCAAAAGCTGTACAAAGGATATGACTCGACTTAGCAACTCATGCAAGCAACCCGATAATTGAACTAAGGGTTTAGGGTGATAACAATAATGCACTAAAAGTGAGTGCATACAAGGTAGGCTAAGGCGATTTGGGTGTATATTTGGGGGTGGAGTGTAAACAATGCTCTTCATTGATATTCTGGAAAAACCGAAACATCACGAGAACCGCGAAAAGGATAGGCTCTGAGGGGTTAACTAGGGGTATCGTGTACTAAAGATGAGTACAACGCAAAGGGTGTGGGGGAATTACTCAACCGATGTGGAAGAAGTAATTATACTACGGGTATCAAACAAGGGTTATCCTAATGCCTCTTATCATTTAGTTATTCCTAAATACACAAGTGTAGTCTTACTAGCAATCTCGGAATGCATCACAAAACAAGTTCTAGAATCTAATATACTACCGGTTCACACTCTAAGCATTGAAGATGAATGCTTTTAATTCCTACTAATCTAAGGGAGATCCTCACATTTTGGGTGGAATTTAGGTGGTAAAGGGTTTTTGTGCTAGTCATGCAACTTCCTATCCGTGAGACGCTTTTGTTAAGACTAATGGCCCACTCCTATATGTCATGAAAAATTTTAAATTTTGTGCCAAAATTACCTTAGACATTTTCTCATGGTTTATTACACAAATACAATTGGACAAAGCAAATAATCAAGGATAAGCATAGTTTCAAAGTTCCCATTTTATTTTCCCTCCTACACTTAAACTGAACATTGTCCCCAATGTTCCCCGAAAAGTATCATAGTTATGATAATGAGAAGGTAATGAAAAGCGAAAGAAACTAATACTCCCGATTAGCTTCGGTAGGATCCGTGTGAAGTAGTGGTTAAATCCTTTCCAAGAAGAATGTATGCGTGAAAAGCTCCTTCCAATCTTGTGTAACTTCTTCTTGATAAATGAAACACGCACTTGAAGAAAACAAACGAAACCTTCGCGTAAAATTGGCGGTAATAATATATATAAGACTCTACTAAACTAGGATATAATGCTTGCGGAATGGATGTTTACAATTTCTAACGGAAAATTAAGACACTGGAAAATTCCAAAAATATATAAGTAGCTCGAGAAAACGAGAAAAAGTAATCGATGTTTTTACTCCTTCCGTGTTGCATAATCCTGACGCCAGTTGCAATCCCTGACAAAAAAGCGGTCTGCGATTTTCCGGAAAAAACGGAAAATTTACATCTTTAGAATCTGGAAAAATTTCCGCAAAACATCCATTATGACTCGATACAAGCATTTGACTCGAACAAACACACATATATATCTTTTAATGAATTGTTATTCTCATGTTTACATTTCTTTTGAAAACGTGTGTAATCCTCCTACACTTATCCTTTATGTAAAATACCTTTATATGCAATTAAGACGAGGTTAAAACAAAATAAAGCATTTTTACAAATTTAAACATGAGAATAAATAATTTATAAAAGATATATGACACTAACAAGCAAACAATTAAGCATGGGTTGCCTCCACGAAGCGCTTTTCTTTATTTAAGAGTCTTGTAGCTAGACTCGTAGTCGTGCCCCTACGTGACTTCATTACCGCCATATAAGTAAGTCCTTCCTCGACAATGTCGTAAGGATCAAACTGTATGCTTACCGTAGATTCCTAGTAACGTTCGCTATTAAATATGTCTTTTCAAACTTCTCACCATTTAGATTGGTTTCCTTCATGTGAAAGGCCCAAACCATCTTGGTTTGTTTCTATCCCTGTAATCCCATTTGTATAAAAGTTTAGATTCCTCCTTTGTGCACTTTGGCGAAGTGGGATTAGCTTCCTAACGGTCATCTTATCTAAGGGTTTCCACAATGTTCACTTCCATGTCCCTAGCCATCATTCATTTTCTTAACACTATTTCCAGGGGCTTGTGGGGGCCTATGATTCTTATCAATCGTCCATCCGATCTTAAGAGGATACCTTGGGATTTCCTCATCCTAGTATGTACCCTTTCCGTAAGTACCATGATGCACTCCCCTCTCCCACTATCTTGGACATCTTACAATGCGATGGTTGCCTTGGCGGTAGCCTAAAATGGTGTCCTACTAGAATGAGTGGCACATTTTTATCTTCTTCAACATCAATGAAATGGCCAAAAGAGTCAACCTCTATGTGTAAAACATCCATGTCCTTTATTATTCCTATCGGGTGCCACACTACCGTGTGATTAGCTAAGGAAACCTAAGATCGGTCTTTGGTTCTATTTTCCTTAGTTAACTTATTATAGATTGATAATGGCATTAAGTTCCAAGCCTACGGGAAGAGTGAATAGCCAGGATCGCTAAGGCATTTATGTCAATATCACCTATGCACAAGCGGGTATCACGCCTAAGTTCTGTGGTGTCTCGTTTTTGTTCAAAGCATTATAACCAACTCATACAGAGGTCCATAGGTAAGGCGTCATACTCGTCAAGAATTTTTCCTTCAAGGGTTCCTTGTACCTAAAGGTTTTTGGATTCTTGGTGACGGGTTTCTCAATTTTGTGAAGGTAGTACTCAATGGTCTCGGGCTCATCATTAGGTACCTCTTGGATGGCTCCCTTTGATCTTAGCATTCTCAACCTTCCATCCTCGGCATAATGGAAATACGTTAACAAACGAAGTGGGAGGACAATCGTTCACTTACTGGTTCTTAAGTACCTTCGAACTTTTGTTTTGGTAAATTCTTTTACCAAGTTCATCATTTCCGCTTTATTTTTGCTTTCGGCTTCAAGCTGCCTATAAACCTCCTCTTCAAAAATCGGGCTAGATCGATTTCAAGATTAGTGGGGTTCACGTATTAAGAGAATTGCCATGTACTCCTTATTTGTTCCTTAAAGCTTGGTTAGAGTGGTATTGGGAAGTCTTGAGGGGTTATCGAGTTTTAAGTTGTTTTGGGGTTTTGCTCACGACTTGGGATTCGAAAAAGCTTGTTGGGTGGTTGGTGGCAATCACGAGTGTCATGGGGACCACTGCATAACTCACAAGGTAGAGTGATTTGATTCACTTGTCGTGAGGACTTAGGATTCTTGTAGGAACTCATGAGAATAATCAATCCCTCTCTCAATCGATCATTTGCTCTACTGATGCCGTGAGTCGATTCAAGGCAAGTTGATATGGCCATGTTAACGGTTTCGGAGATTCATTCCAATCTTCGTAGCTTTGATCAGCAAGTTCTTCTATAATTTCCCAAGACTTCTTCGCGGTGCATTAAAGTCACTGAGTTTTCCACCGGCCTCGATCAATAGATCGCTTAGTGGGGAAGTTGAAATCAACATGGTCATAGAAGATTTGGATTTGAAGCCAAAGATCAATGCCATGATGAGGAAGTTTATGAGTAAGTCCTTGAATCGAGTCCATGCTTTGTAGAGAGACTCACCTTGAAGTTGTTGAAACGTTCAAGATATCTCCTAAGTTTAGTGGTTCTCTCCGGTGGGAAAAATTGAGCAAGGAAGCGAGAGGTGAGATCATCCCAACTTGAGATGGAGCCAGCGGGAAGTCGCTCAAGCAATTACTAGCTTGGTCCCGTAGAGAATTGGAAGAGACGTAGTAGCGTGGTCTCCGAGTAGTAGCATCAAGGTCGATGGAATCGACAATTTTAAGGAAATCCCTTAGATCTTTGATTTGGATCTTGAACGAAGTCCATGGAATGCACATCCGTTTTGCACCAACCGGATGGTGTCGGATCGCAGGGCTATAGTTTGGGCTTGGTCGGGAAGCTCAATGGTGTTTTCTTATAGCCTAGGTGGCTTGGTCGAGTATCACCAAGAGTACGGGCTCTTGGCGGGTCATTTGGTGATAGATTGATGAATGGTGGTTGGTTATCACCTTCCATGATGAAAAGTGATGGGATTACGAACAAAGGTCACGAAGAATGGGGATAGACTAAAGAAAGCTAAAAATGAGAAAAATTTACTTGATAGGAATCAAGCAAAGAAACCTAAACGAGGTGGACTACTAACTAGCTATTCTATTCCCAGCGTGGCCAAAAACTTGATAGCGCTACACGCGTCGTTCTAGGTCAAAGGAACTTCCTTTTCTTCGAGCAAGTTTTATAACACCCTAGGCAGTGAACCTAATCGTTGTAGTGTAGTATTAGGGTAAGCCACGGGTATTGATATCGTTCTCTAGGGAATAGGAATGCTAGTGAGAAGTTACTACGCTAAGGTTGGGGTTGAGGAAGATTATTTTTTATCTTTTATATATTTTTTTTAGGAAATGGAAAAGTCGAATCTCGGGTTTGGATTTGGGGGTTGGTATTTCTACCGATTACTCTACTTATCTAATTATCTAATATAAGGTGTATGTAGTCTATGTCTAATTATTGTGTGCTCGTATGATAGTTTAAAGATGTGTTCACTTAGGTTTTACTACTCCTTAATTATCTCCTATTGATGGTTGAATTGTCACGTCCTTATTCTTAATCGCTTTGTGTGTCTAAGGTTGTAGGGTATGCGTTTATCCTAACTCTTTGAAGTTACCAAAGGGTCTCGTCTACAAAAAAACCACTATGGATCATAAACTCTAACTCTAAGGCCTCTTTGGATAGTTTAGCTTACAACTACTCAAGGTAATTATATTCTAAGGTTCACAAAGATTAATCAAGCATTAAGTACACAACGAATGACCTATCGCATTACTAGATCATTAACAACTAAGATAAGAGACAACCAATCAATATTCAATAATTAAGTTTCATATTCCCTAAGCAAACACACAAGTAAATTAGCCGGACATGGAGAACATGCAAGCATACACACAAATAATCAAAGACATAATTGAATTAATGAAGTAAAACACTTATCTTGATGTAAGATGGGGTTTGGAACCCTAAAATACTGTACAAGACAGCCTTGGTTCGGTTTAGGTTTTTACTCCAAAAGACTACACACAAATAATGAAAAATTCGGATTCTATATATAAGATTACATATCGGCGGCGTCACCTTATGTTTTGTGGCCGCCATCGTGTCGCGTCATTAGGGTTTCGTCTTGGCCACGTTAGACTTGCGCGGCGTCACCTTTGTGCTGTGGACGTCCTCTTAACCGGCGTCTTTGTGCAGGATCAAATCTAGGCCGTCTGAGTTGCGACGGCCTACTCTTTTAAAGCCCGACACCGTCACTTGAAAATATGAATTTTGGCTTCTGTGCCGTCACAAAATACCTACGACAACGTCGTATAAGTGTGGCGTCACCTTGTCCTTCAGCAGTTTTGAGTGTCTTGATTCTTGACTTTGGCCATTTTCTTCGTATATTCGCCTTTTAGGTCCAAATAAGTGCCATTACAGCAATTTGCATTCAAGAGACCTAAAAAGTGAAAAGGAACGATATTAAGTAATAACGGATACAAAAGTGATCAAATAAGGGCTTAAACGACCCCTCAAAAAGGTACATGTTAAAACCTTATCAGATACTAACCTAGATTAGGAACCAAAATATGCAAAATTGAGTCTAGAGCCACATGTTGATCATCAATAAATCTCATTAGGACACAATGAAGATTCTGCTTTCAATGTGGAAGAGAGTTTTATCTTGGAGTCCTCGCATATATCCTTGTGGTTTTGCCAAACATCCAAGTGATATGTAATCACACAATATTCTAAAGAATATGGAAATCGCATATAGGTCAATAAGCGGTAGGTGGCATGTGAGATCTATTCAATGATCAAAGGATACTGATATTCTCCGGTTAGGTTATATGTTAAACTGGATACCTTTGAAAAAATACTTTTCAAGCACATGCATTTGTATATCAACATATCGAGAAACATGATATCAATCACTTTTACATTAAAACCTTCGCTGTATTGCAAAACAAAAGCAATACGATTATTTTTCAAAATCTTTTCATCAATGTGAATCTCTATTCGCTGGTTCACTCACGGTTGTTGTGTTGAAAGAAGAACAGCTAGAGACTTGAATCAGGGAAATTCTTGCTTTGACTATGTGATTAAGTGTGCCGTAATATATCACGGTACTCGATCAAGCGTGGAATGATGGGCCGGTACCTATCAATTCAACGAAGGAGTTTTCAAAGACACTTTTTTATTTTTTAGCTTGTATTATAGGAGCATTGGTCAATCCATACCGCATGCTCACTCAACACATTCATCTCGAAATAAATCATGATTAGTACATCAATGACTCTGATATTTATACTCCATGCTTTTTTTGGCTACGTGCCAATATCATGAATCAATTAAAGTTTCCACTAGTGGAAAATACATCATTACCAGAATGGAAACGGTACATTTGAAAAAGTCACAACATCACATAATACCTAAACCACAATGGAAGAGTGATTATATACATACAATATTTGGTAGAAACTCAATCACGTGGATCTTAAAGAACTTAAATTATAACATGCAAAAACATGAAGAATCAAAATAAGCTACCGAAAGCAAAGCACTTAATCAAGAATCCTCAAGCAATCTAATGTACGATCGGTTCGTATCGTAACTTCTATAAATAAATACTTGGGGAGATATGTAGAATACAATATTGGTTCACACCCTCAAGTATACAATGTAGCTATTAGAAAGCTCGTAGTCGTAGTCTAGTTATATTAATAAGTAGTTTGTTATGTAACATCGTGGAGGACGGGCCAGTCTTTACCCATCCTTGAATGTCCACGTACCGTAGGTGGCATTAGTTTGTAAGAAACTATAAATACCCTCTACCTCCCAAGGTAGAGGGTTGGAGTAATAAAAGTATATAATTGTAGGTACTTGTTTCACATAAGAAACTCTCTTCTTTTTCTCTACTACTTTCTCTCTCTAAACATTTTTAGCACCTACTGGACCATGGATTAACTTAGCCTTTGCCATTATCCTAACTTAGCATTGCGTATGCAAATAGTAATAAATTTGGCTTTTACTTGCATGCTATTTTTGTTAGATACCTTCCAAGCGAATCAATATGAAATCTCTGAGAAGCATGGTAGTGATTATGTGTATTTTGTTTTCATGCAAATGGTAGTCAATGTGTAATTATATGTTATACATGTGCCTATCACTATGCAAAACATATAGCCTTACTTTTCCTATTTAAGAGGGTCTACAACTATGCAAAACATATAGCCTTACTTTTCATAACTTGTAATAAAGAAGGAAGAAAACACAATGTCTAGATGCCCTAAGTGTGATCAGCTTAGAGCAGAAGCCAATTTGAATAACTGGTCTGAGATGCTAGTGTCGTTCTTGTCGCCAAGCTACAGTCGGGACATTCACATGTCACAACAAATGAATGTCCTATGCGCTAGCTTGGTGAGTGTTACTCGTGAAAGCTTACTTTATTCAAGAGTTAGAAACAGTTGGGAAAAATTATGCCCAGAAAACTGCAGAATATCTAAGAGAAATTCATGCAAGAGATGAAGAAAAGCTCATGCAAATGAGCATTTTGGCAGCTGGATTGGAGCTAAATTTTCGCAATCATGATGTGTTCATTCAGAAACTTAAGGGCTTAATGGATTGGTAAGTGTGTTTGCATAGCTGGAGGAAGCTGTTGTTGGTCATGATGTCTTGTTTATGTTGGTCTTTGGATTTGCAGATGTACTTGTCTTGAATTTTATTTTGAATGTTGTTGTAATATTTGGTTTTAGCCTTTGGCAGGTGGTTGTAAGATATTTTATCAAATAAAAGCTAGTGTTTGTGTTAACTAATTTTACGATGCTTACCTTTTACTGTGTTTGCATTCCATGATCCAGTCTGAAACAACATCCTCATCAATAGTTCAGGATTAATCTGTTGAAATGCCTCCATTTATGGAGTCTGTTTACCTATTGCTGCAATTAAAGCGGATGTGTAACATTTCCATATACGAATCTAAATTTTCAAAGCAACTTTGTGGCACTTTCAATCAAAGTATTATTATTCGATGTCAAATTCCAGCCCATTCTACTACGACTATATACACAGATGCTTAACATCTTCGAGCCAATCATGATTCATTGGGACGGGTGTATGATAGGGACCAATGATTATATATAGCTTTTAACAGAAACTATATATATATATACGTGCGCCATGGACGGATGCCACAATGAAACATGATTGACCCGAAGAAATTTACCAACTTCATTAAAGTACAAGGTTGTGATAATATTATGCATATAAAATAAAACGGTCACAAACATGCGACATAATCGTCTATACATTGCTATTAACCAGGTCAAGATATTGGCAATCTCAAGTTTAAAACTACCCATCATAGTTGATCAAAGCGTTGATGGTCATGGTAAGCTTAACATACAGATAATCCATTAGTCACAAAATCTGGGCTCGAGATAGGGTAGCAGTTTGAAAAAATTGGATTGCCCACCATGGCTGCAACCTGAACATGCCGCCAAGACAATATATGGGCATTATCATTTTGTAAAATACCGTCAATTCATCATAGCCTTGATTTTGTTGGTAAGCTTACACTGCGCTTAAAGCAAAAAGGAAATAATCAATTTTAACATTAAAACTGAACCAAAGTCAAGATGTGCAAACTAATTGTCCATCTAATCACATAACCTTCACCAAATCATGATAAAATCATCACATAACACATTTCCTAACTGGGTCATTCATTCATCATAATCAAGAACCCAATTCCCAAATTGCAACAAGCTTATATTTTGACAAGTAGGTCGTTATTAAAACATCAGGTTAGCAATGAATTGACCCTAACTTTTTTTCTTGAATTTCATACGACAAACCTATTTTAAGATAAAAACGTAACTGGTTTCAATATTTCCAAATAAAAAATGTTTCAATATTTGATGGTTTCCCTATTTGCTAATATACACATATTTTAAGTCACAAACATTAACATTTAACTTCTTTTAATATAAACTGCATCCTTATTTACTAAATCACAACAACAACAACAAACCCAAAAGGCGGGGTATGGGGAGGTAAAATAGACAGAGATCCCTACCCCACAAGGGTAAACCCGTGGGTAGAGAACGCTTCCAATGAGACCTCTGGCAAGTGCATGTGTTTGCTGAAAATAGAAAGCATCGACAAAAACAAAACATAAGCGTAGCAAAAAGAAAGCAAAAGCAGGGCATACAGGAAAAGAAAACGCCTATGAAACGCACGCTACGCCAATAGCAAAGCGCAATGGACATAACCAAAAAGCCTAGGCACACCAAAGCGAGGAGGCAAAAAGGGGGCAACAGGCAAATCAAAGTTAGCACCCACGAGGCATAAAGCTAAGGCAAAAAACACGAAGCACCAAAAGACCACGCAGGAGCAGACCAGCGAGGCAAACCCTAAGGGAGCAACAACAGAGCAACGCAAAACACGCCGCGGGGCTAAAACGGCAAAACAAAAGAAGGCCCAAAACAAAACACGAGAGGCAGGGACACCTAAAAGTATAGCACCACTACCCGCAAATCCTAATTCTATCCCTCCCTTTCTTCTATCGAGATCGTCACCGGTCAAACGAAGCTCCACATAAGCTGCTAGTCTATCCCTCCCCACGAAATTTGCCTCATTGCCTCATTGACGAATAATCTCATTCTTCGCGTCTACGCACTAAACCGAAAGCCCGTCAAGCTTAAAACATCATTATAATTTGTGTTACATTCACTAGCCCTGCAAACTTTTAAAAAATAAGTATGGATTTTAATCCACAAACGCATATTTATAATGATATATACTTCAAATAAAATCAAGCTGCTTACGTAACTATATTCTCTATGGCCGGTATGAGCAATCTCCCATTCTTCTTACTTGCCAACTCCATATCATCACAATATCCTCAACACCGCACCTTTTCGCATCAACTAACGGTAAATCGATATTCACCTACCCATCTTGCATGTATAACACGTAATAATTATTACCTCAACTAATGAGCCATAAATCATCAAACAACTACTTTTCCTATGCAAATGACTAATACCATGACTAACATCCTAAACTAACATAACACAATATCATCTATAAATCAATAAACATCCTAAACTAACAAACTAGCAGTAAATTATAACATTTATACATGAGATATTAGGCTCAATCGGGAGAATAAAGCCCTTTATTATAGCCCTCAAGAGTATTTCATTGTCTAATATTTATTTTGATTGATTTTGCGTTTGATTGAAAACCCTAAATCTGCTATTTGAATCTAATTGTGTGTTTTGACCGAGTGTAAAAGAGATAAATGTGTGGAATACTGAAAGTCAAACACACACTACTTGACCATTTTCTAATAAAAGTAAATAAATAAATAAAACTAAATTATTTCTTCAAGTTAATAAAGCATTAAAACCTAAAACCATTATACTCATCATTGATCATTTACATCCATTACAGTTATAATTATATTAACAAAGTATCAGTCAATAGCAAGCATCCATACAACCATCAAATATACATGAAAACACAAACAAAAAAAACTTCCAAAGCTTCCTATTCTCCATCTTCAGACTCATCAATTTCATCCAAGTCTTCCAAGAACTCCTCCTTCTCCAGCAGGACTCGACGACATAGCACCAAAAGCTGAGCCAACAAATCAATCTTTCTTCGATC